>CM076575.1:1153017022-1153343540 GCA_034641835.2 Pinus albicaulis | reverse complement strand
TCTCACTTAAGTACTTAGTGGTTAGATCAGATTATTTATAATCTAAGTGCTTTAGGTTTTTTAACATTAACTCTCATCTTCGAAGCTTGCTTCATCTCGCTCCTTCTTCAAATCATTTTCCCTGTATTCTGCATTCTAAATTAACATTGCATAGCAGCAGTTTCTCATCAAGTACTTGGTTGTAATTTCCTTAGCAAGATAGTTGACTCCATAAGGCACTGGTGTCAATCTTTCCAATTCAATCGAATCATTCAATCTTGCTAGATCTTTTACAAGTATTTGGTCGTTTAACTGTGTCTCCCGAACTCGCTGGTTTCCAACTGGTTCTCCTTCATTCCATTTCCATAGGGTCTACCCACTTAGTCTGTTATAAGGATACAACTTAAATAGAGAGATTGGGAATCAGGGTGACAGCCCCCGATCTGAGCCATTGTCATGGTACCTAGACATTCTGTGCAACAACAAGTTTCATACCACAAGTAGTTTTTAGTTTATCCAAGAAGGTTTGCCAAGTGATTTGCTTGGCTGAAAGCTGATGCATAACCAAAATCTTGATTGGACTATGGTGAAATAGATTGGTGTTATGAGGTTGTCCCCTGGTCTTAATTTTTTGAGTCATCTTCAACACACTTCTAAACAGAAATTTGGACAAATTAAGTGTTCTTGTAGAGGTCAACTGCATGACAAACCTACCATGATACCTATATAATCTAGAAAATCACCCTTCACATGTAAAATATTTCATAATGACCTTCATTAAAGGGCATACTTGTTAAGGAGAAATCAAAAAGCAAAAACATGCTCAGGACTATCTCTGATGTTAGGCTTTAGGAACATTGTATAGTCATTAAGTTCTAATTCCATGCCCTTGAACTAGTTTTCAGCCTAATTTAGAATACCTATGGCTAAAGAAATAATGTCTACTGAAACACTAAACTCAACACCTGCTATGACAGCACTGTCTATGTGAAAATTTTCGGCAAAGAGGCTGGTCAAAGGAACATAAGAGCCAACCTTTGTGATCATCTCACAAAACTTCATACAACCAACATTTATAAAACATCTTTTAACAAATGGAGAAACATTGATTTCATTCAGATTGCTTGGCTCAAGTCTTGAATGATATCCTCCATTGTGCACTTTCTTTTCACTCTCTGTTTCACTCTCCATGAAATTTGTTGAAAGAAAGTCTCTAGCCAAGTTTAAGGTTTGGATAATAGGTCACTGTGGTTTTGAAAACAAAGGCGAGGTAGTGATGGTATGGAAGTTTCCTCAAGGGGATTTGAGGAGACAAAGGGAAGCATGACATTAATTTTGCAAATTTATTTCATGAGATGAATTGGTGTGGTGAGGAGTTTGTGAACTGTGCAGTGGAAACTTACCAGAAGGCTAGGGTTTAATGAGGTCAATGGTAAATAGGTAGTGAGTGGTAGGAAGTGTGTAGGATAGGGCTTTCATGGAGGATAAGTGATAATGTAGGTGAGTCAAAGTGTAATATCCCTTTTCAGAGATATCCCTCAAACACAAGCAAACTCCAACCAGAGATGGACTGGGAGGGCGTTTACCAAATATGTTGCCTCTGAAAAGAGGACGAGATCTGGAGGCTACCTGGCGCTTTCCAAACTCTGTCTAAGAGTATAGGGAAAAAACACACACAAGTGGTATAGTAGCTGGGATGCTCAAAGAGAGGATAACAGTAGTGCAAGCATACAATAGCATATACATGGAATATAAGCAAATACTCAAGAAATGCAGAGAGAAATGCTAAGCCATTTTATTATACTGAGTAATGGAAAGAGTACAAGAGGTGATCAGAAAGATGGCACCTCGACTTGCACAAGTCAAGTGAAGAAATACACTCAGAATGATAAGGAAATGGCCTCTCTCTGAACTGCATCCAAGCTGTCGGAGAACTGTTGTGTTGCTGCTACTGCTGAATCAAAATGAGGATTTGGGGCTGCTCCCCTCCTCAGAAAATGCTGAAACTCTGGTATCAGCCTCTGCTCAATAAACCCAGAAAAGCCCAGAAAGCTTTTCGAAAATAGCTGACCCCCGAAAATCACCCCCTTGAGGATCTACGCTATCCCTCAAGGCTCTGCGCTACCACTTAAGAGAATACTCCAAAACTCCGCCCAAAACTCTGCCAAAATCCTCCAATATGCAAGGGCTGGCCCCTTGCTCAATCTCCAAGCTCAAATCCTCCAAACAATCCCAATCCGGAACTCCCACCAAAAGAGACTGCGTCCTCCCTCTCAGGACTGCGCAGTCACCAAATGCACTGCTCCTTCGCAACTCCCACAAATCGATCCTCCTGCAAAAACACTGATGAAACTACCTTTCCCGAGTAGGCACTCGAAGTCCCTCCGGGCTAAGGGTGAGATCTCCGAACGGAGACACTCGATGCACTAAACAGTGCTGCAGATAGGCTAAACAGCCAGCGTACTCCAGAAGTCGAAGTGACTAGCTCAAATGCATAATAATCAAATGCCCAAAATGAGGAGGCTCTCCTCCTTTTATAACGTTGGCCTCTCTCTCAAACCCTAGGCCCATCATCTCCAACGTAGCCTCTCTTGGCCCCACGCTGCCAACTCAACCTGCGCAGTCCCTCCACGTGCTCTAGTGGGTCCCCTCTCTACATGGTCTCTTTTCCCCCCTTGGCCCACTTAAGTTACAACGTTGTGTCTACTAGGGAGTGAACTTTATGTTTAGAGCGAGTTATGTCCCCCTCTACTCACTTTTATTTATAATTTAACTATAGTAGGCAAAATTGATCAAAATTAATATTTCCAATTAGCTGCTGCTAATTGGGAATATTACAGTCCTCCCTGCCAAAAATTGCTTGTCCTCAAGCAATGCCTGAACAAGCATCCGCTCTAGCTGATGCTCCCCACCTTCACTGTAAAATGTGCCTGGGTCCCAGATGCACCATTGAATCTTCCCTGTCCTATGTATCACCCTAATATGGAGGGATCTATCAATGCCAAGATCCCAAACTGATCTCTCACTATACCAGCGAACAAACAATCCTCCCGGATCCCAATGCCACCATGGCCAATCATCGCTCAAGTCCCACGGCTCAGGTTGCGCACTGCCTCTGGCTATAGCTGATGCCCCATGAAGTGAAGCCCGCCAACAAGCATCAATGCTCCCTAGCTCCTGCTGTACTGTACCTCCAACTGTATAAGCTGCCCTACCAACTGCATACCAACTCATCACCTCTCTCCAATCCAAGTCCTGACTCAATCCCATGCTGATCCTGCCCTCCTGAAATCGAGATGGGGTGCTGAAGAAATGATGACCTGGGTCCCACTGCCAGCTGGAATATGTAACATCGGCTATGTCTAAGGGCCCCTGCTCTGTTTTGCTCCCTACGAAGAAAATTGCACCATCAAGAGGGTACCAACTCATGGTCTCCCGCCAATCCATCCTGGAAGAAGAATCTAAGGTAGCAACATCTGTTTATGGTACACGCCTGGAGTGTTGTCGCCAACCTGTAATCAACTCACACTGCTCTGC
Source organism: Pinus albicaulis (assembly GCA_034641835.2). Taxonomy (NCBI): domain Eukaryota; kingdom Viridiplantae; phylum Streptophyta; class Pinopsida; order Pinales; family Pinaceae; genus Pinus; species Pinus albicaulis. The sequence goes on along the minus strand of CM076575.1, from coordinate 1,153,340,024 downwards.
CATGTCTGCCAACGAACGCTGCCTGTAGAAGGAAGCCCCTCTCTCTATAATGGGTCGAAGTGGGCAAGATATGCTGCAAGCCCCATCGAGGTACTCCTGGAGAGTACTACTCACTGAAAGTACTGCAACTCGGCTGACTGTACGTACATCTATCTATACCTCATCAATGTGTCGGCCCAAAGATGGACGCTCCACCATCTCCAACAACTCATCCCTCTCATCGGGAATGTGAAGCTCCTGCCGTCTACTAGCCCCCTGCAGGACTATCTCATCAACCTCCAACGTCTCCAGAGGATATGGATCTGCAACTGCTGTCACCGTACTCAATGTCAGTGCATCTGATTGCTCCACCTCAACGGCTGACCCCAATGTTAGCCACATATCCCTCATCGGCTCAATGTGGGCGCCCATCTGACTCTCCCCCAAAGGAATATCATCCTGATGTGAATAGTGTCCTCCTCTGCCGACTCAGGCTCCATCATATGCTGCTCTGGTTGAATCATCACAAGTGACTCATCGCCCAGAGTATCTCTCGTAGAGTCCCCTAACTGCTCACCCTGTACACTGGAATGCAGCTCCGGTCTACTGTCATCATCTCTGCATGACTGCTCTCGCTCCCCAGAAGCGTCCTCAACTGATCCTATGGACTCATATAAAGAAGAGTCCTCACCCTGGCATACAGAAGGAATGCCCTCCTGTTCTACCTCTGCCACCTCATCTGCATTGAATATGTCATCAACCCTCTCGATAATGTGTCGATACATTGTCTGGAGCCCAGACACATACTGGGATGCTACCTCTGTTGTACCCAATATCCTCTGCTCATGCATGGTCTTGACACGCCCTGAGAAAAGAGTGACGCATGTCTCCCTCATGACTTGCTCCCAAATCGTAGGCTCAGCGATGACTGATGTGCCACCCCTGCAGAGGATCATCTCATCCCCTAACCTGTGGCAGTCAACTAGCGACCTGACCCAATGCCACTGTTGAGAAGTCTCTTCGCTAGTGTGTTGTGTGTCATCCAAATATCTTGGGTGAGCCTCGCGTACCCCGCTGCTCATGCCCAAAGTGTCAAAGGACAACGATAAAGTCGACTATGCCCGTGAGTGATGTAGAAGAGGGTCAGGTGCGTGAGTCCCCACAAATATCGTCAAGTATCGTTCATCTGTCTCCCCATCGATCCTAGGTGAAATACCCCCAAAGGTAAGCCCGGTGTCCCTGTCCCTAAGTCTCCCTAAAGGCAATGCTCTAAGACCCTGCTGTGCAGCACCATACGCCCTCGCATACCACCGATCATCCATGTACTCCTCGACATACCACTGCACACTCAGGCATACCCCTGTATACTGCTAGTGTTATGTATATTTTATTAGTTATTAATTAGATTTAGTTATCTTAGGTTATTAATGTGGAAGGGCATGATCAAAGATCATGCCTCTTCGCCAAGGGACACCTTGAGGCTATATTTAAAGCCTAGGCGATCCCTCATTGTAATCATCTCTTATCTTTTCATCTTCATCATTAATAATATATACTTATTCAAGTTTACCAGAGTTTTTACACTCCATTGGTATCAGAGCCATCGCTCTTCGGGATCTGTGTGATCACCAGAATTTAGGAATCAAAGGAATTCCAAAAATTGCAGATTTTTACCCAACCCCTTCTGCTCTCTCACTCCCACTCTCGCCTACCCAACCAATAATTCTTCTTTTATCTCCTCGGCCTTCTGTGCTTCTAATCTGAATTCTGTACTTGGTTTAAGAAATTTCCTTCGAAATTTTTTTAACTTGATGATCACACAGATCCAAAAAGCGATGACTCTGATACCAATGGAGTGTAAAAACTCTGGTAAACTTGAATAAGTATATATTATTAATGATGAAGATGAAAAGATAAGAGATGATTACAATGAGGGATCGCCTAGGCTTCAAATATAGCCTCAAGGTGTCCCTTGGCGAAGAGGCATGATCTTTGATCATGCCCTTCCACATTAATAACCTAAGATAACTAAATCTAATTAATAACTAATAAAATATACATAACACTCTATATCATCATCTTGTATTGGACAGTGCACTAGGTGCAATTTTGATATAATGGATATATTCATGAGCCTACTTTGATCATATGTTGTCTTTTGTGAGTTATTTATATTGTAATGCTTTGTGTTTGGAAACATGAATAAAAATCTTTAAATTTATGTTTTTGTACAAAAAAATTAATATTTAATGTATTTTTTACAAAAACGGAGTCATTGAAACCGAGTCGACCGAGTAATTACCGATTCGGAGTCATTACCGAGTCATTACCTCGGCCTGGTAGCTGACCGATTTTGTTTTTTAAAACATTGATATACCACCATCCGATCTATCATAACCCTTGCTGCTACGTAAGGATGGAGTCTTCATCAGATGGATGTGAAGACCGCATTTCTGCATGCTTCGATAAAGGAAGAGGTGTATGTGGAGCAACTTCTGGGGTTCACAGTCCAGGATCGGGACACCCATGTCTGTAGGTTGAAGAAAGCCCTCTATGTGTTGAAGCAAGCACCCAGATCTTGGTTCGAGAGGATAGATAGCTACCTGATGAAGTTGGGCTTTGCTCGTAGTAATGCTGATCCAAACCTTTACTTCAAGGTTGATAGAGAAAAGCCTCTCATTCTAGTGCTGTGAGTGGACGACCTCTTCATGGCAGGTGCTGACCCTCTCATTCATTAGTGCAAGAGGGAGCTTGCTGCTGAGTTTGAGATGAAGGACCTAGGACTGATGCATTACTTTCTAGGCCTGGAGGTCTGGCAGAGACCTGGCAAGATTTTCTTTTCTGAAGGAAAATATATTGTGAAGCTTCTGGAAAGATTTAGCATGGCGGACTATAAGTCTATGTCGACACCGATGGAGCTCAACTTTAAGAAGTTGAGTGGCAGCGCTGCTGGGCCCATGCTAGCAAATCCTACTGAGTATCGTCAACTCGTAGGGTCCTTGATGTTCTGAGTGAACACCCGTCCGGACGTATGTTTTGTAGTGAACACTTTGAGTCAACATATGGTTGAGCCTCATCACATTCACTGGGTTGGTGCCAAGAATCTGTTGAGATATCTCCAGGCCACGATAAATGTAATATCCCTTTTCAGGGATATCTCTTAAACATAGTCAACTCTAAACCAGAGATGGACTAGAGGAGCGTTTACCAGATATTTCACCTCTGGAAAGAGGGTGAGATCTGGAGGCTACCTAGCCCTAACCAGACTTCGTCTATAGAGTATGGGCAAAACACAACAGATGGTATAGCAACGGGAATGTCTCAAAGGATAAACAAGCAGAGATGTGGACCATACATAAAATGCTAGAAACAGTATATGCAACAGATACACATAAAATAGAGAGAACACTGAGCCACTTTATTATACTGAGAAATAGCAATGAGTACAAGAGGTGATCAGAGTGATGGCACCTCGACTTGCACCAGGCAAGTGTAGGAATACTCTCAGAATATCGATGGAATGGCTGCTCTCTGATCTGCGTCCAAGTTGTTGGAAAACTTGTTAATTTCAGCTCATGTTCTATGCCATTTCAGATTAGGGCACAATATTGAAGAAGATAGAACATACTAATAGATCGATAGAAGACAAGCCAAGACAGAGATAAGAAATGGTGGCGTTACGGCAATCAGCAGGATGCTTCTACCAGCAAAGTCTCCAATAGGTCATTCAGCCAAGCATGTCACACATAACCCCAGAACAACCCAAACAAAGAATACGCAGCTCCAACACTATCCAGAGAGAGAATTCCTCCACATCGATGTGTCAAATGAACTCCAAGTCTCTCCAATATATAGGAATCTTTGGGGGTGTGTGACACGTCCTTTAAGACATTTAAGTCAATATTTTATTCCAGGCTGACCCAGCACATAAGTGGAATAAATTCAAAGTACATGTTCTGCTCATCCGATCGAGATGATCTTTAGATCAATCTAAAACCTCTCCGAAAGAGGAATCCAATAAAAATATTGCGATCGTCATCTGAGCAGCACAACCCGGAGTTTGGACCTAGTTGTCCAATTTTAACACTCCCTCTCAACTAGGGAGAACTCCGTCCACTAGTGCAATCAGGCTCATCGTGCGTCATCCCACTAGTAACTTGCTTTCTTTGGCCTCTTTATTTCAGTGTTAAGTGGGTCGAGTCACAAAGCTCTCATACTGACCAGATTCGGCCAGAGGTCCCGAAACCTCTATCCGACTCACAAAGAGTCTCCAACCAACCCGAAGTTGGTTCATCGACCCGAAGTCAGACGGAGTCCCAGACCTCACTAAACGATCCGAATCAAGTGGTTGGGCAAATCCCATCCTATAGATAGAGGAGATTCAGCCAAGTTAGAATGCGTCCATCAGTCTTTGTGGAGTATAAAAACTCTGATAAAACTGATAAATATATATTATTAATGATGAAAGATGAGATGGTTACAATGAGGGATCGCCTGGGCTTTAAATATAGCCTCAAGGTGTCCCTTGGCGAAGAGGCATGATCTTTGATAATGCCTTTTCAGTTTAACAAAACCTAATAAGCCCAGCGGCAGCGAAATGGATGGAAACCTTATATATCGGTGATGTCACAGCGAATAATAAAAAAAATCTCGTATTTTAAAAACGCTGTATCAATTGAATGTTATGTTTTTTAAAGTGCATTGAATGAAAAATCATTTATCGGATAAGGAATGACGCGTGAAATGATGATGGAAAGGCAAGATGGATGGCCGTCAATTTGTGGATAGAGAAACGTGAAGGAGCGTTTGATTAATGATCTTAATTTCTTTTTTTCATTTGAACCAGATAGTCACTATTCAAATCGATTTTTTTTTTAAAACGTAATTTCTTGTTTGTGTTTGTGTACAGGTCTTCAACTTTCAGTCCGCAGGTCGAAGCCGCTCAGAGGTAACAATGGAGTGTAAAATCACGCCTTGTTACAGGGTGTTAAAATCTATAAGTGCAATACAACCTTTAAACCTTTTTCCTAGTCTCAGTGCTGTGATTTGTTTAAGTGGTCCACAGTTCCTCGAAAAGTACGTGAAATCCAGTCCCGATGCCACAAAATTGCTTGAAATTTATAGTGGCAAGTCTGTTGATCTTGACAATGTTCTGTTTGAAAGACTAGAAATTAAATTCAAGGATTCTGATTCGATGATTGCAATCCATTCCGAATTTAAAAATCGCTTTTAAAATAGTATGGAGTTAATCGATTCAATGCAGTTGGAAATGGCAGCCGAACGCAGATGAACGACAGCGGCAGTCTGGCACGATAGTTTTAAAAAAAAAAAAATCGTTTTTTTAAAACAACGCTGCACTGAACAGTGGTTTTTAAAACAACGCTGTTGTGGCTTGGGAAATCGGGTACTGTTTAATATTTTGTAATATATTTAAAACTAAATTGATTCAGTTACAATTTTCTCTTAAGGGTCGCCGTACACGCTGTATGGAGGGACCCGATTTTGTATATATGTCACGAATTGTGGATTTGTACGGACGTTTACAGAAAATATGGACTGCACAGATTTGTAGAGTCAAGGAGTTGTAGTGAAATTTTTTTCAAGGCACAGTAAAAGTCTGTGCTACAGTCACAAATTTTTAGTTTAATTCAATTCACAGTGCTTCCGTACATCAGCGTCATCAAAATACAGTTGTACAGTATAGAAAATGGCTACTGACGGGTCATGGACAAGCAGGGCAGAAAGTGTTGAGATGAGGGTCATTGGATCGTGAGATATGTGAGGGGGGAGGGCTTAAGGAATGTGAAGTATGTGAGAGACCTGAGTATTTGTAAAAAAATTTAAACAAACGCGCCACCAAGACTGATAAAATCTCGCAACTGAATTGCAAGCCTGAATTGCGAATTCCGGGGTGATCACATTGCATCCCAAAAAGAGCGATGGCTCGATACCACGTGAGCATAAAACTCGAAAAACTGATAAATATATATTATTAATGATGAAAAGATGAGATGGTTACAATGAGGGATCGCCTGGGCTTTAAATATAGCCTCAAGGTGTCCCTTGGCGAAGAGGCATGATCTTTGATCATGCCTTTTCAGTTTAACAAAACCTAATAAAACTATATCTAACTAATAATTAATAAAATATTCATAACACTTTGCTACTAGTCTCTAGCCTTTCCCACCTCATTGGCCAAATGAGAGGTACTTCCCATGAGCCCTGAACTCAATGGGTAGGATGCATACGGGGCACAGATAAATGAGAGGCGAACCAGCTCAATAATCACAACGGTGGGGCAGAAGCACCATAAGTGCTTATAGCTCCGAGAAGCTATCCCCAAAACCCTCTTTGAGCTCTCAGAGCTCATCGTCCAACAGGACCCTCAGAATAGGGTCGTTCCATGATTCCAAGATTCTCACGGAAGGTTAGGAACATGACCTTCCCCAAGGGCATAGTGAGAATATCCGCGACCTGCTCATCAGTTCCTACATGATCGAGCCTTACGGTGCCTTGTTGTACCATATCCTGGATAAAGTGGTACCTGATATCAATATGCTTGTATCAATCGTGGAACACAGGATTCTCGGACAAGCGAATCCCACTCTAGTTATCACAGAGTATCACGGTGGTATCTAGCACATGCCCGAACAACGCACTGAAGAGCTTTCGCAACCAAATTGCTTCACAACAGGCCATACTTGCTGTAATGTATTCAGCTTCGCTGGTGCTCAAAGCCACCGACTTTTGCTTCCTGCTCATCCATGAGATCGAATCAGAACCAAGATTGAAGCAGCATCTCGATGTGCTCTTACGATCCACCACACCGCCACCAATTCCAAGATCGCATATCCATGGAGTGTCATACTCCCGGCAGTGTATCTCAGCCCATGGTCTATCGTGCCTCAGATATATCTCAAGAGTTTCTTGGCACCAACCCAGTGAATGTTATGATCAACCATGTGTTGACTCAAAGTGTTCATTGCACAACATACGTCCGAACAAGTGTTCATTAAGAACATCAAGGTCCCTATGAGTTTACGATACTCAGTAGGACACGCCCAGCAACACTGCTACTCAACTTCTTAAAGTTGAGTTCCATGGACATACAGTCCATCATACCAGAAACTTCATAATGTATTTTCCTTGAGAAAGGAAAATCTCGTCAGGTCTCTGCTAGACCTTCAGGCCTAGTCATTCATCCTAGGTCCTTCATCTCAAACTCAGCAGTGAGCTCCCTCTTGCACTGATGAATGAGAGGGTCAGCACCTGTCAGGAAGAGGTCATCCACATACATCTCATCCACATACAGCACCAGAGTGAGAGGATTTTTTCTATTAACCTTGCAATGAAGGTTCAGATCAACAATACTACGAGTGAAGCCCAGCTTCATCAAGTAGCTATCTATCCTCTTGTACCAAGCTTAGGGTGCTTGTTTCAGCCCATAGAGGGTTTTCTTCAACCTGCAGACATGGGTGTCCCGATCTTAGACTTCCAACCCCAGAGGTTGCTCCACATATATCTCTTCCTTTATTACACCATGCAGAAAAATGCGGTCTTCACATCATTTGATGAAGACTCCATCCTTGCGTAGCAGCAAGGGCTATAATAGATCGAATGGTGGTATATCGAGCCACAGGTGCAGATATGTCATTATAGTCTATACCTTCCTTACAGGCAATGAATCTTGCCTTGAACTTTTCAGCACTTCCATCAGATCCATGCTTGATCTTGTAGAGCCATTTCGAGGTGACAATTGCTTTGTCCTATGGTCTTGGAACCACATCCAAGACATCATTCTTTATAATGGAATCATACTCTTCGTGCATAGCATCCTTTGATGCTTTACGACTTCCTCAAAGGATCCAAGCTTCAATAGTACTCATGGCTGCTAGATACCCTGGTATTTATATGGCTTCCTCGTTTTCCTTCGGAATTTCCCCCTCTGAAGCCATATGTCCCTAAGCCATGAGGATCTTCTTTCGTTGAAAAAAGGTATCCACTTAGGAGCATATACAGATATATCTCCCTCTTAATTTCAGCTTCTCTCTCGAGAGAAGACATCTATTTTTAATGAGGGCATCCCAGACACCAACTTGGAAAAGGGACTTGATCTCCCACAGTCAAAGCCATCCAACAGACTTTGCTGATCATGATTCAAGATTCCAACCATGTGACCAAAAACTGCATAAACTTCTCAGTTCATATTTTAAGTTGACCTTAACGCTCCAATGTAAGACTGATACAGTCACATGCTTGCTGCTACATAGGTGTCTATCTATGTCACTGTCATACAAGGGGAACATATCAACAAGCCTCAGTCCTTTCAGCCACTACCTGTTATTCTGTGAGTAGCTTCTTCAAACAGCCTTCTAAGATCGCAGCTTACAAAACTAGGTATCCAATCTACCTTGGTTTATCCTACACTTGAGGCATTGCACCTTGAATTGCTTCCAGATCTGCCCATTTCTGGTTATTTCAGTAGACAGCTCGTAGGGCTGAAAAAAATTTTGACCACTACATAGAATTTCCTTAAAAACATTCGGGCTCTTCAAACATGGTGAAACTGGTTTCCATGTCACCGCTATCATGATAGTGACATAGAATCACGTATTTAGAACTATCACACTCATCACCGTTTGCTCTAATCACTGATCTAGCCAAGACTACAGATCTCTCTTCGTGATTTTCTCCCGAATTTCAATCGATTTAGATCCAATCATGCGTATTTTATACCCTTCTTCATGTCGGCCCATGTAAACTGCACACAGATAAGTGGCACTCTACTCATCAATGTTTCAGCCCCAACCATCCAACAGATAACCAGACAAGGCACTTCATAGGGGTCACTGCCACTAGGTTGAGTTCAGTTACAACCATTGTTACGGGTCAGCAGTGTCAGTATCATAATACTCCCAGATGAGGTACTTTACTGCTCCTGAATGAAGAGATTTAAAGATTTTGCCAAGTACATCAAAACAATTTCTTTGATTTCTCTTGAAATCCTGTCTATGCCATGTGCACAGATCTGGGAATTATGTGATTGGTCTTCATCCAACTTTGGCTTGAATCTGTGGCTACCTCAAATCACACAGTCAAAAAAAAATATCATGTGATAACCACACGTCTTGTTGTTGTGGTATGGCTTGCGGCCTGCCACAACACTCATCATACTGCCTACAAACAAGATTCAACAAGTCTGCCTTTACAGAAATAGTGCAACAAAAGACAAGTCTAGGAAGACCTAGGACTTATGTTACACCATGCATCATTTCTGAAGGTTCCGAGTAGATTAGCAGTAAATGAAAATTGATCACTGCGCTGTCTGCAACTCTTAATTCGATCATTCTTTCTATAAGCCATAGCAAAAGCCTTAACAAACTTGCATCATTTAAATGACAGTGGGTTGCAGTAATTCTTAAACCATGTAGCATATCCTCCAATACATTTCTCTTTAGGAGAGATACTTGCAAGGAGTTCAGCAGCCTCTTCGTGCTTAAGATAAGGTACTAATTTCATGACTTCTCTCTTCCGCTATGGCGCAGCCTCTAAGAACCGAACACCATAACTCTGAGACAGCGGCTCCAATCTACAACAGCATACACTGCCATTTTATCAGTGTACTTAATTTAAGCTGCGGCTAACCTTCACTACACTGGGAGGCTGCACCCTACAGGTATACATAGAGTTGCCCTCTTAAGTGATGGCAGCACCCTACAGGTATACACACAGACATGCAACAGCCTCTTCACCATGAGCCAATTTGATCTTCTAGATGTGCGATTTGGCATTAATACTCAACAAATTTTTAACTATAAAATCCGAACTATAATATACGGTTTTAATACATCCTGCTGCAGTTTGGGATTTCTTTTTAATATTCTGGAGGACCCACACATGGCACTTTCCGTAAAACTCTTATATGGTGTTGTATTCACACACCACCATACAATTTTGTGCAATTTACAGGAGTTATTTTTACGAGAACCCTGTCTTCTTCTGCTAAAAAAATTAACTGGTAATTTTAAAATCGCACCTTTGATTTCATTTTTCGCTATAATTTTCAAGAGCTGAATGACCATGTCCTTTTCTAGAAGAAGCGATGCACAAGATGATCAATAGATCGGGGATCAACACAAATGGGCATTGTCTTCCCCTTTAGCTCTGATACCATGTGAAATTCTGCCCATGTTCTATGCCATTTCAGATTAGGGCACAACACTGAAGAAGATAGAACATACTAATAGATCGATAGAAGACAAGCCAAAACAGAGGTAAGAAATGGTGGCGTTACGGCGATCAGCAGGATGCTTCTACCAGCAAAGTCTTCAATAGGTCATTCAGCCAAGCGTGTCACACATAACCCCAGAACAACCCAAACAAAGAATATGCAGCTCCAACGCCATCAAGAGAGAGAGAATTCCTCCACACAATGTGTGTCAAATGAACTATAAGTCTCTCCAATATATAGGAATCTTTGGGGGTGTGTGACACGTCCCTTAAGACATTTAAGTCTATATTTTATTCTAGGATGACCTAGCACATAAGTGGAATAAATTCAAAGTACATGTTCTGCTTATCCGATCGAGATGATCTTTAGATCAATCTTAGACCTCTCCGAAAGAGGAATCCAAAAAAAATATTGCGATCGTCATCTGAGCAGCACAACCCGGAGTTCTAGTTGTCCAATTTTAACAAAACTGCCGTGTAGCTGCTACTGCTGGAACAAGATGAGTATTAGGTGCTGCTCCCTTACTCGGAATGAGCTGAAACTCTAGAATCAGCCTTTGCACACAAAACCAAGAAAAGCCCAAAGAGCGTTTTTGGAATGGACAACCTCCAAAAATACCTCCCTTGAGGATCTACGCTATCCTCCAAGGCTCTGCGCTGAGACTGAATGGAATACTCCAAAACATGACCTCCCGCTTAACCAAAAGTCTCCAATAGGCAAGGGCTGGCCCCTTGCTCAATCTCCTGGCAAAATTCCTCCAAAACAATGCCTCTCCGGAGCTCCCTCAAAATGGACTGCGTCCTCCCTCTCAAGACTGCGCAGTCTATGGATGCACTGCTCCTCCACAAAAGCCAAGCACCAATCCTCCTACAAAACACTGATGGGACAACCTCCCCCGAGCAAGCACTCGAAGTCTCCTGGGGCTGAGGGTGAGATCTCCAAACGGAGACACTCAATGCACTAAACAGTGTTGCAAACAAGCTAAACAACCAGCGTGCTCAAAGTCGTAGTGACCAGCTCAATATGCATAAACTCCAATCCGGAAATGAGGAGGCTCTCCTCCTTCTTATAACAATGGGCCTCTCTTAACCCTAGGCCCCACCACCTCCAACGTAGCCTCCCTTTGGCCCACGTTGCCAACTAAACTGCGCTGTCATGGCCCACTTGGTCTAAGTGAGTCCCCCCTCTACGTGGTCCCTTGGCCCCCCTTGGCCCACTTAAGTCACAACGTTGAGTCTACTAGGGAGTGCACTTTATTTTAGTGAGTTATGTCCCCCTCTCACTCACTCTATTTATATTTCTAACTATAGAAGGCAAAATTAATCAAAATTAATATTTCCAATTAGCTGCTGCTAATTGGGAATATTACAGTCCTCCCCACCAAAAATTGATTGTCCTCAAGCAATGCCTGAACAAGCATCCGCTCTAGCTGATGCTCCCCACCTTCACTGTAAAATGTGCCTGGGTCCCAGATGCATCACTGAATCTTCCCTGTCCTTTGTATCACCCTGATATGGAGGGATCTCTCAATGCCGAGATCCCAAAATAATCTCTCCCTGTACCAGCGAACAAACAATCCTCTCGAATCCCAACGCCACCATGGCCAATCATCGCTCAAGTCCCACAGCTCAGGTTGCGCACTGCCTTTGGCTATAGCTAATGCCCCATGAAGTGAAGCCTGCCAACAAGCATCAACGCTCCCTGGCTCCTGCTGTGCTGTACCTCCAACTGTATACGCTGCCCCACCAACTGCATACCAACTCATCACCTCTCTCCAATCCAAGTCCTGACTCAATCCCATGCTGATCTTGCCCTCCTGAAATTGGGATGGGGTGCTGAAGAAATGATGACTTGGGTCCCACTGCCAGCTGGAATCTGTAACATCGGCTATGTCTAAGGGCCCCTGCTCTATTGTGCTCCCGACGAAGAAAATCACACCATCAAGAGGGTACCAACTCATGGTCTCCCGCCAATCCATCCTGGAAGAAGAATCTAAGGTAGCAACATCTATATACGGTACACGCTTGGAGTGTTGTCGCCAGCCCGTAATCAACTCACATTGTTCTGCCCTGTCTGCCAACGAAAGCTGCCTGTAGAAGGGAGCCCCTCTCTCTATAATGGGCCAAAGTGGGCAAGATGTGCTACAAGCCCCATTGACGTACTCCCGGAGAGTACTACTCATTGAAAGTACTGCAGCTCGGCCGACTGTACGTTCATCTATCTATACCTCATCAATGTGTCAGCCCAAAGATGGATGCTCCACCGTCTCCAACAACTCATCCCTCTCATCGGGAATGTGAAGCTCCTGCCGTCCCCTAGCCCCCTGCAGAAATATCCCATCAACCTCCAACATCTCTAGAGGATATGGATCTACAACTGTTGTCACCGTACACGATGTCAGTGCATCAAACTGCTCCTCCTCAATGGCTGACCCCAAGGTTAGCCGCCTACCCATCACAGACTCGATGTGAGCCTCCATCTGGCTCTCCCCCAAAGAATTATCATGCATGACGTGCATAGTATCCTCCTCTGCTGACTCAGGCTCCATCATATGCTGCTCTAGTTGAATCGTCACAAGTGACTCATCGCCCAGAGTATCTCCCGTAGAGTCCCCTGACTGCTCACCCTGGACACTGGAATGCAGCTTCGATCTACTGTCATCATCTCTGCATGACTGCTCTCGCTCCCCAGAAGCGTCCTCAACAGATCCTATGGACTCATATAAAGAAGAGTCCTCACCCTGGCATACAGAAGGAATGCCCTCCTATTCTACCTCCGCCACCTCATCTGCATTGAATATGTCATCCACCCTCTCGATAATGTGTCGATACATTGTCTGGAGCCCAGACACATACTGGGATGCTACCTCTGCTGTACCCAGTATCCTTTGCTCATGCATGATCTCGACATGCCCTGAGGAAAAAGTGACGCATGTCTCCCTCATGACCCACTCCCCAAGCGTAGGCTCAGCGATGGCTGATGTGCCACCTCTGCAAAGGATCATCTCATCCCCTCACCTGTGGCTGTCAACTAGCGCCCCGACCTAGTGTCACTACTGAGAAGTCTCTCTCCTAGTGTGCTGAGTGTCATCCAAATATCTTGGGTGAGCCTCGCGTACCCCGCTGCTCATGCCCAACGTGCCAAAGGACAACGACAAAATCGACTATGCCCGTGAGTGATGTAGAAGAGGGTCAGGTGCGTGAGTCCCCACAGATACCGTCAAGTATCGTTGATCTGTCTCCCCATCGATCCTGGGTGAAATACCCCCAAAGGTAAGCCTAGTGTCCCTGTCCGTGAGTCTCCCTGGAGGCAATGCTCTAAGACCCTGCTGTGCAGCACCATATGCCCTCGCATACCATCGATCATCCATGTACTCCTTGACATGCCACTGCACACTGAGGCATACCCCTGTACATTGTTGGATACCCCCTACTACTGTTGTACCACCCTGTACCATCTTGTGCCTGGTCTGTGTCAAGGAATCGGTCACCCCCCGTGTGTTCTCAATGTGATGTAAGACACTCCTACTCCACAATGCAGTCCCACACACTATGGTACACCACCATGCGACTCCATGTCCACCGGTAGTCCACTGCTCAATGCTAGAGGCCCCCACACACCCCTGGATGTGATGACATAGAGTTGTGTCTCTACATTTTGGACCACCCCCAATCAGTATCATCATCTCCATTGTCACCTCACTATACCCGCCGACGAATGGATCATCACTCCAAATCCTCCGCGAGGGGTCCGAGAAATGAATCTCCCTATGTGTTAGTAGTGATACCACCACTGCTCGACTCTGCTGTGACCTTTGTGCCCCACATAAAGGTGAAGAACCCTTGGCCCCATACAAGGCACCATCTGGTGGCCTGCCAATGCCACCTCCTCCGATAAGCTTCTACCAAGCTATGTTGATCACTCTGTGACCCCGTGTACAAGTGTCATACCAAGTCAACCTAGGGAGTCTGTCCATAAACTAGTTGGCCACTGGAGCTGACTGAAACTCCCCTAGCAAATGCGCATGCTCAACTGCTACGCCAACTGTACCCTCCAAGACATAGTCAACCAACCTGCCTAGGAAACGATAGGTAGTCCCGCCTAGATCCCAATGCCAATATGGGGTTCCTGTATTCCCAGCACCTGGAACTCCTGCTGAACTACACCCGGGTCCACCACTATCATCATAACCCACTCCATCGGGTACCAACTCAAAATCTCTCGCCATCCCACCTCGATATGTGGATGCTGCACCTTGTGCAACTTTGATCATCTCATCCTGCTAACCAAGTCAACGTATGAGACCTGACTAGGTGGCTCGACCTCTCTCTCTCCAATGGAAAGAGGTGACCCCATAATGCTACTAGCCCCGTCTATGCATGCCTGAAGGGGGTTGCTCTGACACTCCAATGTGCCCTCTAGCTGTACCATTAGGGAATTCAGTCGTTCCCCAATGTGGGCCAACTTGGTCGCTGACTCGGCACAAACCACTCTCATGCCCTCTAGCTCCTCGTTCTGTAACAAAATAGCCTCTCGTACTGATGTGGCCTTCCCTTTCAAAACTAGAAGGTCGGCTCGAAGCTGATGACACTGCTGTGTGTGACCATCGTCCAATACCTCTGTGTCTCCTAGTGCCTCATCAAAGGTGGATACATCTCCTGGCACCTCACCCATCTGCCGCACACTGCTACCACCCAAAAATTCGGACACTACCCCGGTCATCACCTCAATGGATGGCACTACTGGGGTAAGCTCTACTAAGATGTCATCCAATATGGTCAAAGAAGTGTCCAACACAGGTGACCCCTGCATCATACTGGGTGTATCCACATGATCCTGTGTGCCTCCATCCTCCAAGTGCGAGGTAGCCATTTTGATGGCTTCCCCCTCCGTTATTCGGTCAAGCTGGAAAGAGGTATCCATCTTTTCCACCGGATCCCGAACCGTGCAATCGGTGGATCCATAATGTATGGGAAAAGGTGTCCTTCCAATGGTACGCTGCAACTCTGAACTCTGCATGCTAGATCCCCCACTGTTACTTCCCTCTTCATCCTGCCTGAGATGACAGTAATCTTGGAAGGGAAAAGCTGCTTTGAAGTTTTCCCCCATGGACTTCCATTCGCGGAAATAATCTCCCAAGGGTATATGATCATGCCTCCTACTTCCCTTACTCGGTACTGGAGGTAAGAATGTAGGCATCGTGATCTTGGTTGGCCTACTGAAGGCTGGTATATGCTGGTCACACTGTTGTGAGAACCCCATATTTTTCACCTCTACTGCGTTTGGTGGGCCAGATTCTGCCTGCCCTCTTTTTTCATAGGAAAAGATCCCCACGGCTGAGCCAAGACTGAGGCTTTGATACCATTGTAATATCCCTTTTCAGGGATATCTCTCAAACACAGTCAACTCTAAACCAGAGATGGACTGGAGGGGCATTTACCAGATATTTCACCTGTGGAAAGAGGGTGAGATCTGGAGGCTACCTGGCCCTCACCAGACTCTGTCTATAGAGTATGGGCAAAACACAACAGATGGTATAGCAACGGGAATGTCTCAAAGGATAAACAATCAGAGATGCGGACCATACATAAAATGCTAGAAACAGTATATGCAACAGATACACATAAAATAGAGAGAATACTGAGCCATTTTATTATATTGAGAAATAGCAATGAGTACAAGAGGTGATCAGAGTGATGGCACCTCGACTTGCACCAGGCAAGTGTAGGAATACTCTCAGAATATCGATGGAATGGCTGCTCTCTGATCTGCGTCCAAGCTGTTGGAAAACTGCCGTGTAGCTGCTACGGATGGAACAAGATGAATATTAGGGGTTGCTCCCCTACTCGGAATGAGCTGAAACTCTAGAATCAACCTCTGCACACAAAACCCAGAAAAGCCCAGAGAGCGTTTCTGGAATGGACAACCTCCGAAAATACCTCCCTTGAGGAACTACACTATCCTCCAAGGCTCTGCGCTGAGACTGAATGGAATACTCCAAAATATGACCTCTCGCTCAACCAAAAGTCTCCAATAGGCAAGGGCTGGCCCCTTGCTCAATCTCCTGGCAAAATTCCTCCAAAACAATGCCTCTCCGGAGCTCCCTCAAAATGGACTGCGTCCTCCCTCTCAAGACTGCGCAGTTTATGGATGCACTGCTCCTCCACAAAAGCCAAACACCAATCCTCCTGCAAAATACTGATGGGACAACCTCACCCGAGCAAGCACTCGAAGTCTCCCGGGGTTGAGGGTGAGATCTTCGAACGGAGACACTCCATGCACTAAAAAATGCTACAGACAAGCTAAACAGCCAGCGTGCTCAAAGTCGTAGTGACCAGCTCAATATGCATAAACTCCAATCCGGAAATGAGGAGGCTCTCCTCCTTCTTATAACAATGGGCCTCTCTTAACCCTAGGCCCCACCACCTCCAACGTAGCCTCCCTTTGGCCCACGTTGCCAACTGAACTGCGTTGTCATGGCCCACGTGGTCTAAGTGAGTCCCCCCTCTACGTGGTCCCTTGGCCCCCCTTGGCCCACTTAAGTCACAACGTTGAGTCTACTAGGGAGTGCACTTTATTTTAGTGAGTTATGTCCCCCTCTCACTCACTATATTTATATTTCTAACTATAGAAGGAAAAATTAATCAAAATTAATATTTCCAATTAGCTGCTGCTAATTGGGAATATTACAATAAACCATGGGTTGAGATAGACTGCGGGGAGTGTGACACTCCATGGATATATTGATGCCGATTGGGCTGGCAGTCTGGTGGATTGTAAGAGCACATCAGGACGCTGCTTCACACTTGGTTTTGCTTCGATATCATGGATGAGCAGAAAGCAGAAGTCGGTGGCTTTAAGCACCGCGGAGGCCGAATACATTGCAGCGAGTATGACCTGTTGTGAAGCAGTTTGGTTGCGAAAGCTCTTCAGTGAGCTGTTTGGGCATGTGCTAGATACCATCGTGATACTCTATGATAACCAGAGTGGGATTCAGTTGTCCGAGAATCTCGTGTTCCATGATCGATCCAAGCATATTGATATCAGGTACCACTTTATCCGAGATATGTACAGCGAGGCGTCGTAAGGCTCGGTCATATAGGAATTGATGAGCAAGTTGCGGATATTCTCACAAAGCCCCTGGAGAAGGTCAAGTTCCTAACCTTCCATGCGAATCTTGGTATCGTGGAATGACCCTATGCTGAGGGTCTTGTTGGACGATGAGCTCTGGGAGGTCTAGGGGGCTTTGGGGATAGCTTCTTGGAGCTATAAGCAACCACAGGGCTAGGCTTGCCGAACCTTGTTTGTGTGCTTCTACCCCACCGTTGTGATGATTGAGTTGGTTTTGTTAGAGTCGGTCTTTACATCCCTCCGTCAGAGATCACTTCTCTTATTGCATTTCATTATTTAGGTGTCTCATTCCGCTCATTCATCTGCATTCCGTTAGGGGCATGCCATTGTCTAACGGAAGGGCTTTGTTTTCTCATTTTCCCTCATGCTTGTACCTGCTGGGTTGGTTAAATTTCTCAAAATTCATCAAAGTTCAGTTCATGTCATTTACAGTCATAAATGGTTATTTTGGTCAAAAAGAGTCATTTTAGTTTCTACGTCTAGGGTTTGGTCTTTCGAAATGTTAAACAATGCCCGCAGGCCATGAGGAGATTTTCAATAAGTTTTCAATTCAAAAATCTTCATCGTTTATATGCTCGAGGATGTTTCTTCTTCAAAACTTTGTTTTGAAGAAGAAATTGTCTAAATTTGTTTTTGTAATAAAATGTATCTTTCCACCATGTTGTACTTCACCATGCAGACTCTGGTTTTCCTTTGCCAAGGTTCGATGCCACCATCCCTGCAAAAAATCAACCAATTTCATCATTCAAGCTCCAGAAAGTCAGTGAGGAAACAAAAAGACAAAAGTTGTATTAAATGAAAAATGCCAAAGTCAAAAAACATTACAAATGGGTTTTGAAGAAGAAAAAATTAAAACCATGTCCATATGAGATATTTCTCAAAGCCATTCATTCATTTGCAACAAGAGTTATTGAGAAAATCTAAGGGAGAAGTCGAAATTGGAGTTCAAAGAGCGAAACTGTGTTTTAGGAGGGCCGATTGTGTGATTGAGTTCAGCGCGGCGCATTGGGATAGGCCGTGGCGCATCCACAGAGCGCGGCGCGTTGAGCCGAGATACACCGTGCAAATTTCTAAGGGCACGGCGCACCCATTGAACGCGGCGCATTGGGCTTGCGCGCGGCGCACAGAGCCCCAAAGGCCGAAACTCACCTTCCTTCATCAAAACTCAAATCAATTCAGTTCATTTGCCTCCAAGTAAGTTGTGTGTGCTTGCTATCTGAGTTTAATTCCTGTTGGGTGTCATTTGAAGGAGGTATTCAAAGAGTTTAATTGGTGCAAGAATAAACCCTATTCCCATATTGCAATCTGCTCCCAAGGGTTTGCAAAGAGCTGATTAAAACTAGAACTTTGGTGCTTTAACTCTCATTCCATTTTCATTTGTGCCCTTGTTATTGTTATCATTGTTATCACTGCTACTACTGTCACATTCTCATACCACAGTCCCTCTCCTATTCCCGCTGTCCCGTATCCCTTATTCCCTTTTATGCCCATGTGTTAAACCCTCAAATCCTGTCACTTACCATCACTTCCCTTCATTGATAAAATCCTAATTTCCAAGACACTCAAGGGCTGTCTTTATGTCTTTGATTTCACTTATATATTCCCATTTCATTGACTCTTGTTCCTAAAACTACCCCCCATCACTATCACTCATTCCCATTACCTATAAATCCCCAAATCCTTAAGTCCCCCAAACAGTGACTGTCCTCACACTTAAATCTCGTTTGACAGTCCTTTTCCACTGTGATATCTCTTCATAGCACCTTATTATATATGTGGCACATTTGGCATTAAAACATACACTAAAACTCTTATTTTCACCATACATATATCAGCATATACTTGTCAAACACCTTGTTTTTAGCACCATGTCAGAGACAAATTCATCATATGAGCAGGGATATGAGCAGGAAAGTGATTCAACCGCAGAGCTAAATGTACCGAGGAGGTCTCATAAGAGTGGCAGGCACGTCAGGGAGGAGCCCACTTCTTTGGCTCAATTGCAGGCCTGCCCGCTTGCAATGACATGCTTTCAGCAACATTCATGTTTTCGGTATTGCGAGATGATATCTCAGATTCAGCACCATCCGGAGTTGGTTCACTTATTTGTCCTACATTTGCGTGATGGTCATGTAAACCTTGCTGGAGTGAACTTCACTTTGACACCAGAGACCATTTCTGAGGCGACCGGGATACCGAATATTGGTGAGGAGTGGAATAAGAGACAGCAGTTGGATAGAGCATATTATGAACCTTACATCAAGCCTGGATATTTGAGGCAGTTGAGCAGAGTATTTCCATTTCGGTTTCTGAAGGAGTCCTATGCGCCATTAATGAAACTCATCATTAGATACTTCAGCTGTGAGGGTAGATTCTCGCGCCTTTATGCATACCATATCAGACTTTTGATGCATTTCACGAGAGTGCGAATGATGAATATTCCATACTTCATGTGCCGAAACATAGAGCGGATGACTACCCTTGTGCAGAAGAAGACTCCAGAGCAGCAACATAACAGCATTTATCATTATGCGCTCATTAAAATCATTGTAGTACATCAGCTTGGATTGCAGGGCATCACATGGGATGAGTTCATTTCCCGTGACTTCTTTGCAGCCCCCCAGCCTCCTCCCGAGATTGTTCATGATGAGGCAGAGCCTTCACATCAGTTTGAGGTTCCTAAGACTGAGCCTATCAGTGCTCCAGTGTGTGTGACATATCAGAGAGGCCACAGAGCCTTATTTGCAGCAGCACGACGAGTACTATCTCCGCCCAGGGTGGAAGGGGTCTCGTTATCTTCATCAGCAGCGCGAATACTATCTCCACATGGCGTGGAAGGGGTCTCGCCTTCTACATCAGCACAGGTACAGGACAGAGGCAAGAAGCCTATGCACGATGAGGGCCCCTCGAGAGGCCAAGACACTGATTTTATATTAATCGATGTTGATTCGAGCTCTCCTAGCTCAAAGCTGAAAGAGATAATCCAGGAGCAAAAAGCTGAGATTGACACTTTGACCGTGAAGTTGCAGAGAGCTCAGTGGGTTATAGATTACTTGGAGCAGCGGAATAAACAACTAGAGGATCAGTAGACACTCATAGAGTTGCGGCAAATCCGTGAAGACCGTGAATTGGCCCGAAAGAGACCAGGTGACATGACACCATTTGAGCGAGAGACTTGCCTTACGCACGTCAACATTCATCTGGAGAAGCTCTTGGCGAAGGCCAATAGAGACAAAGACATGCTCAGACATATGAAAAACCACTATTGGGCTCGCACACACGTTTGCAAGAGCGAAAATGAAGATCTTGAAGGCAAGGTTGAGAAAAGCACTAAAACGGCGGAAAAGGCCGGATCCACTCCGAATCTTCGCTGAAGCTTCCTTGGCTGAGCATGAGACCTGATGGGAGACCTTCACCCCAAATTTCAGCAAATTTGGAGAAGATTTTGTCATTTTGAAAATTTTGGTTGCAAAACAGGTTTCCCTGCCCGACGCGTCGCGCCACCCGATGCGCGCTTATGATTGGGACATCTTCTGGAGGAAAACTTTGCATTTTTGGGTTTGTTATGATATATTATGTATGTTCAGGAATGGCCGAAGCATTTCATCAAATTCTGGGCTGCCTAAAGGGCCAAAAACACTCCAAAAATGGTCTTTCTGCCATTTTTTGCACCAGCAGGAACCAGTCTTGGGAGATTGCAGTTTTGGAAGGGCAAATGACATTCAAATTGAAAAATTCCACTTGGGTTGGATAGCAGAGATCCAGGGCTTTCCAACGAGCTATCATGAGCTCAATTTGGACTTCGGGAAGTGCCCCAAAATCAGGCTCAAAGTGGCGCGACGCATAGAGTTTTTAAGCGCGGCGCATAGAGAAATTTTGCCCAAATTTCACTTTTCAGCTCAGAAATTCGCCCAGTTTTGACTAGTTTTACTTTTTCATGTGATGTTTGACCTACCATGATGTAATTTGATAACTATGATGTAAATTTGGCATGTTTTTACTTGTTCTAGAGGATTCATTCACTAAAAAGTGAAAATTAAGTGAATGGATCAGTGTCCTAGCATATAGAGGCAAGTTGTTTGGTTGCCTAGATTTTAGCTCCATGTTTAGAATTGGTTGAAACAGCTCCTAGAAGGATGAGCTCGACCCCTAGAGGCATGGGATGGGGTTAGGATGGTCTATATATTGTATTTTCTGAGACATTTTCAGGGTTGGATACTTGGGAAAAGTTTGGCACCTCATTGTACATTCATTTCAGATTTTGGCAAAGGAAAGACCAGAGTTTTGCAGCACTTGTTGGGATCCTTGTGGCTTCTGAGTTTTGATGATGTTCTTCTCATGTTATTGTAAGTTTCATTAATGTTATATGTATGCCATTTCCCTTCACTTTGCTTCTGAATTAAACAAATGAGTAATTGAGGTAGAATTCATTGATTTGCTGGTGCTCTGCCTTAAACTTTTGTTTAGTTTTATATGTTTTTCGTCAGTTTGAAGAGGATCCTTGCACTCTCTTGCCCTCTTAAGCTCCTCAGCAGTCTTTCTATCCATCCATTGAATCTAAGACATCAAAGTCGCTGCCTACCTCGCCCCAACTTGAACTCTGCAAGAATTTGGCCTCATCCCCAAGCCGAAAATTGTTTTTTCCTTTTTCCAACAAAAACCCCTAAAAATCAAAATCAAACCCTCCTATTTGTTTATCTAGCCTAAGATCAGTTGTTGTTTTAGTCATCTCAAGCCCCTTTTGAATATTTTCATTGAGATTGACCCGGAGAGAGCCCTCTCCTGTCCTCGTAGGGCTAGCTACGAGGCTGAGCGTGGTTTGGTGTTGTCCTTTTTCTGCCTTATTTCAGCCTATGGTGGATTTGGGAACTAACAAGTTCACCTCTCATTATCTGTGCCCCGTATGCATCCTACTCATTGAGTTTAGGGCTCATGGGAAGTACCTCTCGTTTGGCCAGTGAGGTGGGAAAAGCTAGAGACTAGTAGCAAAGACTGATGGACGCATCAGAGATTGCCGTACTCTCTATCTAGGATGGCACAGTCCAACCACTTGATCTGGGATCAAGAATAGTGAGGTTTCAGACCTCCAACTGACCTCGGGTCAGGTAAACCAACTTCGGGTTGGTATGAGACTCTTTGTGAGTCACTATAGAGGTTTCGGACCTCTGGGCTGAATCTGTCAGCCGGGAATGATGTCTTTGTGACTGACCCACTTCTGTTTTGAAATAAAGAAGCCAGCAAAGCAAGTTACGGCAGGATGATGCACGATGTTTGGATTGAACAGGTGGATGGAGTTCTCCCTAGTTGAAAGGGAGTGTTAATTTTGGACAACTAGGTCCAAACTCCATGTTGTGATGCTCAGATGAAGATGCCAATATTTTTAGTGGACTCCTCTTTTAGAGAGGTGCAAGATTGATCTAAAGATCATCGTAATCCGATGAGCAAAATGTTTATTTTGAATTTATTCAAAATATGTGCAAGTTGGCCTTAAGGTTTTGTGCCCTAGCAGTTGTGTCACACACCCTCACTAATGGATATAAATTGGTCAACGTTGGAGGACATTTTCACTCATGCCATCCTCACTCATTTCTCTCTCCTCATTTGATTGGTTCGATGACCTTGGAGGTTCTTCTTTCCACATGTGGGAAATTTCAGCAACAACTCTTTTCTGTTTTAGGCCTAGGGTTTCTGTAACAGCTTTGACTAGTGTTGACTTTGGTCAATGCTAGGTCAAACAGACTTGAAACTCTCCCTAAATTTCGATCTTTCAAATTCGCATTTTTTGGCACTATTCTCGAGGCTAGACGATGACTTTGACTTTGCTGCATTGACCTAGCTGCTGCTGCTGTTTGCGTTGACCATTGACTGACAGTGTTGAATTTTGGGTTGACTTTTGAGTTGATCGTTTTGGTTGTCCTAGAGGGTTGTGTGACATCGCTGGTTGGCTGACCATATTGAGACTTTGCTGGTTGAAGCATCCTGTTGATCGCCGTAACGCACCATCACACTTATATATTTTTGGCTTGTCTTCTGTATGTTCGATCAACATTCAACATTTTACTTTGTTGTTAATGTGATTGCTAACTGATATTGGGATAAAAAGTAAAGTTGCATCTAGCATAGAACATCTACAAAAATATACACTCTGCCTCTTGTTGATTCTTGGGACTGGGATCAAATCATCTCCTTAGCCAATACTACCCCTCGCTGCAGCTAAAACACTCTTGAAAAATCTTAGCAAACCCGCCCTAGAATTTCAGTTTAGCCTCAGTGCTTTGCCTCTATGTGTGTGTCCTCCAACTGACCGCAAGCCTTTTTATACTTTCTCGTTGGGAAACCAACGACCATGATCTAATCTTGTATTGATGGCTCAGATTAAAAGAAAATTTGATCAGTGTGATTTAAGTCATTTCCATCACATGTTTAAATTAATTACCTTTAATATTTTAATTTTCCTAAGTTAGACTTAGGGTCCTTAATTAAAAATATTAATTAATTAATTATCTCCCAAATTGGATGGAATTTCCCAAATCCCTTTCTGGGTTTTCGAGATCTTATGTACTCTAATCCCTCCACAAATATTGGGAGCTAGAGCACATCCGATGCTACCCCAATACTAAAAAAACTCAACACTCTTTGTTAGCGAGGAATGTGCTCTAGTACAATGCTGCTTCACCCCGAAGCTCTACACTAATGTCTGGTGTGGGTCTCAGTGCTGATGCTTGGCCTACTGCCCTTCATCACTGTGCTGCTGCTGCCATTTTGTACTTCTGCCCATGACACTGCCACTGCCACATCTCTATTGCAGCTTCCTCTCAATCTTCCGCATCGTGCTGCTCGCTGCTGCGCTGCAACTCAATTGTTGAGAGAAGCAACTGAAACTCCTGCCCAATCTTTGGCAGACAAGTCAGTTGGGCTGCATCCTCATCACTGAAGCTCCATAGACTATTGCTCTGTGTTGTCATCTGGAGGATGATGCACAACTACAACTCTGCATTGCGTAAGCAGACTCCCTCTGCACTACTGAAGTCACATCAACCCCTGCGTTGAAATCCCCTACACTGCTGCTGCACTTCGCTGTCCTCCGGAAGCCTCTACACTATTGCACCTCTGCTGTTCATAAGCAACTATGCTATGCGCTACTGATGCATCTGCACTGTGCTGCTCCCTTCAGCTTCCAGCTCCGCCTCTGCTTCATCCGTGATTCTCTGCACCAACTGCTCCTACTTGTCCCGCTATTGTCTTAAGGCTCCTGTAGCTCGGATGTGATCCAAGAGCTGAGCTACTCAAGGATCCCGCCACCACTCTATAGGTACTCTACAGATCCATGTTGCCCCACTTTCGTGGTTCATGAGCGCTCATGGCTATGTCATCTTCAGAACCATTGTTTGCCACAACAGCCTTGGAAGTAGAAGCTTCCTTGTCCTTCTTCTTCTGAGGACAATTGATGGCGAAATGTCTTAGTTCGCTGCACTGGAAACACTTGATCTTGGATAGATACTGCTTCTTCTTCCGTTGTTGCCTCTTTGATGTGAAGGTTGCATCTTCTTCCTCTTCCTTTTTCACCTTACTTGATCCAGTGCTGAACTGCCTCTTGGTGAACCGACAGAGTTCTTCTTGACAAAGGATCATCCACATATTGTCCCAGTGGGGAAGGTACGCTCTGCCCATGATACTTTGGACAAAATTTTCCCAGTCCTTTGTGACCGCATTGAGTGCAGTCTGTTAGTGTCAGTCTTTGCATCCTATCGCCAGTGATCAAATGTACTCTTATCATGTTTTATTAGGGTCTCAAAGTCAAATTTTTGTCATTTCACTAAGTCTTTTAAGCAAAAATTTGGTCACTTGGCATTAGGTCTAGGACTGTTTCCACTGTTTCCAAAATTTTGAATTGCTGGTTCATGTCATCAAATAAGCTGAGTGTATCATCATTCAGAGGTTGTCATCATCATTTCAGTCATCTCCATTATTATTCCATTCAGTTAAGAGTCTCCTTTAGGTCATTAGGGTTTCAAGGTCACCAAACAGTCGTTTCATGCATAAAATCCAACAATTGGAGGAGTGGTAATAGGCAAGTATTTTCAATAAATTTTGATTTCAAATGTAATTTACGTTTTTATATGTAATAATGTTTCTAAGGTTCCAAAATTGCAAAAGGGTCCTAGAGTTCAAAGGGTTAAAAGAAAAGATGAATTGGTGAGGTGGGCCATCCTACCTCATTAATGAGTATGACATCAAAAGCAAATCATAAAAGCCTATGGAGGAGCTAAATTAAACTCATTTTTACTCTACATGTCTTTAGATCCCCTTGACATCACTGTGCAAATTAAGAGAAGGCAAAATTTCTGAGAAAGGGAGGGTTTTTTCTACCTTTTCAGAGAGTCGCGACCCTTTTGCGACCCATCTGCTAGGCGCAACCTTTCTGCCGGGCACTGTATAATTTTTTGTTCCCAACCCCGGTGTTCAGTTTCTTCTTATTTCTCTCATAAAGTTAAATGCCCATTTCCATAGCCATACATTCAACAAGCTGGAAAAATAAATATTTTCTGAAAACATAAATTCTGGAAATATGACAGTGCTGAAATGCAGAAATAAAACTTAGAAAAATAAATCAGCCACACACAAAATTTTGACACGATGATTTTTGGTCAAGATGACCCTGGAAAAACCCCTTACAACTCTTGGGCAAAACCAGTTCGAAAGCTTCTCTTTATTTTCTGAATATTTCTTTTACAGTGAAACAGAAAAACACAGGAAAAATTCCAGCAACCAAATTTACAGACTTATCTCGATTTCCATGCTTGCACACCGCCTCAGAAATTGTGCCAAATCAGCAACTTGCAAAACATAAAATATTACAGCATTAATGACAACAATAAACGTTGTACGGCCACCTCGAGAAGCATGTCAGAACAGGCTGTACGGAACTGTACAAACTGTATGGATTTGTACAGCAGCCCTCCATGAAATTTGAGCCTAGAAACTACCTAGAAATACGTGTTGTAGTTGTCCTTTTCTCGATTTTTGTGCCAAAAATATTAGTAGCTCCTCTCCTCGAAATCTGTGCCCAGTTTTTTTCCTTGGACTGCGTGCTTAATGCTGTTGCCTTCTTCCTCGATTTTCGTGCCTCCTTTCTTGGAAATAGTGCCTCTCTCTCCTGCTGTACGAATTTTCTGCCTTGGGATTTGTGCCAATAAATGTTGTACGGATTTGCTGAATCTCCTCACTGCTGCACTCTTTCTTCTCACTACTCAAAAAAATCTCCTTAGCTTTCTCTCCTCCTCTCTCAATGTGCTCATGAAAGAATTGATGATCTTTTCTCTCATTTTCCTCCTTTAACCTAACCCTAAGTTACTTTTGGGGAATCCCTAAATCCAATGGCTGAGATAGCTTTAGATCTAGGGCTGAGATTAAATGCTCATTTAAATCTCACTTCTAGTTTTTAATTCACCCCACTTTAATAAAGACTCTCTTAGTCATTTATTTACAAAGTCACTTTTCACTTTCTAATTTCACATTGTCTTTATTAAAGTCACTTTAAAATTAGACTTAGTAACTTTATTACTTAAAGTCACTTTTAAATTAGATTTGACTTTATAACTTTATAAAGTCACTTTAGGAGAAAAATTAAATTCTCTTGGATACTTTTCCCTAGGCCAAATATCAAAGCCTTAGGGAACCACTTGTCCTTCGGTAACCAAATTTCAACACTCCCTCTTACTGAGGAAGGTGTTCCTCACCACACCCATCTCTGAAGTAGACATGCTTGCCCCGAGGTAAGGCTTTGGTAAGAATATCTGCAACTTGCTCAGCAGTGGGAATATATTCAAGCTTCAGAGCTCCTTTCTGAACATAGTCTCTAATGAAATGATATTTGATCCCGATATGCTTTGACCTGTCATGAAACACTAGATTCTCCGTGAGTTTAATGCAACTCTGATTATCACAGTATATCACTGAACGTCTCAACGGTTGACCAAATAAGCCAAACAACATCTTGCGAAGCCATATGGCCTCACAACTAGCTAGTTTGGTTGCGATGTACTCTGCTTCCGCTGAACTCAATGCTACTGACTGCTGTTTTCGGCTGAACCATGACACCACTGCTGAACCCAACCCAAAACAACACCCTGAAGTGCTCTTCCTATCAGAAGCACAACCTGCCCAATCAGAATCAGTGTAACCTGCCAATCTCACTCCATCTCCTTGCCTATAATCCAGACCATACTCCATTTTCCCCTGCAAGTACCGCAAAACGTGTTTTGTAGCAACCTAGTGCACCCTCCTGGGCTCACACATGAACTGACTCATCGTTTTGACTGCAAAACATATATCTGGTCTAGTGTTGACCAAATACATCAAGGAACCAATCAACTGTCTATACAATATGGGATCCACCAACTTGGAATCTGAAGCGTGAAGCTTCTTTTAGTTGGTGATCATCGATGTCAACATGGGTCTACAATCCTCCATGTGGAATCTGCCAAGGATGTCCACAATATACTTCCCCTATCCCAGGAAGAAATGCCCCTCCTCCTGCCACACCTCCAAACCCAAAAAGTAATGCATCAAGCCAATGTCCTTCATCTCGAACTCCGACGCAAGATCTCTCTTGCAGCTCTCTATGAGTCTCTCTACACCCGTAATGACCAAGTCATCCACATACAGCACAAGAATGAGAGGCTCCTCACCTATCTCAATAAAGTAAAGGTTCGGATCTGCATCACTCTTTGTGAAACCCATCTCTTGCAAGTATGTATCTATCCTGGAGTACCAGACTCTGAGAGCTTGCTTCAGGCCATAAAGCGCCTTCTTCAGTCTGCACACATGAGACTCCTTCCCATGCACCTCAAAGCCCTGCGGCTGCTCAATGTACACCTCCTCGTGTATGAAGCGATTGAGAAATGTGGTCTTCACGTCCATTTGGTGGATCTTCCAACCCATCTCTGCTGCCATCGATATGATGGAGTGAATCGAAGTATATCGAGCCACGAGAGCGATGGTCTCCTCATAATCTACTTTCTCTACCTGGGAGAACCCTCTAGCCACAAAGCTTGCCTTGAATTTCTCAATGCTACCATCTGCATCATGCTTTACCTTGTAAAGCCATCTGGAAGTAACCACGGATTTTCTCTCAGTCCTCGGCACCACCTCCCAAACATCATTCTTCATGATAGAAGAATACTCCTCCTGCATGGCCTCTCTCCAGACATGCTGGCTAGCTGC
The DNA here is from genome assembly GCA_034641835.2 of Pinus albicaulis. Taxonomy (NCBI): domain Eukaryota; kingdom Viridiplantae; phylum Streptophyta; class Pinopsida; order Pinales; family Pinaceae; genus Pinus; species Pinus albicaulis. The sequence continues at coordinate 1,153,311,457 of CM076575.1, read as the reverse complement.
CTTCTCATAGCTAGAAGGCTCAGAGTCAATGATGTTGGCAACCATGGCCATATAGCGACAAAACCTCTCAGGTTATCTGCTCTCTCTGACCGGCCTCTTGGGCTTCCTCTTCCCTGAGCACACTTCTCCCACCGGAGAATGAAACTCCTCATCCTCCTCATCAGGAGCCTGAACTCTTAATTGTCTGTCTGCTGTCCTCCTGCCTGAACCTGAACCTGTAGATGCTGAAGTACCGTGTGAACTGTCCATCAGTGGAATCCCTAGTGAACTGGTCTGCGGACTGTTCTGCATGCTGCCCGGAGCACCACCCATCTGACTTTGCGAGTCACTGCTCACTGATGGACCTGACGCCATAATCGATGTACCTCCGGATCCTCCTGATCCCTGCCCACTGGATCCCTGTGCTCCACTCGACTGCTCCTGAGGCTCTGGCTGATCCAGATAGTCCAACTCTCGTGACCTCCAGAAAGCCCTGTCTTCCTCGAACTTTACATCCCACCTGACAACAACTCTCCTATGTGCGGGAATATAAATCCGAAAGGCTTTCGAGGTCTCACTGTAGCCCACAAAGATACCCTTCTCTGCAGTGGGCTCTAGCTTGGTCCTCTTCTCCTTGGGTATGTAGGAATATGCAATACACCCAAAGATACGAAGATGACCAACATCATGCTTCTTCCCAGAAAAAGCCTCCTCTAGAGTCACGTGCCCCAGGGCACGATGCAGACTCCTATTCTGCAAATATACAGTAGTGTTGCAGGCCTCTGCCCACAAAAATAATGGTAACCCCTGATCATGTGGCATGGCTTTGGCAGGCCCCTCCGATGGATCTGTTCTTCCTCTCCGCAACCTCCTAATGCAGCCTCCACACAATAGTCAACAAAGTCACCAAGGGTGTACTCCCCTCCATTGTCCAACCTCAAGGACTTGATCTTCTGACCTGTCTGAGTCTCCACAAGAGCTCTGAACTCCTGAAACCGCTTGAAGACCTCACTCTTGGTCTTCAAGAAATAAATCCAGGTCCTCCTGGAGTGATCATCAATGAATAAAACATAATACTCATATCCACTCAAGGAAACATGAGACATCTGATCGCTCACATCGGAATGAATCAAATCAAGTATCCCAGTCGATTTGATGTCATTGCTGGGAAAAGGGGATTTGGCAAACTTGCCCATAGCACATCCTCTGCATGTATCAATGTGATCAATATTGAAATCTGGCACACCTGTAGTGATCTCCTGCAATGTCCTCAAGGCCCCATGATACATGTGCCCCATCCTGCGGTGCTAAATCTCGCACAGCTCTGAACTGCTAGCTTTGTTATCGATACTACTGCTCAATGCCAAAAGGGGCTGAAATGCAAACTTGTACACCTCTGCATGGTGTACACCAATCACTCTCGCTGACTGAGCTGGAGCGCCCCTGGGATATATAAGCACCTGTCCTCTCCTAAACAATATCTCATACCCTCTGTTATCCAATGCTGAGACGGATATGAGATTCTTCTTCATCCCTGGCACATATAGAACATCTGGCACCTTCAAGGGAGGTTTGGGTTCCCTATCAAATGTCAATGTCCCCACACCAACTGCTCTAACAATGCTGTCATTTCTGAGTCCTACCTCTATATTAGTGCCATTCTCTGAAAGCTCTGAGAAGTACTCACGGACTCTTGTCATATGACGTGAAGCCCCACTGTCAACATACCAGATAAATGAAGATGCTCCGCTAGTGGAGGGAAGTGCACACTCCCTCTCAACCTCTATGGCAAGTGATCCTGCACTAGTGGACTCACAAGCAATGAACCCAAACTCCTGGTCAAAGCTATCCGTAAAGTCCTCTATCTTTACTAATGTTGCCATGTTCTGGTTCTTTCCCTTCTTCTTCTTCTCCGGACACACAACTGCATAGTGTCCCATTGTCTGACATTTCCAACACTTCACCTTGGAATAGTCCTTCTGTGTGTTCTCCTGTTTACCTTTACCTTTGCCTTTTCCCCCACCACTACTTGTGGAAGCTTGCTTCTTTCCCTTGCCTTTCTTGCCTCCTGCTAACAGTGCTACATCCTCATCCTGCTTAATTGGTTTGGTTGCCCCAAGCTGGCTCTTTCTGATTTCAGTCTGTATGCAATCATCCCAAAACCTCTCCCAAGTGGGAAGGGTCTCACATGCACAAACCCCATCAACAAAGTTTAGCCATGAACTGGGAAGGCCATTCACTGCAATCTGCACCAACTCAGTGGGTGGAATGACCTCTCCAACTGCTGCCAACTCATCTCTCACATTAGTGATCTTTTTGAGATATCCATTAGCACTATCAGTCTTAGCCATCTTAATGGTCTTCAACTTCTCCTTTAGGACCATTTTTCTGTTCTCATTGGTACTTTGGTAGAGATTGGTCAAGGCTGTCAACATTTCATGAGCAAATCTCTTTTCTCTCACACGAGGAACGACATGGTCTTTAATACCATCAAGAATCAGTCTCTTTCCCTTGTTATTCTTTTTATTAAAGTCTGCCAATTGAACAACATCAGTAGGCACATTAACACGGTGCTGTTGGGTATGCACCATTATACCCTAGACTTCTGCCTCCTCAAAGATGCTTTGCATTCTTTTCTTCCATACACTGTAGTTAACTATGCCCATCCAATTTATCCACCACTCTCAAGCCCAAAGACATGCTTGTTGTCTTAATAAGGTGAAAATAACACTGCTGTAGTAAAGGTACTGTTTTCTGTGTGAAAAATCAGCGTGCTGTAATTTTTCTTTTTGCTATCCCAAATTGCACTTTTCAGCAAAAAAGCTCCGATACCATGTAGAAATTTCTGTTCCCAGGTCCGGTTTTCAGTTTCTCCTTATTTCTTCCATAAAGTTAAATGCTCATTCCCATAACCATACATTCAACAAGCTGAAAAAATAAATATTTTCTGAAAACACAAATTCTGGGAATTTCACAGTGCTGAAATGCATAAATAAAACTCAAAAAAATAAATTAGCTACACACAGAATTTTGACATGTTGATTTTTAGTCAAGATGACCTTGGAAAAATCCCCTACAATTCTCGGGGAAAACCAGTTTGAAAGCTTCTCTTTATTTTCTGAATATTGCTTTTATAGTGAAACATAAAAACATAGTAAAAATTATAGCAACCAAATTTACAGACTTATCTCGATTTTCGTGCTTGCACACCGCCTCGGAAATTGTGCCAAATCAACAACTTGCAAACATAAAATATTACAGCATTAATGACAACAATAAATGTTGTACGACCACCTCGAGAAGTGTGTCGGAACAGGTTGTACAGAACTATACAGACTGTACAGATTTGTACAGCAGCCCTCCTCGAAATCCGAACCCAGAAACTGCCTGGAAAACCGTGCTGTGGCTATAGTTTGTGTCGAAAATATCAGCAGCTCCTCGAAATCCATGCCCAGTTTTCTGCCTTGGACTGCGTGCTTAATGTTGCTGCTCTCTTCCTCGATTTTCGTGCCTCCTTTCTTGGAAATAGTGCCTCTCTCTCCTGCTGTATGGATTTTATACCCTGGGATTTGTGCCAATAAATGCTGCTATACGGATTTGCTGAATCTCCTCACTGCTGCCCTCTTTCTTCTCACTGCTCAGAAAAATCTCCTTAGCTTTTGTTTCCTTCTCTCTCATTCTGCTCATGAAAGAATTGATGATATTTTTTCTCCTTTTCTTCCTTTAACCTAACCCTAAGTGACTTTTGGGGAATCCCTAAATCCAATGGCTGAGATAACTTTAGACCTAGGGCTGAGATTAAATGCTCATTTAAATCTCATTTTTTATTTTTTAATTCACCCCGCTTTAAAAAAGAGCCTCTTAGTTATTTATTTCCAAAGTCACTTTTCACTATCTAATTTTACATTGACTTTATTAAAGTCACTTTAAAATTAGACTTAGAAACTTTATTACTTAAAGTCACTTTTAAATTAGATTTGACTTTATAACTTTATAAAGTCACTTTTAAATTAGATTTGACTTTAAAACTTTATAAAGTCACTTTAGGAGAAAAATTAAATTCTTTTGGACACTTTTTCCTAGGACAAAGATCAAAGCCTTGGGGAACCACTTGTCCTCCGGAAACCAAATTTCAACAGGCACAACCCTTTCGCGACCTTTCTACCGGGCGCGACCCTTCTACGACCCGAATCGCTAGGGTTTTGAAATGCAGAGTTTCTTCATGGTTTCAGGGCGAAATTCAGAGTTTTGCTAGCTTCCAAAGATTGTTCAAAGACCCATAAAGCTTCTACAAACAGTAAGTGATCATCTACACCATCTTTTCAAGTAATTTCATCATGGATAAAGTGGTTTCTTCTCAGGGTTTTCTCTAGCACAGTGTTATATTAGTTTTTTGTTCTCCATTGTTCAAAGTGATTAATCCTAGCTTTCTGTAATATTCCCAATTAGCAGCAGCTAATTGGAAATATTAATTTTGATCAATTTTGCCTACTATAGTTAAATTTTAAATAAAAGTGAGTAGAGGGGGACATAACTCACTCTAAACATAAAGTTCACTCCCTAGTAGACACAACGTTGGAACTTAAGTGGGCCAAGGGGGGCAAAGAGACCACACAGAGAGGGGACCCACTAGAGCACGTGGAGGGACTGCGCAGGTTGAGTTGGCAGCGTGGGACCAAGAGAGGCTACGTTGGAGATGATGGGCCTAGGGTTTGAGAGAGAGGCCAACGTTATAAAAGGAGGAGAGCCTCCTCATTTTGGGATTCGATTATTATGCATTTGAGCTAGTCACTTGGACTTCTTGAGCACGCTGGTTGTTTAGCCTGCCTGCAGCACTGTTTAGTGCATCGAGTGTCTCCATTCGGAGATGTCACCCTTAGCCCCGGGGGACTTCGAATGCCTGCTCGGGCAAGGTAGTTTCATCAGTCTTTTTGCAGGAGGATCGATTTGTGGGAGTTGCGAAGGAGCAGTGCATTTGGTGACTGCGCAGTCCTTAGAGGGAGGACGCAATGTCTTTTGGTGGGAGTTCCGGATTGGGATTGTTTGGAGGATTTGAGCTTGGAGATTGAGTAAGGGGCCAGCCCTTGCATATTGGAGGATTTTGGCAGACTTTTGGGCGGAGTTTTGGAGTATTATCTTAAGTGGCAGCGCAGAGCCTTGAGGGACAGCGTAGATCCTCACAAGGGTGATTTTCGGGGGTCAGCTATTTTCGAAAAGCTTTCTGGGCTTTTCTGGGTTTATTGAGCAGAGGCTGATACCAGAGTTTCAACATTTTCTGAGGAGGGGAGCAGCCCCAAATCCTCATTTTGATTCAGCAGTAGCAGCAACACAACAGTTCTCCGACAGCTTGGACGCAGTTCAGAGAGAGGCCATTTCCTTATCATTCTGAGTGTATTTCTTCACTTGCCTTGTGCAAGTCGAGGTGCCATCTTTCTGATCACCTCTTGTACTCTTCCATTACTCAGTATAATAAAATGGCTTAGCATTTCTCTCTGCATTTCTTGAGTATTTGCTTATATTCCATGTATATGCTATTGTATGCTTGCACTACTGTTATCCTCTCTTTGAGCGTCCCAGCTACTATACCACTTGTGTATCTTTTTCCCCTATACTCTTAGACAGAGTTTGGAAAGGGCTAGGTAGCCTCCAGATCTCGTCCTCTTTTCAGAGGCGACATATCTGGTAAACGCCCTTCCAGTCCATCTCTGGTTGGAGTTTTCTTGTGTTTGAGGGATATCCCTGAAAAGGGATATTACAGTGGTATCAGAGCTCATAGACCTGGCTCAGCCTGTGGAGCAAGTTGTCTATGACCCAGAAGAGAAGCCGTGGGGATATTTTTCTATGAACAAAGAGGGTAGGCAGAATCTTACCCACCAAAGGCAGTAGAGGTGGAAAATATGGGGGTTTCACAACAGTGTGACCAGCATTTACCAGCCTTCGGTAGGCCAACCAGGATCATGATGCCTACATTCTTACCTCCAGTACCGAGTGAGAGAGGTAGGAGGCATGATCATATACCCTTGGGAGATTATTTCCGCGAATGGCAGTCCATGGGGGAAAACTTCAGAGCAGCTTTTCCCTTCAGAGATTATTGTCAGCTCAGGCAGGATGAAGGAGGAAGGAACAATGGGGGGTCCAACACGCAGAGTTTAGAGTTGCAGCGTACCACTGGGAGGACACCTTTTCCCACGTTTGATGGATCCACTGATTGCATGGTTCGGGATTAGGTGGAAAAGCTGGATACCTCTTTCCAGCTTGATTGAACAACGGAGGGGAAGCCATCAAAATGGCTACCTCGCACTTGGAGGATGAGGGCATACAGGATCATGGGGAGCATGTGGATACACCCAGTATGACGCAGGGGTCACCTGTGTTGGAGACTTCTTTGACCACATCGGTCGACATCTTAGTAGAGAGAGTAGAGCTTACCCCAGTGGTTCCATCCATTGAGGTGATGATCGAGGTAGTGTCTGAGTCTTCGGGTGGTAGTAGCGTGCGACAGATGGGTGAGGTGCCAGGAGATATATCCACCTTTGATGAGGCACTAGGAGATACACAGGTATTGGACGATGGTCGCACACAACAGTGTCATTAGCTTCGAGCTGACCTTCTTGTTTTGAAAGGTAAGGCCACATCGGTACGAGAGGCTATTTTGTTACAGAACGAGGAGCTAGAAGGCATGAGAGTAGTTTGTGTCGAGTTAGTGGCCAAGTTGGCCCACATTGGGGGACGGTTGGATTCCCTAATGGTACAGCTAGAGGGCACATTGGATTGTCAGAGCATCCCCCTTCAGGCATGCATAGACAGGGCTAGCAGCATTATTGGGTCACCTCTTTCCATTGGAGAGAGAGAGGCCGAGCCACATAGTCAGATCTCATACGTTGACTTGGTTAGCGAGATGAGACGATAGGAGTTGCACAGGGTGTTGCATTCACATGTTGAGGTGGGATGGCGAGAGATTTTGAGTTGGTACCCAGTGGAGTGGGTTATGATGATAGTGGTGGACCCGGGTGTAGTTCAGCAGGAGTTTCCAGGTACTGGGAATACAGGAACCCCAGATTGGCATTGGGATCTAGGCGAGAATAACTGTCGTTTCCTAGGCAGGTCGGTTGACTATGTCTTGGAGGGTATAGTTGGCCTAGCAGTAGAGCATGCACATTCGCTTGGGGAGTTTCGGTCAGCTCCAGTGGCCAACCAGTTTATGGGCAGTCTCCCTAGGTTGTCTTGGTATGACACTTATACACGGGATCACAAGGTGGTCAACATACCTTGGCAGGAGCTAGTCGGAGGAGGTGGCATTGGCAGGCCACTAGATGGCGCCTTGTATGGGGCCAAGGATTCTTCACCTTTGTATGGGGCACAGAGGACGCAGCAGAGCCGAGCAGTGGTGGTATCACTACTGACACATAGGGAGATTCACTTCTCGAACCCCTCGGGGAGGGTTTGGAGTGATGATCCATTCGTCGGCGGTTATAGTGATGCGACGGTGGAGACGATGATACCGATTGGGGGTGGTCCGACATGTAGAGGCACAACTCTAGGTCATCACATCCAGGGATGTGTGGGAGCCTCTATCATTGAGCAGTAGACTACCGGTGGACATGGAGTTGCATGGTGGTGTATCGTAGTGTGTGGGACTGCATTGTGGAGTAGGAGTGTCCTACATCACATTGAGAACACGCGGGGAGTGACCGATGCCTGGACACAGACAGGGCACGAGACGGTACAAGGTGGTACAGCAGTAGCAGGGGGTATCTAGCTGGAGTGTAAAAACTCTGGTAAACTTGAATAAGTATATATTATTAATGATGAAGATGAAAAGATAAGAGATGATTACAATGAGGGATCGCCTAGGCTGTAAATATAGCCTCAAGGTGTCCCTTGGCGAAGAGGCATGATCTTTGATCATGCCCTTCCACATTAATAACCTAAGATAACTAAATCTAATTAATAACTAATAAAATAGTTTTTACACTCCATAGAGATCAAAACAAAAAACATAACCAATGTCACAGGTGACTCCTTTTGACAAGACATCAACCCTCTAGAAGGCCTGTGGTAATTCAAAGCATATGAAGAATCGTGGATTAAACCTACAGTGTTAAGTTCTGTGACCTGATTGAAGAGGGTTTCATTGTGTTTTTCTTCAAATAAGAAAGCATTTGCAATTGAGCCACAATAGCCTTCAGACCGAGTTATTAAGTTCCCTATCTACGTTGAGAATTTAATGTAGATCAATTCACGGCATCTTTGTACATTACTTTGAAGGCTTGATTCTAAGTATAAACAAGGTATTTCTGCCCCTCATTTGAAGCAATTATGGAGGACTTCTTTGCTCAAGTAGAATTGAAGGGTATTTTTCTTCTGTTTCTCTTGACAGTGCATCCTTGTTATGAATTTGTTATTCTCATTGTTCCGAAGAAAGTTAAATCCCCTAATCTAAAGAAAATTTCGGCATTTGACATTGTGGTCACTGGACTATGACGACTTAAAAGGTGATTTCATTTACAACTAGAAGGGTGGTATCCTATCAATGATCGTGAGGAGGACTTGTCCTAGAATTAGAGGCACATCATTATAAAGGACAGTTCTAAGGCCCTCCATAATTTAAGGAAGCCGAGATCTTGTATACATACGTTTGCAAGGTAATGTGTAATGCATTTATTTATTTTTATTTGTTTTAAGGCTCTTTTGATGGAGGGTTTAATTTGAATAAGAATCCTAGATGGCTCATGGAAAAACCTAGCTCACATATGAAACCCTAATTTTTAGGGTTTGTGGATTCTAGGGTATTTAGATGAGGATGATGTTTTGAATTCCATCCTCCATTAGTGTATTAAAACCCTATATTGTATCTCATGCTTTTATGATCACATATCGTTCTTGGTCATTGTCACTAACATCATGTCATCAAGGTACATAGAGGGATTGGTGCTCTTGATTAAATATGAGTTCCATACCCTAATACATGACAAAATTCGATGGAAACATTGCAATAACCCAATCCTGAAACCCTGAAAAACTGATAAGTCTGCTGGATTTTGAATGAGATCTAAAATTATACTTCTCCATATGAAATCCAATGAGGTTGGAACCACTCTCAAACATCCTGAGTCATTTCATGGTAATGTTAAAAATTTAAGTAAAAGGATGAAAATGAAGATTAAGGAGAATGTCACTTTTGCTTTAAGAATTTAACATTACCATGAAGCTGCTCTAAAAACCAACTCCGCAACTCTTCAGAAAACCTCAAACAAACCTAACAGCAAAATTAAATTCGGTTTCAAGTCCATAAAAATCGATTTTTTGGGCTCATCGGCCGGCGGAATTGGCTCGGCCAAGTTAACTCGGACCAGGCCTGGTTGGCCGGTTTGTTACCGAGCCAGCCGAGCCGGTACAAAAACCGGCCAACTGGTCGTTTCTTGTGCCTGGTCGGACCGACAAGCCTAATGGCTCGGTCGACCAGGCCTGGTCCGATTCGAATCGGCCGTTTTTTAAAACTATGATCGGGCCATAGGTGCAAATGTGTCATCATACTCTACTCCTTTTTCAGAGAAGCCACGGGCAACGAATCTTGCCTTGAACTTTTCAGCACTTCCATCAGATCCATGCTTGATCTTGTAGAACCATTTCGAGGTGACAATTGCTTTGTCCTCTAGTCCTGGAACCACATCCCAGACATCATTCTTCATTATGGACTCATACTCTTCGTGCAGAGCATCCTTCCAAACTTGATGCTTTACGACTTCCTCAAAAGATCCAGGCTCAGATTGTACAATAGTGCATATGGCTGCTAGATACCCTTGGTATCTATTGGGCTTCCTTGTTTCACAGAATGTCCCCCTTGGGGCCATATGTCCCTCGGCATCCTCGAGAGTGTCCCTGAGCCATGATGGTCTTTTCCTCATCGAAAGAGGTGGATCAATCGGGTCCATCGGTCCTTCAACATCGGGCATCGTCTCATCCTTCGATTCTTCTTGATTTCCAGTCCTTGCTTCATGATCTTCCTCAGATCTCAGAAGATTGACTACTTTCCTCAGGGAAGCATCTTTGTCAAAGGTGACATTGTGGCATATCTCCACTTCCCTTTGACCAGGCACATAGACTCTATAGGCCATCGAAGTTTCATTGTAGCCCACAAACATTCCCTTCTTCCCAGAAGCATCCAGCTTGCTCCTCTTCTCTTTTAGCATATGAAAATAAACAGGACATCCAAAAACTCTAAAATGTGAGACGTCAGGTTTCTTACCAAAGAAAACCTTTTCAGGATTTTTGGAGCCTAGAGCAGAATGCGAGCATCGGTTTTGTATGTACACAGCAGTGTTCGCAGCTTCTCCCCATAGAAACTTCGGTAGACCCTGGTCACATAGCATGGCACGGGCAGCTTCCATAATGGTTCTATTCTTTCGTTCAACAACGCCATTCTGCTCAGGAGTATAGACAATTGTGATCTCCCTCTTGATGTCAACTTCTCTGCAAAAGTTCTTGAACTCATTCGTCTCATATTCAGTGCCATTATCGGTCCTCAATATCTTGATCTTCTTCCCTATCAGATTTTCCACCAAGGCTTTGAAGATACGGAACCACATGAAAGCCTCATCCTTCTTCTTCAAGAAGTATATCTAGGTTTTGCGAGAGAAGTCATCTATGAACGTCATATAATAAGAACATCCTCCCAAGGATGTCACGGGCAGCATATCAAAAATATCAGAATGTATCAATTGCAAGACATCAGATGTCTTTGTGACGCTTGAGGGGAAAGGTCCCCTTGTATGCTTTCCTTCGGCACAACCCTGAAATACACCATCATGATTATTTGAGAACTCAGGCATCCCCGTCACGACCTTCCTTGCTTTAGGAAGGGCTTTGTAGTGAAGGCGTCCAAACCTCCGGTGCCATAGTTCCGTCTGTCGGATAGTATCACACGTCAACGCTCCCAGTGGACTTCCTCTAACCTGGTAGAGTGTATCAACTCTAAACCCAATCATGATAGCTTCCTTGAAACTCTTCTTCCAGATACGCACCTTCCCATCAATGAATGCCACATCGAAACCTTTGTCTTTCACAGTCGATATAGACACAAGGTTCTTCTTCAAATCAAATACATAAAGTACATCTTGTAAACAGAGGACTTGACCTTGAGAGAAGTGGAGGGTCAGAGTCCCTGTCCCTTTCACGGGATATGTGGCATTATCTCCAAGGATAATTTCCATATTAGTATCCTTCTCAACCATATCAGAAAGTGCTTCCTTGAATCCAGTGATGTGCCTTGAGGCACCACTATCTATCAACCAGACATCCATAGTGTCGGGTGGAGATGCAGCGGAGAGGGCAGATACAAGAATGAATGCATTTCTTTTATCAACAACATTTGATTCCTCATACCTGGAATTTCTCGACCTTTTGAAGGGTTGACCATTTCCGCTGGAGGGAGCCTTCCTCTTTCCCTTGAACCTGTTGTTTCTTTGATAGCCATTCCTCTGGTTGTTGTTGTTGTCATCATCATCGAGAGAATCCTTCTTGAAAGGGCATTCTCTAGCATAGTGACCTGGCTTGTAACAAGTGTAACACTTGCCCTTCTTTCCTTCGGCCCTTGCTCTTCCTTTGTTCCTTAGACCACCAAAGTTCTTCTTTCTGGAATGAGCAACGAAGGCAGCATTTCCTTCACTTTCATATTCCTTCATCCTTGTCTCTTCTTGTACACATCTCGATAGTACTTCGTCAAAGTCAGGTATGACATTGTTATTGAGAATGGTAGTGTTGAACACATGCCATTCGGATGAGAGACCTCCGAGTGCAGTGAGAACCATCTCTTGATCAACTATTGTCTCCCCAATAGCCAGCAAACTATTCCTGATTTCGGTCAGCTTCAAACAGTATGATTGAACAGACTCATCCCTGCCCTTGTTCAAATTCTTCAACTGATTCTTGAAGAATAGGACTTGATTCACATTGTTGGCCTTGAACATGTTGACCAACTTATCATACATCTCCTTGGATGTACCTAGCTCAGAGATGTAGGCAGCCAGACTCTTATGAATTGAGTCCCTGATCATCAACTTTGCTTTGATTTCTCCCTTCTTGTACTTTGTTTTGGCAGCAGCAGTTAGATATAGTTATCTTAGGTTTTATTAAGTGAAAGGGCATGATCAAAGATCATGCCTCTTCACCAAGGGACACCATGAGGCTATATTTAAAGCCTCAGTGATTCCCCATTGTAATCATCTATCATCTTTTATCAATAATAATATATACTTATAAAGTTTACCAGAGTTTTTACACTCCATTGGTATCAGAGCCATCGCTCTTTTGGATCTGTGTGATCATCAGGTTAAAGAATTTCGAAGGAAATTTCAGAATTTTTTTTTAACCAAGTGCAGAATTGCACACAATTTCCCCTACGCTCACCAACCCGATTCCCAACCCCACGTAAAAAATAAATAAATAAATAAATAAAAAATTTTACAAACCTACCCGCCCCTTTTACCCACAGCCTTCCTCTCTGCCCTCTCTACACCTCTAGTGTCGTCACACCGCTCTTCTCTCCTGCCTTGGTTCCCCGTCCACCCTTCCTCCCTCTGCATTGATCCCTTATCACTCTGTTTAACTCCCCGCCTGTTTGTCCCAGCCGTCCCCGCCGCCTGTCACACCCATCCCCGCCCTCACCTTACACCGCCAACACTTCCGCCTCCACAGTTACATTTCCGCCTCCGCAGTCACTCATTTTTTTTCTCCCGCCGTCTTCCGCGCCTCTACCCCCGCGTCCCTGCTATACCCGTCAACCTCCATGCTTTTTCTGTTCCTCTATGTGTTCCGCCTTCCGCCTTCGCAGTCTTCTATTCCCTGTCGTGTCCACGTGTTCAGTCTTTTGATCCCTGTCGCTACCCCACCACAACCGCAAATAAAACAGTGTGCCAGCAAATAAAATACGTTTTTTTTAAATCGTGAAATAGTGTGCCCATTGGTAAGAACAAAAAAATCGATTTTGTTTAAAAAAAAAATCTATATATATAATAAATTATATATAATAGATTCAATTTTATAAACATTAAATAAAATTGATTCTTATATTCAATTTTTATATACATTTTAATTTAAAATTCCTTTTTATATAAAAAATAATTAAAAAAAAAATATATATATATATATATATATATATATTCAAATTTTTATATAAATTTTAAATTAAAATTAATTTTTATATAGAAATTATTTATAAAAAAAAAAAAAAAAACTGGCAGAGAAATATTCACCACCACATACGCGTTCAATGTCGTCATCAATGTCAATGGCTGAATTCCAGAAGAAATTGGGTGATCTCGAGAAACAGATCAATAATAATTCCGAAGGATTCGACAAAAGATTAGGCAATCTCGAGGGTGCAGTTGTAGGAAACTCCAACGATATCAAAAAGGTTCAAGACATGACAAATCGAATAGAAAGACAAATGTAGCTAAATCATCACGAAGCCACAGAAAAGCATAGCGAAGCAATCAACAAGATGACGAAACTCTTCGATAAGATAAATGATAAGATAGATAGGATAAGTCAGATACAACAACCCATATCCCCTAATAGGGAACAAAATCAACAGAACAATTCCGCAAATTCAGGGAACTCAGAAGAACATCAGGAAAAAACTGATTCTCCACATCATCAAGAAGATAGTAATGCAGATTTTCAAAATAAGCAGCTCTGGAATGCATTTGCTAATCAATAACCCCTTCTTGTTCCACCATTAGCATATCAGCTAAAAGCAAAAATCGAGCTACCCAAGTTTGATGGTAATGAAAAAAATAGCGTCGCATGGCTTAATAAAGCCGAAGAATATTTTGAGATTTATGACATTACTAGTGATGACGAAAAAATTAAGCATGCTTCCATGAAAATGGAAGGAGAAGCATATAATTGGTATATGTGGTGGAAAAAGACGACACTTGCTATTAGTTGGACAAAATTTAAGGATGCATTTTTCAAAAGATTTCAAGGCATAAAAGAAGAAAAGTTTTTTTCAACATTCATCAAATTACGCCAAAAAGGAGATGTGGATAAGTACACTCGAGAATGGGAGACCTTGGCAACACGAGTACCAGGATTGTCAGAATCTCGTCTAATCTAGTCTTTCATCTCAGGACTTAAAATCCATATACAAGAAGAGCTCGAACTGCATGAAATTACATTAGTAGAAGTAGCAAGGCAAAAAGCAAACGCTGCTGAAAAGAAATTTGAAAGATTATCAAAACCAGAAAAAGTATATTCGAGACAAAGGTTTCCTCAATCTACAAAAGAATATAACATGAAATATGTTCCACCACGCCTTCGTAAAGAAGACAAATCTAATTTGGAAATACAAAGAATGAGGGAAGGCAAGTGCAAACATTGTGGCGAAAAATGGGACCCTAAACACAGATGTGCTAATGGAAAGTAAAAATCTATATAATTGTGAAGCAACTAATGATTCTAACAATGATGATTCAGAAATAGAAGGGATAGAAGATACCCTAGAATTCTCCCCAGAAGTAGATGATGAAAGCACTCCGCAAGTGTCATTATCAGCCATGACAGGTATATCACAACCTCAGACACTAAAATTAAGGGGACATATTAAGAAAAACAACGTAATGGTTCTCATCGACACAGGCAGCACGCACAATTTTCTAGATTCAACCATGGCCAAAAGACTCAACCTCTTTACTTTTCCCATGCCTAATATGAAGGTAATGGTGGCCGATGGTAAGAAGATTGGGCAGGTAGGAAAATGCCATAAAGTCAAATTGCAGATTAAAGACTTTAGTTTAGAATCTCCATTCTATGTCGTACCACTAGGAGGAGTAGATGTGGTCATAGGAATTCAGTGGTTACAAACCTTAGGTACTTATTCGGCCAACCATCAAAAGTAGTTTATAAGCTTTAAGTGGGAAGGGCAGAAGCACAAGTTATATGGATTCCAAGCCCCAGAAAATCAAATCGTATCATCATCCTAGATGATGAAGATGATTCAAAAAGGAGCGCCAGCCTATATAGTACAATGTCATCATTTAGAGATGTTATCTACAAAAAGGAACCACGAAGAATCACAGGAGGTACAAGCACTAGTTCAGAAACATGAAAAGGTATTTCAAGACCTACCAATGAAAATGCCTCCTCATAGGGAAATCGAACATACAATAGAAGTCAAGGCAGGATCAGACCCTGTTAACATCAAGCCTTATCGCTACCCACATCACCATAAAACTGAAATTGAGAAGATAATCCAAGACCTTTTAAAATGTGGGGTCATATCAAAAAGCAAGAGTCCGTATGTTGCCCCAGTTATATTGGTAAGAAAAAAAGACGGATCATTTCGGCTATGCATTAACTACAGAGGATTAAATAAGATAACAATTAAAAATAAGTTTCCAATTCCCTTTATCGATGAAATGTTGGATGAGCTCCATGGCGCAAAATACTTCTCTAGATTAGATTTAAGGTCGGGTTATTACCAGATCAGAATTAGATTGGAAGATATACCAAAAACTGCATTTCAAACACATGAAGGTCATTATGAATTTAAAGTAATGCCCTTTGGGTTGACAAATGCACCAGCTACGTTCCAAGCCACTATGAACGAGTTATTTCGTCCATATCTTGGGAAATTTGTACTAGTATTTTTTGATGATATTTTGATTTATAGTAAAACCTGGAAGGAGCATTTGCAACACTTGGATAAAATTCTCATGTTACTAGAAGACCATCAATTTTATGCTAAAAAATCCAAATGCACCTTTGGAAAAGAAGAAGTTGAATATCTAGGGCACCTAATATCCCATGAAGGAGTAAAAGTGGATCCTTCTAAGATTAAGGCTATAAGGGAATGGAATAAACCAGTGAATATATCCAAGCTCAAAGGATTTTTAGGATTAACGGGATATTATCAAAGATTTATTAAAGACTATGCGCAGAGAACTGCACCTCTTACAAACCTTTTAAAGAAAAATTCGTTTCAATGGAATGAGGAAGCAGGGAACTGTTTTGAAGATTTGAAGGAAGTAATGGCTAATGCACCAGTATTGGCAACTCTCGACTTTTCTAAACCATTTATCATTGAATGTGATGCCTTTGGATTCGATATTGGTGCAGTATTAATGCAAGAAGAGCACCCTATTGCTTTTGAAAGCACAAAACTAAATAAACATGAGCGTCTCAAGTCCACATACAGCAAGGAAATGCTCACAATTATGCATGCATTGGCCAAATGGAGCCAATATCTGTGAGGGAGTAAATTTTCCATCCGAACGGATCATAACAATCTTCAATATCTCCTTCAGCAAAAAACACTCTCTGAAGAACAACAAAAATGGATTGAGAAGATTGCCGCTTTCGACATGGAGATATTACACAAGAAAGGAAAAGACAATGTAGTAGCGGATGCCTTGTCCAGAAAAGATGAGGAATCAACACTACTTGCAGTTTCAATTGTTGTGCCTGAATGGCTTAATGAGATTAGAAGTGAGTACACCAAAGATCCGGAAATGTTGGCTATAATCAATAATCTCCCAGGGAATTTAAAATTTGAATGGAAGAACGATATCTTATGGTACAAAGGAAGAATTTATCTAAACTCCAAATCCAAGTTTATATCAAAAATACTCAAGGAATCGCATGATTCCATGTCATCTAGGCATGTAGGATATTTCAAAACCTATTACAATGCACGTCAGTCATTTTTTTGGAAGGGTATGAGTCACGATATTCAAAAATATGTTGCAGAATGTGACAAGTGTCAAAGAAATAAAAATGAAAACATTATGACACCTGGGTTACTTCATCCCTTAAATATTCCGACTCAGAAATGGGAAGAAATATCGATGGATTTTATTTAAGGGTTACCTGTATCGGATGGGAAGGAGAAGATCTTCATCGTAGTAGATAGACTCACTAAATATGCTCGCTTTATCGCTATTAAAAAAACAGACTCTGCAAAGCAAATTGCGGAGATATTCTGCAAACATATTTATAAACTACACGGCTTCCCGAAAGTCATTGTCAGCGACAAGGATGCCAAATTTAAAGGAAACTTTTGGAAGGAATTGTTCAACCATGTTGGAACCTACCTCAACATGAGCTCAGCTTATCACCCTCCAACAGATGGGCAAACAAAGGTTGTCAATAAATGTTTGGAAGCTTACCTACGATGTTATGCTACGGAGAAACAAAATAAGTGGGTTCAATGGTTGCATCTTGTCGAATGGTGGTATAATTCTACTTACCATACATCAACAAAAATGACTCCGTTCTAAGCTCTATATGGATATGAGCCCCCGAAGTGGAAAGATTTTGCTTCAATTCAAACAAATTTACCAGCAGTAAAAATCAACTAGAAGAACACCAAAAGGTTGTCCAAATTCTAAAAGAAAATTTGAATATTGCACAGAATCGTATGAAGCAACAGGCTAACCGTAATCGAACTGAGAGATCATTTGAAGTTGGAGACTGGGTGTTTGTCAAGCTTCAACCATACAAGCAGTTGTCCGTAAAACAAAAAGGAAAAAATAAATTAGCTCCAAAGTTTTATGGTCCGTATCAAATTATTAAAAAGATCAGTGAAGTCACTTATGGGTTGAGTCTTCCCGATACCAGTCGTGTTCACAATGTTTTCCATGTGTCCTGCTTAAAAAAGGCACTGGGTAACCATCAGTTGTCCCAAACAACACTTCCCATTTTGGATGATGAAGGAAGGCTCATTCTAGAGCCCGAAGGTATCCTATCTACCCGTGATAAGAAGCTACGCTCTCGTGTTATTACGGAATATTTAATCAAATGGAAGGATTTGCCCATTGAAGAAGCATCTTGGGAATCTGAAGCGTTTCGCTAGCAACACCCGTCATTACGTATGCTTTGAGGACAAAGCATCTTAAGAGAGGGGCAATGTTATGTATATTTTATAAATTATTAGTTAGATATAGTTATCTTCACCAAGGGACACCATGAGGCTATATTTAAAGCCTTGGTGATTCCCCATTGTAATCATCTATCATCTTTTATCAATAATAATATATACTTATAAAGTTTACCAGAGTTTTTACACTCCAGATTTTAGGAGGCATCCAAGCATCAAGTGCAGATGGATGCCATGGTGGAGGATTACCCTTCCATCATGAAGAACAGTGTTTGGGAGGTAGTGGCATGGCTAGAGGGAAAGTCAGTGGTTGGCTCCAAATGGATGTACAAGATCAAGCATGTTGCAGATGGAAGTGTGGAGAAGTTCAAAGCCCGTTTTGTGGCTAAGGGGTTTTCGCAAAAGGAAGGAATTGACTATGACAAAACCTTTGACCCTGTAGTTAGGTACTCATCCATCAGGGAAATTATCTTTATTGCAGCGCAAATGGGTTGGAGAATTCACCAAATGGACATGAAGACAACCTTCCTCAATGGTATTGTTGAGAAAGAAATCTATATTGAGCAGTCGGAGGGTTTTGAGAAGCATAGGAGGGATTCCCATGTGTGCAGATTGAGGAGTGTTGTATGGAATAAAGCAAGTTCCCAGGACGTGTTATGCCAGGATTGACAGCTACTTGCAGAGCATGAACTTCACCAAGAGCGAGGCAAACCCAAACCTATATTACATTTAGTTGAAGGGAGAACCTCTCATATTGGTGTTATATGTTGACCTGTTTCTCACAAGATCTGAGAAGCTCATAGAAAACTACAAAAGGGACCTAGCAGCAAAGTTCGAGATGAAGGATTTGGTTTTGATGCACTACTTTCTAGGTTTGGAGGTGTGGCAGAAAGAGAAAGAGATCTTCCTTATGCAAAGGAATACACAGTAGATATCCTGAAGTGATTCAGGATGCAGGACTGTAGGCCCATGTAAACGCCACTAGTGACCAACTGGAAGAAGATTGATAACTCCAGATCAGAAGCAGTGGGCCGTACTTTGTACAAACAGTTGATTGGCCCTCTCAAGAATCTGGTCAACACTAGGTCGGATATTTGTTTTGCAATGAACACAATTAGTTTACGGTGGAGCCTAAGTGAGTTCATTGGGTAGCTGCAAAACATGTATTGAGATATCTCCAAGGCACAATCGAGTATGGACTGAGATACATTTAGCAAGATGGAGTGAAGAAGGAGGGGTATACCGATGCAGATTGGGCAAGTAGTACAGCTGACAAACAGAGCACTTCTAAAGTCTAGTTTCAATCTAGGATCAAGAGCAGTCTCTTGGTTGAGAAGAAAATAGAAGTCAGTTGCACTAAGTTTTGTAGAGGGTTGAGGCCAAGTACATGGCTGCTAGCTTGGCAAATTGTGAGGCCATTTGGCTTCGGAAACTTCTTGTTGGGTTTTTCGATTAGGAATTGGGGTTGAATTCCATTCACTGTGACAATCAAAGCCGCATCAAGCTCTCTGAGAATCCAGTGTTTTATGACAAGTCGAAGCACATTTAGACCAGGTACCACTTCATCAAAGACTGTGTGCAAAAGGGGATAGTGAAATTGTAATACATCCCTACAGAGGAGCAAGTAGCAAACCTCTTTACCAAGGCTTTGATGAAGGGAAAATTTGTATTCTTCAAGGATAATTTGGGTGTTGTAAAAAACACCTTCCTCACTAAGAGGGAGTGTTGAATTTATAGCTTGGAATGTGGTTCTGGATAGGTCATGTGCTATGACATGCAACCAACCACCTCAAATAACTCCTACAACGATTATTTAATTAATTCCTTAAGTCGAGACTTTAGATAGCAGTTTAATTTAATTATTTGACCTGTTGGCCACCTTTTTGGAAAAGGTAAAGGGGTCAACAACATAGCCCTTGATTTCAAGAGATGGGATGAAATATAAGCCATCTGTCTCTTTGGAGATTAGGGTTAAGCAATTTATGAAGGGTGTTAAAGCTATTGAGGAGATCATTCAGTTGGCACGCTTGGGGCATTTAGCTGGAAAGAATGTTTTGACAGTCAAAGCAACAAAGAGCAAGTTAAGACACTAGGGCAGCGTAGAGGGAAAGATTTATACAGGACAAGCAAAGGGGGTTGTACAGGCCAAGATTTGTTAGGCGCAGAGGTTGATTTGTTGGGTCGTATAGTGTTACATAGGGGTCGATTTGATTTATATTTGTTGGGACATATTGACCATTTAAGTACACTTGAAGAATCCATGCCCAAGGATATTTCATATCAGTCCTGCACTCGTAGAGTTCCAAATATCATCAGGGCTTCTAAGCCCCTTCTTCTCTCTCTTCTTCTTCATTGTACTCAGATTTTGCAACCCTTCAGGGATATTGTAAAAGTGATGCTAGCGTGATGAAATAAGGTCATGTAACATGCCTAGGTAGCTTAGGACTTTTCTATCAAGTGAGTTCACTCTAGGGAGTTTTTTTCACTTAATTAATTATTTGTGTTTTTCAGTGCTTAATAATTAATTGAGTTTTTTTCTCCCAGATATAACCTCAAAGCTAGAGTGTGCCTTGATAGTAAGGCCTTAAGTGAGTCCTGGTGTCTAAAGTCAATGTATATTACCATGTTAGATCACTCGTAAAATTTCGCGGAATTTGATTAGGTCTAGGTGTCATTTTTTAAATTTATTAAAATTTCCCGCAAAACACAATTTTTAATAGATTTTCTATGTAAATTGTAATGAGTGATGTCTAGAGAAGTTGCAGGGAATATGAGTAATCAAAATTAGACCTCTACACCTCAACTTTCTACTACGACACACTTTGAGGGGTAAAAAATCTAAGGGGAAATGTGGCAATAAAATCACTGATAAATAAATAAATTGGAGAAAAATAAAAAATAAAAAATCCATGTGACAAAATGATATGGAAATGACTTGGAAATCCACTCAAGTCAAAAGGCAAGCCAAGAGGCAATCAAAAGGGTGATTTGGCACCTGACATCAGCAAGAATATTTAGCACATGCACAAATCAATTTTTGCCAAATTTTAGGAGATCGAATTTCCTATGTTGCAAATTGAATCTCTTAAGGATCAAGGCATGGTAGAGAATATTTTATGGGATTTCTTGTTGAGAGTCTAGTGGAGTCTTGTTCCCACTACAACTCCACTACTCCTCACACTTGGCACCAAGACTACACTCTAACTTCCACGCAGATCAAATCTCCTCTACACTGGAATCCTATACGCAGTCTACGCCTGGCATTTTGGTGGATGGATTTCAGAGATGTCAAAGCATGATTACTTGTTGGGAGTTCGATGGGGAATATGCCCCCTCATCATCTACCAATCTTCACACTTGGAAGCTCCAAGCAATGTGCACATGTAAAGGAAGACTTCGCTGGCCACGAGGGAGGATTTTCGCACCAGCTTTCATGTCAAATCTCAGCAGTTGTCTCACATGTGTGTTGATGAGGATTTCGACTTGCCTTCCTTGGGATCTTCACCTCTCCACTTGTCATTTGTTTTCTCCAATGGGATCTTCACCTCTCCACTTGTCATTTGTTTTCTCCATTGGGATTTGCTCCCATGTTTGTATATAAATGAGCCATTGGCTTCTATTCTCTCATGTAAAAATGAGTTTTTGTGCTTGGCGAGATTATACTTCTTTGTGTACACACTTTCATACAATAATAAAGACTTTAGGATTCATATTCTTGTGTTCTTCCATGGATACAGTGTGATCTTTCTAATTATGTGCTTATTTTTCTATTGGTAATAATTCTATTGTTATTCCATTTGCTTCCATAGATTTATAAGTGTACCGTTACCTTACACTGGGATTTGGGTTAGAGAAGTATTCTAGATCGGGATGTTTTAGTAAATTTTCGGCTAAATTTCTAGAACTTCCTTTACATTGTATCATCTAACCCTATCGATCTAACAATATACTTTGAAGTTGTGTAGAAAATATTTTGAATCATATCTCAAGCGTGAGGGTACATTTTCGGTTGAACTAGCCCACTCTTGAGCATAGAAGTGGAAGAAGCTACATATTGATTTCCAAGGCCTTATGATTTGAGATTTGTTGTGCAGGCATTTCCTTGGCCCTGGCTTGTGATAAAATCTATTCACATTTATTTTCCTCAAAATACTTTTGCTTTCATTGATATAAATATGCCAAGATAAAGCAATTTATTGGCTAATCAAAGAGAGGAGTTATACTCCCACTCTTTTATTTAGTTCTTGTAAATCATTTGTATATAATTTTGCATCATTCTCTTGGTGTCATCCACTAATCCTTGGGACTTGTCTTGCAAAGAAATAAGAGCTCATCTAAGATGTTTTCCTCATACAACTTTGGTAGGAACTCTAGGGCCAAAGGCTGGAAATCATTCTCCTATTTTTTGCAGGCTTCCAACTACCTTTTGCAGGCCTCATTTCCTACCTGGCCATGAGCATAAAAGGCATTTGTGATCTCTGTCAAAACAGTGAGGAGATAAGAGGCTTACTTTCTCTCTTCTTTCGCAAACTTGTTCACTCTAAAAGGCTAGGGTCGTTTTGAATGAATTTCCTTTGAAATTTTCAGAGTTGTTTTGAGGAGTTTCTTGTGCCTCATTGCCATAAGATTGTAAAATCTCTTCACTGTTTTCTTAAGGAAAAGTTCTCTCTTTGCGAAGGTCAATATCATTGCAAAGCTTTCCTTGAGGACTTGAGCCCTTCTCACTGTCAAAAGGCTCTCCTCTTTGTAACATCATAATAATAAAGAAACATTCTTCTTTGGAGCTTGGGGAACCATTCCCTTGGCATCCATCCCCTTCTCTCTTTTTGGAAAAGGTCTCCTTCTTTCTTGGTGTTTGATTAGCTTTCCTTTTCTTTCTTGAAATTGGTTCTAGTTTGTTAATGCTCTATTTTATCTCACTTCATTGTCAAGCTCATTTTCATGAGTATTTACATGCTTTGATTTCATGCTAATTAGCTACTTAACAAGTTTTTCAAATTTTATTTCATTACATTTTAATGCCATCTACAATCTAGTTGCAATTTCATCTTAGTATAGTTTTCATTTACATTGTAACATTTAATTACCTCAAGTTTCATGCTCAAATTGATTCAATTCATTTGCAACTTGTTTCATTTGGGAAAGTTACTTTGAGCAGATCTCACACTTGGAACAAATTTGCAAATATCATCTAGTTTGTTACTTCAGTTACTTACAATCTAGTTTTAACAATCTCATTTGTCTATATTTACTTGCGCTTTGTAATACAACTCTCACTTGGTGCATTGTTATAACATATCATATCATAAGTGAAGATAGTAGATACATGTTGTAGAGCACTTTTGATTCAAGGCACTTCAGTTATTATTTCAAGCTTGTGATCTAATTTTCTTTCATTGGCCTTGTTTCATTGAGAAATTATTACATGATTCATTGATTATTGTTATAGCTCGATATCATATTGTGCTCAAAGTAACTTTAATCATAAGTGGATTGTTATCTCATTTCTTTGAAGCATATTGTCATCAATATATCTCATTTGAAACATTTGCGTTAGCATCTTGACATCCCATTTGCAGATTAGATTTAGACTTGCATATCTAAAATATACCTCCAAGCATAAGCTTGGTTGAATAGAAACTTTAGGATAAGTCTCCCCAACTTTCTTTCAACTTGAATTTGGAGTAAGCTTAAAACACATGACCTCGCAGTTCTTTTGTGGTCGAGCCCTTCAAGAACGAAGGCACCCTTCAAGAACGAAGGCAGGTGGATTGAAAGGAGGTTAGGAAGGGTATCGTTAACGATGGACTTGTGCCTCTTCAACCTATCATTCTTGCAACTCACCCCAATCCTTACCAAGTTTTGAGAAATTAAGGGGAGATTTCTCACCATAGATTAGGCATTTAATTTAAATCAACCAAGATCCTTACATTCCACATAGTTTAAATTTTCCATTCATTTATCTAGCATCATCCCATTTGGCATATTGTTCATTTGTGAATATTATATCTTGCTTGCACATTACACTGTACCTATCTTGTACTTGTTATCTAACTTACTTGGTCATTGTCCTTTGATATTGTCCCATTTCATTTCAGCATCTCTTTGAAGTAGAAGTACAAGATTCATTCATCTTGCAAGATCTATTTTGTTGTTTATATTTCAATTTATGCTATCATCTTGTACTAACACTTGTCTTGCAGCATTGTTATCCTTGTAACTTGAAGTGTTATTTCCATTTTGCAAGTATATAATCTTTAACTGAGCATTGTTTATAAGGCATTGGTTTCTCATCTTTACTTTTGTTGAATGCCACATTGATCTTAATCGAATTTATCTTTTACATTGCTCATTAAGTCTTGTACTTGCTAATTTTAAATCAAGTTGCATTGAGAAGTGATTGCCTTGACCTTAGTCTCCTAGAACTTGTTGTTTTCAACACCTCTTTCCTTTAGAAACCTTTCTTAGGGTCCTCCCCCCCCCCCCCTTGGCTTTCGCTAGGAGAGAGCCTAAACGGAGAGAGTTGGGATTAAGTGACAGCCTCTTCTTTGAGCTTTGCCACCAAGGCCACACCTATAGGAGTTGAGGATTTTTCCCACATTAACTTAGGTGCATAAGCTAGGCAGCAGCAAGACAAATTGTTGTAGCAATTTTTTGTTGTAAATATCTGCTATAAACTAAATTTCTGAAGTTGTATCAAAGCCCATCATTTGTTGATTTTCCCCACACTAAGGTTTCCAGGGTATATCTGTGTCATTCTTTTATGTGTGTTTGGCTTTGTGAGTTTTGTTTCTGTTATTTATGCTAGTCAAGAACCCAGAGTATTTGTTGTTAAAAATCAGTTTAGAAAGCATCTTTCATTTTTGTTCTATAAATATTTCTTGAACATCAAATTTGTAGCTGGGTTTTCAAGAATTAACAGTTTTTATGTCCCAAACATTACAGCCATGGCATGCAAGTGTCATTGGCATTAGCTACCATGGTAAGAAATGCTTTCTCTTCTAAGGAAGAAGGAATAATCGTCAACTTCTACATATGATCAAATTCATCACAATATCCTAAGCAGTGTTGCAGGAACTGTCCTCCCCCCCATGTCTAAAAGCAAGGCTGCGGGGAGCGAACCCCCCCCCCTCAAATCTGCTCCTGAAGCTCGCTTCACTCGAAAGCGCTAGGGGAGCAACCCCGGGAGCGTGCTCCCATTTGGGAGTGAATTAAGGGAGCGCGTTGCTGATGGGGAGCATGCTCCATGGGTCGCTTCCTTAGCGCTTTCGAGAGGAGCACGCTTCGGGAGCAGAATCGGGGGGGGTCAGTCCCTGCTGCCTTGCTTTGAACCATGGGAGAAAGGGCAGTTCCGAGAGCATGCTCCCGCCAAAAAAAAAATACGCTCCCTCCCTAGTGCTTTCAAGGTGGTTAAGATTCTCAAACCTAGCATTGTTGGCATTCAATGGTAATGTTAAATTCTTAAAGTAAAAGTGATATTTTTTTTATCTTTCATTTTCATCTTTTTACTTAAATTTAACATTACCATGAAATGACTCAAGATGTTTGAGAGTGGT
The DNA here is from genome assembly GCA_034641835.2 of Pinus albicaulis. NCBI lineage: Eukaryota > Viridiplantae > Streptophyta > Pinopsida > Pinales > Pinaceae > Pinus > Pinus albicaulis. The sequence continues at coordinate 1,153,286,044 of CM076575.1, read as the reverse complement.
TTCGACCTCATTGGATTTCATATGGAGAAACTAGATTTTTAGATATCACTCAAAATCTAGCAAACTTAATGGCTTTCGGGATTTCAAGACTTATGGGATTGCAATGTTTCCAAATGATTTTGTCATGTGTGAGGGTATGAGATTGGCGTTTGATCAAGAACATGAAGCCCTTTAAGTACCTTGATGTTGGTGTCATTGATCTTTGAACATGTCAGTGGTATTGCTTGTTGAACTCCTTTACCGTGGCCTTAACTAAAATGTACCCTTCACTCAAAGGAAAATAATTGGTTAGGCATGTTAAGCTTTTTCTACCATATTATAAGGTTGAAGTCACTCAAACCAAAATCATTGGTTATGCATGTTAAACTTTTTCAATTTCTACCTATTATAAGGTTGAGCAATCCAAGTTTGAAGACTTTGAGCTAGATGATGTTTATGTAGCTCTTGTTGATGATCCCCTTTCTAGTAGTGTTGAATCAATGATGTGTTTCATGAGTGATCATGTTGATCAATGATTTGTAGTTTTGATGTCTAGTTTTGTTGCTGCTACTACTACTACTATTGAGGTTGCAGAGGAGTCTGAGGACTCCTTAGCCTCTAAGCCAGATGAAGTTTATGTAGCTCATGTTGATGATCCCATGTCTACTGGATGATTAATGATATATGGTTTAATCCATGTTTTTATGCTTTTCCTAACTAATTCATCATTCTACATGCTTTTGCTGACATATATGCATCAAAATATATAAAAATATATATTATATAAAATTCGCTCCCGACCGGGAAGCTTCTAAAAATTATCGCTCCCCGCTCCCACTTCCGCTTCCACTCCCAATTCCAGGTAGCCTAGGCTCAAAGACCAAAACTGCAAATCGTGTGGATCTATGATCAAATCATGGACAGAACCGTGAACCCAAAAATAGAAACCGTGATTTGCACGAGAAATCATGGTTCTTGGACCTATGGGAACCGTGCATGGTTCTGCAAGTCGAACGTTTTGACACAATTACATAATGCTTTTGTCGTGGTTCCAGATGGAACAAGCACGGTTTCGCAGGGGGGGCTTCTCTAATTTTTTATTTTACTCGACTGTGGTTTATGTGGGCCTAGGGAGAGTTAAGGGTGAGTTTAGGGAAAGGGAGGATAAGGGTAAAAGGCCTCTTCCCCTTCTCTTTTCCTCATTCTTGCATCTTTGGCTTGAGCCTGGAGAAGAGATGAGAAGAGACCTTGGAGATGAGAGGAGATAACAAGCTTTTGAGATTAGATCTATGAGACGTTGAAGGAGAGAGCAAAGGAGAGCTTGGAGGAGTAAGGGAGTGAAGAAGGGTTGCCATCTACCTCAACTTCTCAAAAGCTAAAGAGGTAAGTGCAAACCTGAATTCCCTCATTTTCTTGTCATTCTTGTTTGTGTTTTCTCTCCTCCTCTCCTACTCTTTCCCTTTCTTTCTTCTTCCTCATTTTAATGCATGTTGTCCATCTAAGCTTTGAGAAAAATGATGTTCTTTTGGCTTATCATTCCATTTTTGGTTTTCATGGTGTTGGTGGGGGGTAGGCAGCGAATGGAAGAAATGGAAGAAGAGGTTAGTTGTCACACTCATAGTGACCCAATGTATGATGAGGAGGAAGGGTTTGAAGGGGAATTAGATGAAGAGGGCACTGAAATGCAAGGGGGGAAATCTAACACCCTTGTGGAAATTTGGGACAAAACATGAGTGGGGGAGAGGTGGTGGAACCTTCGAATTTATATGACCTCATGATTGTCATGGTGGAAAACTTTATAACGATTCATATACCTGTGTGAGGAGGCATATTTGTGGGGTAATGAGCAATGATTAAAATAAGGGTGCCATAGGGATCTTTGTTTTCCCTAAGGTATCAATGGAACAAAGGCAAAAATACATCAAAATAGAGGAGGTTGCATGGAAAAGACAGTGAGAAACAAAAACTTCAGCCCGATACACATGCAACCTCTAGATTTAGTGGCCACACTTCATCTCCTCTCGGTACTTCTGTGTTGGAACACCTAATCCTACATGGGTAGGTGTGGAATATGAAAAGTCACAATGGAGTCCAAGTGACCTTGGAATATGAAACCAAGAGTCACACCATTGTACTATAAATGTACATCTTTGTATAATGGAAAATAAGAAAGCCTCACGCTTATCCTTCATTGTGTTGAGTCTCTTGTGTGTGTGCATTCTTCTCCTCATACACCATGTGTGTGCTTCAACATGGTGTTTAACATGGTATCAGAGCGGGCGATTGCTGGCCCTGCTCCAAATTGAGTGAGCCATTTGTGTTTATGGCCTTGCATATCTGCAAAAATTCTTGACATTTTTGCAGCACTCAGAGTGTTTGCAGCAGTGTTTTTTGCTGCCATTTAGAGGTGTTTTGAAGAGACTTTCTGCAGCATTCAGAAATTGGCAGCATTCCGGCATTGGTTTTGCAGAGACGCAGCCTTGTGCATCTGAAGGTTTTCTCACTGTTTATTTCTTCCTGCAATCTCTGCATTTTAAATTCTACATTTTGAAGAGCTGCTAGATACGATTTAAATTGGGTTTCTGAAAAAGTTTCTGAGTTTTCACTGAAAATATTTCTGAGTTTTCATTGGAAGATTTCTGAGTTTCTGCAATTCTACATTTTCCTGTTGCTGGGCTATTGAAAAAAAATTATGGGTTTTACTGCTAAAATTTTCTGAAGAATTTTCCTGCTGCTGGATTATTGAATGATTTCTGAGTTTGCATTTATTCAATATATGCTGCTGGAAGGAAGAATAGTCTGCTCTCTCTATTATCTGCTATCTGCTGTTTTAAAACAAAAAAAAATTAAAAAAAATTAAAAAAAATAAAAAATTGCTGCTCCTGGCCTACGGCCTTCCCCACTCCCTAACACTCGACTGCCACTCCTATACTCCCTCACCTCTCCGCCTTACATCACTCTACACTCCAGCGCTCCACCTTCTCTCACACTCCGCTCCACTCTACAACCGGCATCCTACTCTTCTCCACGGCCTCACGAGCCCTGCAACCACCGCATATAACACACCCCCTTATCACTCCACACTCCTCATAATACTCGCACGTCCCTCCTTTAAACTCGAACTATACGCTATCTCATACACTCCAATCAACGCCTCTGTCCCTACGACTACCACCCCACTTCTGCTCCTGCGCCCTCCCAACCTGTCCCTTACAGGCCTTTCGGCCCTCTCAACCTAACTCCCTTCAACAAAATGGCTCCCTCTTCCCTTTGAAATCTGCTTCACGCTCTCTGCAGAACCATCCAAACAACGCCTCTATCCACTGCATCAACGGCGTCCTCCCTACTCCCTCTGCGCAGTGCACACTCGTCACTCCGGCCCCTCACCTGTAGCCTCTCTCCACGGCCCTCACTCTGCAATCAAACGCTCCCTTGCACTCAACCTTGCGTCTACACACCCCCCGGCCCTCATCCCTACGATACCCATCACCCTTCTCACAACTCCCACTTGCCAACTCTCCCACGGGTTGTTACTCTTCCACGCCTCCACACCATATACGCCCCTTTTTTCACAAATAAAAATTTCATTTTTAATTTTTTAAATACCGCCCTCTCATAAAAAAAAATACCGCCACACCTTTTTAAAATTCGACTTTATCCTACCCGCCCTTTCTCCCATATACACATCCGCCACTCCCCATTAATTAATCCCCTATTTCATTTTTAAATTAATAAAATCCCTCCCACTTACATTAAGCTCACACATTTCCTTCCTTTTTAAATTTTTTAATTCTTCTCCCTTTTTTAAAACTCCCTTCCCACTATTTCACTTTTAAATTCGTTCCCACATTCAATTTTTAATCCCATTTCACTTTAATCCCATTTTAATATTTCCCTCCCCTCCCATTTCATAGAATAAATTCCCCTCCTTTTAAATTAACTATTTATTCCAATTTTTTTAATTAATTTTTAATTTAAAAAAAAAAAACAACAACAACAGAGAGAGAGAGGAAGGACATTGAAGACGAAGAAGAGAGAGTTATGAATAGCAGAAAATGGAAAATGGCATATGAGGAGCACATGGATTGAAATTTGCAGATTTACATTCTATGATTTGTGGCATTGACATGAGGGTGATTTTTTGAAGAATTGACATTTGAAGACAAGTTTGCCATCATTGAAAACAGTTATTTGAAGAAGAAAATTCAGCTGCACAGTTGTTTTTGCTGCACATTTTTGCAGAAATATTGTATTGAGTTGACATTATTTTGTGAGTGAATATTGCTTCTTCATTCATAATCAGTATTTGAGTTGTTGTTGATTGCCCTCCATCATTTAAGGAGCACACTTTGTACTTTGAAAATTTCTCGAGTCATTTGTATTTCTTGTTGCATCACATTGTAAACGGGTGCATTTTCGGTTGAAGCCGACACCCTTTCATTTGTTTTGAGCCTAAGTTGTTGAAAACGGCCAAAATCAATGAGGCATTAGAGTTGTTGAATAACCTCATTCATTCCAATGTTGATGATATGATAAAAATGAGCAAGGATGCTCTTTGTAACATTCAAAGTTGTTTGCAAAATGCACATGAAAAGATTGAGTTTTTGCAGTTGGAATCTCAGCTTCAGCAAGAAGAACTTCAGCAAAAGAGTCACCATTCTGAACCTGTTTCTGTTCAGAACATTGTGAAAGACTCCCATCAGTAGCAAGTCAATAAAGTTCCAGTTGATTCCCATTCAGTTCCTTGTACTAGAGCAGATTTACATGCAGATGTAGCAGCTCAGCCTGCACTTTTCAAGCCCATCATCAGACCTTGGGAAGAGCTTGTCCACAACAAGCACCGAACTAGTCTTGGATATGACAAGGATGTGACCTTTCATATTCCAGACTACACCAAGCCCATCATATTTCAGAGTGCCGGATTCATGTATGACAGTTCACCTGCAGCTATTCCAGATCCTGCTCCACAACAACAATCACAGATCGTAAAATGCCAACACTGTGATCGAGTTGGCCATATGAAAGATCACTGTTTTGATCTTCATCCATGCAAGCACTGTGGTTGGCACACCCATTCTTCAGACAGATGCTTCAGACACAAGCCTCTTGCAAGAACCAAGATTCATCTTGGATGGATCGCTTCTTGGCAATGGGCATCAGCAGCCAAGAAGATGTTTACGACACATGTTAGAACTTGTTCACGCATATTGAACAAACTTGCAGTTGAGTTTTCGCCATCATCTCACCTTGTCCCTGACAGGGGGGAAAATGGTGGTCATGTACAAGCTTCGACGATAGATCAAGCGAGCCTGAGCCACAATCTCTCATTCCATGTTCAGAGTTGTAGCCAACAGTTCAAGCGAGCCTGAGCCACAATTCGTCATTCCGGATTCAGAGATGTAGCCAGAGACACGGATGCCCATGAGCATACCTTCGGTTGGTGGATAACCTAAAACCATCATCTTTGGTTGGTGGATAACCCAAAACCATCATTTTCGGTTGGTGGATAACCTAAAACCATCATCTTTGGTTGGTGGACAACCTAAAACCACCACAGGTAGTAGACCTCCCTTCTTTTAGGTCGAAGGTCTCCCTTTTTTATGAGGGACAATTCCTCTAGCAGAAGCTTTCAGCTTCTTGCCAGTTTTGGAAGAGTTCCGGGAACTGCAACAAGTTTTGCGTTCCATTGTTTGTGGTCATCCTAAAACCACCTCTTTTTTCCAACATTTCAGAGAGTTGATTCAGCCCAAGTGCTGCCATGTATACTTTGCAGATTTGTATTACAACTCTTTTCTTGGACTCACACATACCCCTTCGGATTAAGGGGGATGTTGGAACACCTAATCCTACATGGGTAGGTGTGGAATGCGAAAAGTCACAATGGAGTCCAAGTGACCTTGGAATATGAAACCAAGAGTCACACCATTGTACTATAAATGTACATCTTTGTATAATGGAAAATAAGAAAGCCTCACGCTTATCTTTCATTGTGTGTTGTTTCTCTTGTGTGTGCATTCTTCTTCCTCATACACCATGTGTGTGCTTCAACATGGTGTTTAAATAGCAAATTTCCAAAATATTGGTGGGAGGGATGATGTGGATGCAAAAGTGGTTCAATTTCTTTGTGCTTGCAGTATACCAATCAATGTGCTTCGCTCTCCCTACTAGATAAAATTCATAAATAGAGGAGTACTATAAAATCTATAGTAAAGAGTTTGAACATTAGAGAGTGATTATTAAAAGCAATATTTATATATTCAAGATATGATTTCACCTTTCCTCCCAATGTAATGACGCTAGCCTTCAAGTTCAAATTCTTCAACCATGTAATATACTCCAAAAAGTTATCAAATTCACCCACTTGGGATTAGAAAACTCAATTTCAAGACTAGTTACCTTAGTGATATTCAATATTCCAAAGAGTGCCTTAAAGGTAGCATAAATGTTCTTCGCACTTTTGTTGTCCTTGGTGTGAAGGATCAGATTAGGCTCAACATATAGGGCGATTAACTTGAGTCTTCTATCCTTCACCAGGCATATCAAGTCATAGTTATCATCAATGTCAAGAGGAAAGGGTTTCTCCAAGTACTCTAGAAACCCTTGGTTCAAAGAACAGTGGTCACTTGGTCTACCTGAATATGATAAGTAACCCAATTTAAATGGTCAAATATCCACTTTGAGTCAACACAAGGGATTAGCTCAACTAGTTGTCACTAATGTTGATAGGCATATGGTTAGTTCCAAAGTAATAAGTTCCAAATTCATATCCCATTAGATTAGACTCACTAATTTACGTTATCAAATTTACTATGGATGCCATCAAAAAATGTGGGGAAACATCCCTTGGGTTTCCCCACAAGGATTTCCTTGGAAAAGGATATCCATTTTGAGTCCATAAGGTTCAACAACACCACATAGAAGAAGCCTTTGTATGAAGAAAAGCAGACTCTTCAAAATTTCACCTTGATAGATCCAAAAGGCAAATATAAGTACCAGCGTCTTCTAGAAAAAAATCTATATTGCACTACCTCTTGCTGTGGAACAAGCGAAGGAAGAGTGTGTTGACCTTCAAGGAAGGCTTAAATCCTAGAAAAAGGGATGATCCAAAAGAACCTTGTTACCAAATTGCAAAGAAGCCTTAAATGATGCCATGAGCGAAAAATATTTTAAATCAATCACTAAATTAAGTCACGAGAGAGAGGGAGAAAATCAAGAAAAAGCAACACAAACCTATAAAGAAAAAATAACAAGCACTAGCGCAGCACAACACTTGAAGATATATTACACAAGAGGAGCAATAGAGAGAACAAGTCCTACACCAAGAGAAAGAAACACAAATACAAGAGAGAGTGCACCCCTTAGGAAAATCACTTCAATAATGAATGAATCAATTCAATGAGAAATACAAATGAGACAGAATGTGTAGATACCCAACTCAAAGGTTGGGTGCTTTTCCCGATAGAGTTTTGATCCTACATGTACAAGGTTAGCCTTAGCAAGCCTACAAATACAATAATGATATAATAATAATATAAGGTCGGCCATGGCCAAAATTGAAGATTACACTCATATCATCAAAAAATGGGTTATGCCAAAAAATCTGTCCCGCCATGGTTTTATGTAGTTCTATTTTTCTAAAAGTTCATAAAATTAATCTTTGTGCCTATTTTATTTTTTTAATTTTGTTATTATTATTATAATATAATCCAGGGAGTTAACTCAACTGGTTGTTGCCAATGTTGTTGGGCATTTGGCTAATTCTAATTCTATGCATTTGGCATTGGGCAAGTGCTATATATATATATATATATATATATATATATATATATATATATATATCTTTGCTAAAGTTTAGAAAATGAACCATAATCAACCCAAGCATTAAAACAAAGACAGATTGAAGCTCCCAAAACCCAACTTTTATTTATAAACTTAAAACAAGGAAGGAATATAAGCACCTGTCCATTAAAAATTTAAATGACTCACAATGGCACAATGCAGTAGAAAATTGACTCAAAATATCACTGTCAAACATTTCCACCTTTCTCTCAAAAGGCATTCGTCCAATGTTAATTAGAAATAACCACACAGAAAATCCTCTAACAGCCAGTTCTTAGAATGAAAAGAATGCAAACCTGTTTTCTGTTGGGTTCCAGTACTTCACTGCCAGAATATGGTGTTGTGAATGTGTAATCATAATCCAGTATCACCTGCTGGCTTGGCTTACTGTATAGCAACATAACTAATATTAAGTAGCCAAAATAAAAGCTTTCAAACATTATAGCATGCTGATCATTTTTTCATAACTCACAACAAATATGATACAAGTGCTGGGACTAGCAAAACCCCATTTCCTATGAGCTCTGATTGAAGATAAGGGGAAAAGAGGACAATAAGTTGGCTTAAATTCCATCACAAAACACTGGCAGTCCCTTCATTTCAAGGACCGTTAGCATAATTGCATGATGCTGTTAGCTATTATTCATACCACATTGAGGTTAGTAATAACTCAAACCTTCTAAACTTCCATTTAGCTGCAGCTGGGACTTCAACGGGTGGTAAGGCTTCCTGTTTCCATCCCTGGAGAGCATCAAATGCATTAAAATGAATTTTAATTCCAGTTTCCTCGTGAACCAGCTCAAGGGAGCTCTCTCCAAACACCATTTCAGGTAAATGTGCAGATCCAAGCTTTTTCTCCCATCTGTAGAAACAAGGTATTTTAGATGGTGGATAGATTTTTGCAGGGAGTCATACATGCTGTTCTAAATGGGATTTATCATCCAAGCAAACAATAGTGCTAAATAAGTTGACTTGACCTATGGTGAGATTTATTTAATATATATATATATATATATATATATATATATATCAGAGAAGTTATGCCTAGAACATCATATCCTTCACATGAGAACCAAATTATTGAACAACTTTTACAAATTGGATGAGTATCTCCCCAGACATGAGATTATAAACTCATTCTAATAACAGTGCTGGTAGACATTTCATGCACGGAAAATACAAAACTTTTATTCACTATCTATGCATAATGTGCAATAAACAATGTAGCTTAAAACAACCATAACTATCCCTTCATTACCCTGCTTCAGTTATGATGAAACAGTATTATTTCTTGTCCATATGCTTCTGCTGATTATTATGAACTAAATATTTTTGGGACTACAGCCTAAATGGCCAAATGTTAGCCCCACAATGAATTTTTTTAAGATTAAGAAATCCCACCCGAGTCTAAAACCTCAAAAGATAGGCTGCAGCCTGCAACCTGATAAAACTTAAAAGTGGGGATAGAACGATATCGTATTTTCCAGTCAAAGTAGACTCCATAGTTTATGTTTCCTCAGCACCCTTTCCTGCAGAAATACCGAGGATTTACCATAAAGGTTGCAAAGAGGAACTTATGTATTGTAATGTTCCCTTTTTCGGTGTTCCTTATGACATGATTAGGATGGACCTTCAGAGTTGAGGGAAGACAGGTCACAGGTGCAGGTTGGTTTCATCAACGGGCCCATGGGCTTTTGGAGGGGTTTTGAGGAGTTTCTATGAGGTCCAATGGCATCCACTTCGTATATTCCATCATCTGCACAGGTTGCCTTTCGTTCTGGTGCATTCCGGCAACTTTCAGAAAACAGAGTTATTATTGGGCCTGGCTCAATTAATTACGCTCAAGGTTACATTCCGGAAGGAATACCTGACAGAACACCTTAGTGTAATAGTTCGTTGGAACCAGAACGAGAAAATCTACATGATGTGATGGTTAGAACTTAGATGGGAGTTTTAGTGACCTAAGGAGACATGGTGGCCAATTTACCCTTTTCCGCATGAAAAAGAATATTTTAATTGGAATAAAAGAGGGAAAAGTGCTCCATGATTAAAATAATAATAAAATAGGAGGTTCTAGAGAGGTTCATCAGATCTATAAGAGAGGAGGAGACCACTGGGGGACATCTTGGATTCCATATTTCTTCTTGTATGAGAGGTTGAGAACTCGGTTCTCTACTCCAGCAGTAGCCCCAGGACAGAACCCCTCGGGTGATTTTGGTGAGAGTGGACGGAAACCCACCTCATCTCCTTGGTGGATTCAGCGAAAATTCACAGGTGCAGTGATTGATTTCAGTTCAGTTTTGGAGGGCAGGTTTCAGCATTGGAGCAGAACAGTTTTCGGGGCCAGATCATCTATCTCATCCATTTCAGCTTATATCGCCATGTACGCTCTTTTAGTTAATTATTATAATGATAGCTTAGATTATTTCTGCTCATTGAGTTATTGAATTGCATGTACTTTGCTTGTTAGATTTTACATGGCAATCTTTTGTTAATTAACAGTAATTTTATGGTGAAATTTTTGGGTTAAGTTAAATTTCTGCAAAATCAGTGAAATATGTTGTTCGAGATATTACAGTGGTATCAGAGCCTCGAACTTGGCTCAACCTGCAATTTTCCAGTTTTCAATTGAGATTGTTCGATGGTTTTGAAGGTGCCGAAGTTCTATATATCAAAAAGGATTTTTATAAAGATTCACAAAACTGCGTCTAAACATAATTTTCTCTAGCGCGGTAGAAATCGTAGAAAGGGCCGACTCTTTTGTGAAAACCCAAATATTATGTGTAAGAGTCGAGCTTTATGTACTGTAAAGGAGTATTATTAAAAACAATTGAGTGGGGCCGTAAATCTTATAAGAACCGAGTTTTAAGATTGACTGACTCATTTATTTGTTGAGAAAGTCATGGAACTTTTGAAATGCCAAGTCTATGGTCATGGTGTAAATTTTCTCAAAGTTTAAATTCATCATCAAATATTTTCGAAGGGTCGAGGGTCCATTCCATTGCACTCAGCTACCATTACGGAGGCCTGACATTGTCGTTGCATCTGAAGATGCAGAAGGAGGGTCGAAACCATAGTTTTAAAACTCGGTCGTCCAAGCTCGAAACCGGCCGAGTTGACCGAGCCAGAGCCTTGGTCGGTCTGACTCGGTGGTAAAACCGGTCCGGCGACCAGTTTGTGACCGAGCCGGCCGAGCCATACACTGACTCGGCCAAGCCCGAGCTAGCTTGGCCGGACAATTCCCAACCGGCCGCGGGCCCCAAAAGATGCAAAAAACGGACTTCAAATCGGTTTTAAATTTGCTATTAGGGTTTTTTTAGTGTATCTAACCCCTCCCCATCCTATTTAACCTACCCAACCCCTCTCAATACCTCACATCTATCTCATTGAATTTGCTTGAGCATTTGTGAGGAATTTGTGAAAAGTTGTGGAGTTGGTTTTGGAGGAGCTTTGAGGAGTCTTTTGGGCAAGCTTTGGAGCAGCAGTGAGGAGTTTATTGGGCAAGCTTCGGAGCAGCATTGAGAAGTTGGTTTGTTGGAGCTGCATTGAGGAGGCTAGAGGCTAGAGGTATTTATTTTTTCTCTTCTAAAATTTGTCTTTTCTTGTTTTATTTATTTTGCAAATCTGAAAATGGTAAACATAGTTTTTGGTGAAAGAAATGAACATAGAATGAATAGTCTTTTTTTGTTTTTATTTTCAGATTTAAACCTTTTCTTTCCAAGTCAAAAACTCAGTCCAAAATGGCCCCTAGAGTGAAAGATGTTGCTTGAGCATATGCTGAAATGGTTGATGACCAAATGCATTGCAAATTTTGTAAGAAAAAAATTAAGGGGGTGGAGGGGGCATTCATAGACTGAAACTACATTTGGCTGGTCTTATAGCCCAAATTACTCCAAGTGAAGCACAAAACATTGGGGAAATTAGGAAGGAGTTGAAAGAGCAATTTCAGAAGTTTGAGGTAGACAAAATTAGGCAAAAAGAAATAGAGGCTGAAATTGGGAGGAAGAGAAATCTACAACACATGATGGCTGCCAACCCAAGTTTTGATTATGAGGGTTCTTCATCTATGCCTTTGCACTGATGCATCAAACTCCTTTCGCTATGTTCCTCCCTCTATGGAATCTATTTCTGAAAAGGGTAAGGGTGCAATGAGAAATAAGGGTACTATCAAAAGTTTTTTCATGCCCTCTTCTCCCTCTGATAGTGCACATGGTCCTAGTCCTCCAAGTAGAGGACAAGTGCAGCCCACTTTAGATGCTCATTGGAAAAAAGAATTGAGAGATGTTGCTTGTGATTACATTGCTAGATGACGGTATGATGTTGATATTCCCTTCAATGTTATTCATTCACCATATTATGAACCTATTTTTGATGCCATATATGCTGCTGGAAAGGGCTTCAAAGGCCCTACTATGCATGAGTTAAAAGGATCTCTTTTGCAAAAAGAGATTATGTCCATTGATGATTATTTGAAAGAGTTCAAAAACTCATGGGCACATATAGGATGTACCATCATGTCAGATGGATGGACTAATTAGAGGAACCGTACCATCATAAACTTTCATGTCTTTTGCCCACGGGGAACCATGTTTCTAAAATCAGTTGATGCATTTGATAGGGTGAAAGATGCACATTTGTTGTTTCATCTTTTGGATGAAGTTGTTGAAGAGGTGGGGGTGGCAAATGTTGTTCAAATCATCACAAATAATGCCTCTAACTATGTTCTTGCTGGTAAATTGTTAGAGGTGTTAGGGTCCTATAATAATAGGATTCATTATTTTTGAATTGACTTTGATAGTCTTGTAAATATGTCCATACTTTGGTTTCTGCAAGTTGTTTTCCCATATTTGAAAATAATAAAAAAATGAAAAGAGGGTAAAAGTCCTAAAAGAAATATCAAAGGACTTAGAAAAAGAATAGACCCCAAGACAAAAAGAGATAAAAATAAGACTTGAAAGTGAGCAAGTCAAAATGCCACTACTATTTACTTATACTGCAAGAATAATGATTATGTGCAAATTGTCAATAAATGCCATAATCTATGATCAGTTAAACAGTTTAATGTTAACTTTTCATGCTTTAAATTTCATGTTTTAGATAGAAAATAAAAATATGTCAAACAGTTTAAACTTGACATATCAGTAGATAGTTAGAGAATAAATGAGAAGCTCAACAGTGTAATCTAAGCCCTCGGATGAAATAAGGTTAAACTTACTTAGTTTTATGTTTTTAAAGAAAAATGATTTAGGGTTGCAAGCTTAAATGCACCCATGAAAATGAAGTAAAAAATATTAGAAATAATGATGGGTAGGTAGAAAGCAGTTGTGCAAATCATGTAATAAAGCATCATCGGGCAAAAATTACTAATTTCCCCTCCCCCACAATGATTCAGTATTCTAAACCTTCAGTTAAAGAGGCTCAGAGCATTTCTCTGACTTCTGTTGGGACTGGACCCAAGGCTTAATAACTAATTGGTTAAAAATACTCGATTTCCTACATAAAACCCATTTCATCAGCATATTCACCCCTTTTCCAAAATCATGATCCCTTTTCCTAAGTAAAAACACAATTTTTACTTAGAAAAGTAAAAACCCTACATAATTAATTTCATCTTCATTCAGAAACACTCAAAAACCTACCAAATACATTTATCCTAAGTTCATGTGTAAAAAACAAAAATGCGACAAAACTATGCTTTATTGCCTATTTTTACAGTTTACTTAGTTTTAAATTGTGTATTTTAATACATTACACCTTCATTTCATATTAATTTCTAACTTATATTATTAAATCCCTAAATTATACCCTTCCCGTATATTATTAAATCCTTTATAAGTAAATAACCCCAAAAACCCATTTATTTAAAGTTTAAACCTATGTTATATATCCCATGTGCCAAAAATAAACCTGCCCTTTTCCCATAGGTTTAAAAATATCAAATATAAAATACCCCGCCCCTATGGTATTAAAACACTTGTCAAAAGGTTTAATTATCATATAACATATACTCGCGCCCGTAATTGAAACATTTGTTAATGTTTTAATTAAAACACATATGACTTTACCCCTCCGCCAATCATATAACATAAAATTTTGACTTTATAAATGTATATTTATAAAGGTTCAAAACCATCCCGCCATATTATTAAAACCCCATTCCCACCTCCGAACGCCAAGCATCTCCATATCAAGTCTCCATCGTTCGCACTCGAGCTCCCAAATCCGACGATTGAAAAACCATATCGCATTTTAAACAGTGCAATGATAACCCATTTGAACATTTGCGAAATGGGTGGTTTTTCACCCATCTCTCTCCTCCACGAGGCAACAACTCATTGGATCGCATTCGATCTAACCAAAACAACTTACCACCCATTTCCCGTGCAATAACCGCCTCCGATTTTCCGCCTTTGAAGACCAAAACCGCCCTCTGTTTCGACATAATATGCGTTCAATGCCAACTTGTTTTGACCTAAAACATTATATAAACCTCATACTACGCCCACTAAACCCTTTTTCTGTGTTATTTGTATGTACTCATCCTCCCGACTGAAGAAAATGAAGCCGATATACTATTTTGCGCCCAAAGAACCTGCAAAAGCCACCATAATTGTTGTCAAACACTGCTGGAAGCTACAGTTCAACTTCCAAAAACCTTCAAAGCCATCAGAAGCCTATTTTACGCCTAATAAACCATTAAAAGACCAAATACCTGCACAAACAGGTATTCTTCGAAGAAAGATAACCTTCCCTTCATTTGAAAGAACCAATTTTCTAAGAAATTGAACCTTGTAAAGCCTATTTTTCCCACAGAAAGACCTATATTTGCCCCCAAAAGAACAGCGTCGCTGCTAAACCCTGATAAAATTACAATTTTGATACTGCAATCTGTATTTAAATCAAAATTGAATTAATTTTAACCTTTTATAGACTTTAAAGACCCTTTGATTGACTAGAGAAACCCTTGCAAATATTCAAGATCCTTATGTGTCTGAATTGAACCATTTTAGTCCAATTTATTCAAGAAGAGAAGAAAACCCTGATTCTTCCTTTTCCTGAATCTGTGAAGAGTTCGAAGATCAGTTTTAGAGCTAAATTTGAAGGTTTAAACCAAAAAGAAAGCCAGTTTGTGCCTATTACTATTCAATAGACCTCTGTCACACCAGAAATACCTTCTGTAAACAGTCTAAGCTTACAGAAGTGTACAAAAAACCTAAAACGGAGTTCCTAAGATCTGAAGGTCAAAATTGTGAGAAAACCCCTGCTATGGCTAGAACTCCTTTCACTATATTTCCTGTTCCCTAAAGTCATTACTGGCTTCCCTTCAGACCAAGGTTTTATTAACAAATTGTTTGATTTTTTGCAGATTATCCCAGGATATGAAATTGGACCAATAGTTTCAATACTAGTTGACAAACTTGTTTCTCCAAATTCTCATATTTGAATTCAAATAATTTCATTGAACAAACAGTTTGTATACAAAGAAAGAATTAAATCAAAGCCAAAGAGAGATTAGAAAGATGAAATTACACAGTGAATGGTAAAAGTAAAGTAAGAATTCACAGTGACAGTGAAAACCAGTGTGGAAAAAGTCGCAAAAAAGTCGCGACTTTTTCAAAAAATCCCGATTTTTTGCAGACGCCGATAAAATCGGCCGACTTTTTCCTGATTTTTTGAAACTTGAAAAAGTCGCGATTTAATCGTTATAATCCCGACTTTTTGCCGAGTCGATGGAAAAAATCGTGATGCCATTGATCGGTGATAATAGAAGGCGGAAATTTCGATTTTTATGAGTTATTTGTTTGTCACTGTCGCGTTTAAGACTGTGGAGAGTCCAGCAGAGGGTTTATAACTTTATTAACGGTTTGCGTTGGGAGACTGGAGTTGAAGATTCAAGTTTCAACAATTGATCAACAGCTCGAGCTTGCAGATTGGGAGGTGCCGTCGGGGTTTGCTGCTGCCACCAGGTAAGCTCATTTTGTTACATAAACAAATTATAATATATATATTAAATGTTTTGTTAGATTTTAATTTTTAAACGTAACAAAATCCCTTGTTTAGAAGTCGGCTAGCAGGCTGGCCGCTGCCATAGCTATAGATTGGAACATCCTTATCAAATATGTGAAGGTTCATAACTTCATACAACTTAAACCGATTGATATTAACCACATCCTTAAATGCCAAGTTGAGCTGAAAAATCTAACTGGAATGTGTTGGAGAACTTGGAATTTGGAACCAGCTTCCTGAGTGATGGTATAGGCCCCATGTTGGAAACGTTTGAGCTTATGATACTGCATATTTGGGAACCTCTACCTGTCCATATGCAACCATACTCCATTTACCACCTTGAATTAATGAGGAACCCCATGCTAATACTATGAACTTTATACCGTTTTGAGATCTTCTGATATCTAACTGTTTAAGCATTGTGTGAGAGTAGATAATAAGATATGGCATAGTTGGTGAGATTTATTCCAATCAGGGAAATGTTGAATGTCTAGTGGTGCTGAGCATGTGAGTTTTGGCCTTCCTTCCAACTGTTGGTAATGATTGTTTCCAGAGTGAATGTAGAGAAGGCTGTAATTCTGGAATATTTGACCAACTACTCTTAGATGCCAGACAAATATCCAAAGAGTGAGCCTCTCAAGAGTCAATACAAATTCCACAATATGATCCCTCACAATATGCTTGATCTCAGCATTCCCGTCATGTCAGTAAGCATTAATTGCAATGGTAATTAAGTTTTAAATTTGTACAGCCTCTGTTATTAAGTTTAGAACTCGTTTCTAACTTTCTCCAGCTCCTTTCCTTCAACCTGCAACCTGAACCAACATAATAAATAATAAATATTAAAATTTAAAATTAATTTAATTAATTTCATCTTGTAAGTTTGTAACCCAGTCAGGACTCAGAAGTTCTAAAATTCTAAGTTGAATCCTAGATTGAATTAAATTTTAAAATTTCAACAGTTCAACTTTCAAGAATCAAAATTCAAATAAAAAAAATTCTAACCCTTGTTTACTATTTAGTGATTTTAATTTATGTGATGGGCAATTTTTAATTTTTTTTAATTTTTGCTTTGTGCCCAGGTTCAAAGTTCAAACATCAAAAAGTTTCAAACAAAATGCCAAGGAATTTGGATCCTTTCTGGCAGTATGGTGAACCTAATCATGTACCCGAAACTAGAGGTGTCACTAGAACGTATTTGACTTGCAAGTTGTGTGGAAAGCATATGTCAGGGGGTGTCAACAGATTAAAATTCCATATAGGGCAAATTCCAGGGCAAAATATAGAACTTTGCCCAAATCCATCTCCAAAAATTATCCGACAGGCCATTAAATCCTTGATGGATAAAGAAGATGGCAAAGACACCAGGGCAGTAATGAAAAAGCAACTTGTAGGGAGCTCAAGACTAGGGGTAAGTGAGAGTGCTTCTTCTACTTCAGCATCACCTTCCACTCCCAACCCCTCAGCTTTTTCATCCTTTTTTGTCCCTAGAACGATACCCGGTGCACAACCTGGCATCAAATCAGCAATTAAAAAAAAGGAAAAGGCAAAAGCTGACAAGTTGGTGAGTAGATGTCTTCTATGGAGTGATGTTCCTTTCAACATTGCCAAGACAAACCCATTCTACCAACCTATGTTTGATGTTGTTGTTGTCGTTGACTCGGGGTACAAAGCCCCTACCTTTGCACAGTTGAGAGGGCCTCTTCTTCAAGAGGAAAAGAATGATTGCACTGCTAGACTGGAGGAGTTTAGGGCATCTTGGGAACACACTGGATGCACAGTCATGTCAGATGGTTGGACTGACCAAAAGGGTAGGACCCTTCTTAATTTCTTGGTTAGTTGTCCCAAGGGGACAATGTTTATAAAATCTGTTGACGCATCTGCACACATTAAAGATGCACGTTTATTATGTGAGTTGTTGGACATCTTCATTCAGGAAATAGGCCCACAGAATGTTGTCCAAGTCATAACGGACAACGCTGCAAATTATGTTGCAACTGGCAGGTTGCTTATGGAGAGGTATCCTACCCTGTTTTGGACACCTTGTGCTGCTCATTGTATTGACTTGATGTTGGAGGATATAGGTAAGATTCCTATGGTGAGACATATTGTTGAATCATCCAAGAGCATAACAAAATTTATTTACAATCATGCATCTGTGCTTAGCTTGATGAGAAGATTCACCAACAACAAAGAGTTGGTGAATCCTGCGATAACACGCTTTGCCACTACTTTCACATCTCTTCAGTCTCTGTTGAATTCTATGTGGGACGTGAAGAGTATGTTTCTTTCACAGGATTGGCGTGAGTTATCTATTAGCCGCAAACCAGAGGGAGAGGGCATATGCAGACTTGTTTCATATGATCAGGGGTTTTGGGCAAGAGTAGAGGAGGTGTGTGCCATTTCAGAACCTTTGGTAAGGGTTCTTCGGTTGGTTGATGGAGAGAAGCCCGCAATGGGCTACTTGTATGAGGCCATGGATAGGGCCAAAGAAGCCATTCATGCTTATTATGCAGATAAGGGAGATGAAGGGTTAGAGAAACAACAGGTCATATGGAGAGTGATTGATGACCGATGGAACAATACCCTCCATCGCCCCATTCATGCTGCAGGTATCTACTTCAACCCCGCATTTTCTTACTCCTGTGGTTTCAAATTTGATGCCGAGGTGATGGATGGATTCTTCACATGTGTTGAGAGGATGGTGGTATCTGAGCAAGAACGTGAAGAAATTTCCAAAGAAATGGAAATATATAGGATGGTTGGTGGCACATTTGGTTTTACCATGGCTATTAAGAGTAGGACGACCAAAATGCCAGGTAAGCTTCAGTTTGTTTCAAGTTTCAACTTTCAAATTTAATAATTCATTGTCTCTTCATAATTTTTGCTTCTCATTTTTATTTTAACTTGTAAATGCTTAGTGGACAAGCTATGGTGGTAGAGTACCCCATCTCCAAAAGCTTTCCATCCGAGTGCTCAGCCAGACATGCAGTTCCTCTGGGTGTGAGCGCAATTGGAGTGTCTTTGACAAAATACATAGCAAAAAGCGCAACAGGTAAAAAAATTTCAAATTAAATTTTTGAAATAATTTGATTATTTTTACTATATAAATTTTCCAAGTACTAATTTATAATCTATGACCCTTTTGCAGATTGGAATCCCAACGCCTCAATGACATGGTGTATGTCTACTACAATCTTCGATTGTGGATGAGACAAATTCAGAAAACTCCTGATATGGATGCCATTTCATTGGACAATATTGATACCACTGCTGCATGGAGGGTTGAGACTGAGAGGCTGGTCATGGAATCGACCCCTGATTGGTTAGATGTGGATCCAGAGGCACTAGTGCCAGAGGAGGAAGAAGTTGTACAGCAGGAGGAGCCAGTGGTAGAGGAGGAGGAGGCAGAGCAGGAGGAGGATGTGGAGGAGGAGGTGACACCATCTAGGATGGGCAGTAGCAGTGGCAGCGTCAGCGACAGAGGACAGAGGCCACCTCTTTTTTTGCTTCTAGAGGACGATTGGGTCCATCTGTATCCCGAGGGGCAGGGCCTTCTTCCTCTAGAGGAAAAGGCAAAGCCATTCCCTATTCCCATAAAAGGGGCAGGGGATCTTCATCTTAGTGACTAATTAGTAATTACTTTATGACATGGAGATGACTCATGATATACATTATTATATTTTTTGTTGATATTTTGACTCTTGAGACTGAGACTCAAGATTCAGGACTCGATTCACTATTTTGATATGTGATGTAGACTTCATATACATATTATATATTAGCTTTCTTTACATGTTTATGTGGAAATGCATTTATTTGATGTTGTGGATACTTTAGATGCTAAAAAATTGAAAAATTTTGAATAATTTTGTATTTTTTTAATTTTGCCGACTTTTTGCCGACTTTTTCAAAAAACCCCCGATTGTGCCGAGTTTTTCAACTTTTTTACCCTTTGTGATGTAGACTTCATATACATATTATATATTAGCTTTCTTTACATGTTTATGTGGAAATGCATTTATTTGATGTTGTGGATACTTTAGATGCTAAAAAATTGAAAAATTTTGAATAATTTTGTATTTTTTTAATTTTGCCGACTTTTTGCCGACTTTTTCAAAAAACCCCCGATTGTGCCGAGTTTTTCAACTTTTTTACCCTTGTCGATTTAATCCCGACTTCAACTTTTTCCACATTGGTGAAAACAGAACAGTCAAAGAGCATCAGAGTTGAAGTGTACCAGATGAAATCAAAGTGAAAGTTAAAACAGAGTAACGGAGCAGTCAATGTAAAAGAGTAAAAGTAAATACAGAGGCAGTAAATGGTAAATAGAGATGAAAACACTTTCACCAACAACAATGAAGCTTATCCAAAGTAAAAGTCAAAACAGTTAAAAGAACAGAAACTATTATGGTCAATCCAAGACGAATTTTGAAAAACTAGAGGAGGTTTATGTTCCTAAGATGCTAAGCTTCAAAAACCTAACTCACTTTATGCACAAGTATTACAGAATGAGAGACATGTACATCTTCACAAGCTAATTTTCAGAATGTGCAAAATTCTATTTTACACATGTTTTTGCAAAGCCTATTGTGAACAACTAGAATTGAATTTTGGGAAACTAAGAGAGGTTTATCTTGGTAACATATTGATATACAATAACCTCTTTCACGGTTTACATATCTATCTCAAATTGAGATATACAAAGGTATCATTGGACCCCAATTTTGCAGAATTTCTAGAACAAAATACACAAAGGAAGGAGACAGTTAGTAACTTGGATGCATCATCATCAACTAAGAGTTGATATCAAATTCGAATTTCTCCTCTTTGTCATCATCAATCCATAAAAAATAATGCCAAATAGATTCATTAGTTTTGAGTGTCCTTTTATTAAGTTCTATTTATGTAAAACAGTTTGAGATATTTGTAAACCAATCTTGATATTATTTCAAGATATTTTAGTTTAAGAATTTGTATAAATACTTCATCCTTTGAAGTATTATTGTGGAATAAATTGTTGAAGATTTCTAGTCATTTTTGTTGGACTTGAAGGCTTTTGTGTTGCAAATTTCAAATAGCAAACTAAATCAGATCAACTAGCATCATATTTCAGGATTCATGTGATGAGCTATTGAAGTGAAGTATTCTCTATTTGTCATTGTTCATCTTCTTTGTTTCATGCATCTATTATGTGTTCTAAATTTGAATGAATAAACAGGAGTATTACTTCAGGATTTGTTAAAAGCACCCTGTCTTTACTGTTTATCATTTCTATGTTTTCTGTTGATTTCCAAAGTAGGGAACCCTTAATTGCTCCCTCTTTCGTTTAACCTTTGTCTACTACTTCTCTTTTCAGATCAAAGAACCCTTCATTGCTCTTTATCCCGATCATATCACCTCACCAAACAGCCTTCCAAGATCTTCAAAGGCTTATCTATCTTGCCCTAAAAACATTTGACTTTTTGACCTTGATCTTAGTTTCTATCTGCTTGACTTTTGACTCCTTAGCCCAATGGACAATAAGATTTCCCACTATCCATCTCATTAAGTGATTTTTCCCACCAAACCAAACCAAATCAAAACCAAATTGCACAATCATAACTAGTCTAATATGTTATAATCAAAACAAAGTTAAATCTTATAGAGAGAGCCCTCTCTGAAGCCTAAGAAGGCTAGATCTTAGAGTTTAAAAGTAGGTTTGTGGTTACCTCGGTGAGTTCTTTCTTTAACCTTGAGAAATTACCGAGTGATAACATAATGGCGACCATACTGGGGAAGAACATTTTCTGCATAAAGATTATACAAGGATCAGATTTGATCTATCATGGTGGACATTGATCAGACACTCAAAGGTTAAAATCATCCACCTGGAAACTCCAAATAAATTTTAAAAATCCAATCTAAGACTCCACTGGTAGAAGGATCTAGCTTGGTTGTATAGATATAGTGGCCCTTCTTTATGACTGATTTACAAGAAGAACCCAAGAATACAACGCAGGTATGCTCCCATGAGCAGAGATCACATACCTAGATTTCCACACAAACTACCAAAGGTAAATTGGGATAAAAATCTTCCTATGTTTCAATATGAGAATATTGATGATCCTTTGTTACATCTCATTAAATTTCATATACACTCATGGAGATTGAAGGGTGATTGGGATGAGGATTTCCTCATGAAGCTATTCATGGCAACCTTAGAAGGACAAGCAAGGGAATGGTATGAAGCTCTCAAACCTGCTAGTTTATTTTCTTTAAAGGATTTTCACAAGGTATTTTATGAGCATTACAAAGAATATTTTCCATCTTTATCATTAGCTGAAAATTTTTGTGATCAAGCTGAAGATCTCATACATTACCTTAAAAATATTAATGAAGATTTAGGAAATTGGCATCATGAAGATTTATTAGTAGCAGTCCATAACTTTCATTCTCAAGTTAAGTGTCATGATAATCAAGAGGACTTAATCAAAGATGAAATAGATCACGAGATGAATCAAGATCCACAAAGCCCCTCTGTAGTAACAAATGATGTTTCATATAATGTTTTGAATGAAGTTAAAGAAAATATTCAACCTCATGATCAGTTTTTACACAAGAGAAAAAACAATTGTTATTCAAATCTAAGAATTCAAAGATTCCCACTCCCCCTCACCGAAGAAGAAATCAATTTGCTTCTAAACATGCAACCATCCTCAAAATATTTACATAATGAAGAAATTGTTTCTACTTATTCTAATGTTGATGTATGTACTAAAGTTTTTATCCATGAAGAGTCAAAAGAACAGGTTGATGCTCATGTTGTTCTACCTTCCCAAAAAGGCCCATTTCCTGATAGTACTCCTATTGAGCAAAATGATGACCTTCAAATAGAATGCAACCAATCTAATCAAGATATATCAAGATTGCTAGAAAAGAAATCTGCTGATCTAACATGTATGATTGATGACATTCCTTCTTTTGAAGATTTGCCTAAGTATGATCAGTATGATGATAATTATGTTCTCCAAATTCAAGCTAACTTCACAGAGCAATCACTAGCTAGTTTGTGGGATGAGGAAGTTTAGTTTCAGCAGCTCAAATACAGTGATCAGACAATACACATCAAATATGGGAGTGAAGAAGAAAGTTCAAAAATTTTGAAAGAAAGTTCTATACCATTATGCTCTAAAAGCATTTCAATTTTTAAAAGATGAACAACCCCTAGAAATCTATGAAGTTCCATTAAAACCCATATATAAATTGCAGCAATCTTTCAAAGTTTTTCATGATCAAATAGCTGATGTGATGAATGATAAACGCAATCAAAATCTTTCTCCATTAACTAACTATAAGCTTCAGTATCAAGATGATAAAAGTTTCAGCAGACATGCATGTCCATCAGTAGAAATAGCATCACAAAGTTTATCTGAAAATCTGAAAGTATCTCAGAACAATCATAGGTTGATTTTGCAAGGAAATAAAGTTAAAAATGACAATTTAGTCTCATGGCATGGAGGCCATTCAAAATAGAGGTACAGTTCCTTGGATCAGTTGAACATTTGTACATATACCTCGGAAGATCTTGTTGTACAATTTCTAGAGTCAACAAAGGAAATCAAGTATTTCCTTATTCTCTCATTTGTTGACAAATTTCTAATAGGTTGCAGAATTACAGTTTTGATAATCAATAAGCAAATGCAGCAAAATCTATCAAAGTACATAATGCTTGAATGGTTGCATTGGCTATTTCATTTTACCTAACCAGTAGTTGGACAACTGATTAAAGTAGGTAGGATTTCAGCTTATTTCAGTTTTCAGTTTTCAGCGAGTTTGAAATAATTTATTAAGATTTGAAAGCCAAGGAAAAGGCCCTAAAATATTGATGAAGTAGTAGTTTGGTTTGAAAGTTGCATCACTTCTTAGTCTCAAATCAGATTTCAGTTTACAGAAAAAGGTGTAAATTCAGTTCAAGAGTTTTCAGTCACAACATATGCATGTTTGGGATTGGCCCAATGGATCAAGCTACTAGTCGATGGTGTTCTTGACATCTCACAAAAGGATGCCATCCCCATGTGGAACCACTGTTAGGGTCCTATACTAATAGGATTCATAATTTTTGAATTGACTTTGATAGTCTTATAAATATGTACATACCTTGCTTTCTGCAAGTGGTTCTCCCATATTTGAAAATAATAAAAAAATGAAAAGAGGGTAAAAGTCCTAAAAGAAATATCAAAGGACTTAGAAAAAGAATAGACCCCAAGAAAAAAAGAGATAAAAATAAGACCTGAAAGTGAGCAAATCAAAATGCCGCTACTATTTAATTGTACTGCAAGAATAATGATTATGTGCAGATTGTCAATAAATGCAAAAATCCATAATCAGTTAAACAGTTTAATCTTAACTTTTCATGCTTTAAATTTCATGTTTTAGATAGAGAATAAAAATATGTCAAACAGTTTAAACTTGACATATCAGTAGATAGTTAGAGAATAAATGAGGACCTCAACAGTGTAATTTGAGCCCTCGGATGAAGTAAGGTTAGATAGTTTTATGTTTTGAAAGAAAAATTATTTAGGGTTGCAAGCTTAAAAGCACCCATGAAAATGAAGTAAAAAATGTTAGAAATAATGATCGGCAAGTAGAAAGCAGTTGTGCAAAGCATGTAATAAAGCATCATCGGGCAAAAATTACTAATTTCCCCTCCCCCGCAATGATTCAGTATTCTAAACCTTCAGTTAAAGAGGCTCAGAGCATTTCTCTGACTTCTGTTGAGACCAGACCCAAAGCTCAATAACTGACTGGTTAAAAATACTAGATTCCCTACATAAAACCCATTTCATCAGCATATTCACCCCTTTTCCAAAATTATGATCTCTTTTCCTAAGTAAAAACACCTTTTTTACTTAGAAAAGTAAAAACCCTACATAATTAATTTCATTTTCATTCAGAAACACTCAAAAACCTACAAAATACAGTTGTCCTAAGTTCATGTGTAAAAAACAAAAATGGGACAAAACTATGCTTTATTGCCTATTTTTACTCTTTACTTAGTTTTAAATTGTGTATTTTAATACATTACACCTTCATTTCATATTAATTTCTAACTTATATTATTAAATCCCTAAATTATACCCTTCCCATATATTATTAAATCCTTTATAAGTAAATAACCCCAAAAACCCATTTATTTAAAGTTTAAACCTATGTTATATATCCCATGTGTCGAAAATAAACCCGCCCTTTTCCCATAGGTTTAAACATATCAAATATAAAATACCCTACCCCTATGGTATTAAAACACTTGTCAAAAGGTTTAATTATCATATAAACATATACCCACGCCCGTAATTGAAACATTGTTAATGTTTTAATTAAAACACATATGACTTTACCCCTCCGCCAATCATATAACATAAAGTTTTAACTTTATAGATGTATATTTATAAAGGTTCAAAACCATCCCGCCATATTATTAAAACCCCGGACCCACCTCCGAACGCTGAGCATCTCCATATCAAATCTTTGTCGTTCGCACTCGAGCTCCCAAATCCGACAATTGAAAAACCATATCGCATTTTAAACAGTGTGATGATAACCCATTTCAACATTTCCGAAATGGGTGGTTTTCCACCCATCTCTCTCCTCCACATAGCAGCAGCTCATTGGATCGCATTCGATCTAACCAAAATAACTTACCGCCCATTTCCCGTGCGATAACTGCCTCCGATTTTCTGCCTTTGAAAACCAAAACCGCCCTCTGTTTCGACATAATATGCATTCAATGCCAACTTGTTTTGACCTAAAACATTATATAAACATCATACTATGCCCACTAAACCCTTTTTCTGTGTTATTTGTAATTGTATGTATTCATCCTCCCAACTGAAAAAAAACGAAGCCAATATATTGTTTTGAGCCCAAAGAACCTGCAAAAGCCACCATAGTTGTTGTCAAAGACTACTGGAAGCTACAGTTCGACTTCCAGAAACCTTCAAAGCCATCAGAAGCCTGTTTTACACCTAATAAACCATTAAAAGACCAAATCCGTGCACAAACAGGTATTCTTCGAAGAAAAATAACCTTCCCTTCATTTGAAAGAACCAATTTTCTGAGAAATTGAGCCTTGTAAAGCCTATTTTGCCCACAGAAAGACTTGTATCTGCCCCCAGAAGAACAGATTCGCTGCTAAACCCTGATAAAATTACAATTTTGATACTGCAATCTGTATTTAAATCAAAATTGAAGTAATTCTAACCTTTTATAGACTTTAAAGACCCTTTGATTGACTAAAGAAACCCTTGCAAATATTCAAGATCCTTATGTGTTTGAATTGAACCATTTTAGTCCAGTTTATTCAAGAAGAGAAGAAAACCCTGATTCTACCTTTTCCTGAATCTGTGAAGAGTTTGAAGATCAGTGTTAGAGCTAAATTTGAAGGTTTAAACCAAAAAGCAAGCCTTTTTGCCTATTACTATTCAATAGACCTCTGTCACACCAGAAATACCTTCTGTAAACACTCTAAGCTTACAGAAGTGTACAAAAAACCTAAAACAGAGTTCCTAAGATCTGAAGGTCAAAATTGCGAGAAAACCTCTGCTATGGCTAGAACTCCTTTCACTATATTTCCTGTTCTCTAAAGTCATTACTGGCTTCCCTTCAGACCAGGGTTTTATTAACAAATTGTTTGATTTTTTGCAGCTTATTCCCAGGATATGAAATTGGGCAAATAGTTTCAATACTAGTTGACAAACTTGTTTCTCCAAATTCTCATATTTTAATTCAAATAATTTCATTGAACAAATAGTTTGTATACAAAGAAAGAATTAAATCAAGGCCAGAGAGAGATCAGAGAGATGAAATTACACAGTGAATGGTAAAAGTAAAGTAAGAATTCACAGTGACAGGTAAAACAGAACAATCAAAGAGCATCAGAGTTAAAGTGTATCAGATGAAAGTCAGAGTGAAAGTTAAAACAGAGTAACGGAGCAATCAATGTAAAACAGTAAAAGTAAATACAGAGGCAGTAAATGGTAAATAGAGATGAAAACACTTTCACCAACAACAATGAAGCTTATCCAAAGTAAAAGTCAAAACAGTTAAAAGAACAAAAAGGTTAAAAGATGAAAACAGAGCATGAAGGGACATTTTTGCAGAAATTTCCTGTTTAAGTCATAGTTTTGCAGAAACTATTGTGGTCAATCCAAGATGAATTTTGAAAAACTGGAGGAGGTTTATGTTCCTACGATGCTAAGCTACAAAAACCTATCTCACTTTATGCACAGGTATTACAGAATGAGAGATACATGTACATCTTCACAGGCTAATTTTCAAATTGCGTAAAATTCTGTTTTACACATCTTTTTGCAAAGGCTATTGTGAATAGCTGGAATTGAATTTTGGGAAACTGAGAGAGGTTTATCTTAGTAACATATTTATATACAATAACCTCTTTCATGTTTTACATATCTATCTCGGATTGAGATATACAAAGGTATCATTGGACCCCAATTTTGTAGAATTTCTGGAACAAAATACACAAAGGAAGGAGACAGTTAGTGACTTGGATGCCTCATCATCAACTAAGGGTTGATATCAAATTCAAATTTCTCCTCTTTGCCATCATCAATCCATAAAAAATAGTGCCAAATAGATTCATTAGTTTTG
Source organism: Pinus albicaulis (assembly GCA_034641835.2). Lineage (NCBI taxonomy): Eukaryota > Viridiplantae > Streptophyta > Pinopsida > Pinales > Pinaceae > Pinus > Pinus albicaulis. The sequence goes on along the minus strand of CM076575.1, from coordinate 1,153,258,567 downwards.
AGTGTCTTTTTATTAAGTTCTATTTATATAAAACAGATTGAGATATTTGTAAACCAATCTTGATATTTTTTCAAGATATTTTAGTTTAATAATTTGTATAAATACTTCATCCTTTGAAGTATTATTGTGGAATAAATTGTTGAAGATTTCTATAGTCATTTTTGTTGGACTTGAAGGCTTTTGTGTTGAAAATTTCGAGTAGCAGACTGAATCAGATCAACTAGCATCATATTTCACGATTCATGTGATGATCTATTGAAGTGAAGTATTCTCTATTTGTCCTTGTTCTTCTTCTTTGTTTCATGCATCCATTATGTGTTCTAAATTTGAATGAATAAACAGGAGTATTACTTCAGGATTTGTTAAAAGCACCCTATCTTTACTATTTATCATTTTTATGTTTTCTGCTGATTTCCAGAGTAGGGAACCCTTAATTGCTCCCTCTTTCGTTTGACCTCTGTCTGCTACTTCTCTTTTCCGGATCAAAGAACCCTTCATTGCTCTTTATCCCGATCATATCACCTCACCAAACAGCGTTCCAAGATCTTCAAAGGCTTATCTATCTTGCCCTGAAAACATTTGACTTTTTGACCTTGATCATAGTTTCTGTCTGCTTGACTTTTGAATCCTTAGCCCAATAAACAATAAGATTTCCCACTATCCATCTCATTAAGTGATTTTTCCCACCAAACCAAACCAAATCAAAACCAAATTGCACAATCATAACTAGCCTCATATCTTATATTCAAAACAATGTTAAATCTTATAGAGAGAGCCCTCTCTAAACCCTAAAAAGGCTAGATCTTAGAGTTTAAAAGTAGGTTTGTGGTTACCTCGATGAGTTCTTTCTTTAACCTTGAGAAATTACTGAGTGATAACAAGAGGAAAAACACCCAACCATCTTTTGGACCCCATGTGTTGCACATTGCATAGACCTCATGCTTGAGGATATTGGCAAAATAGACTGGATCAAGAACACTATAGAACATGCCAAAAGCGTTACAAAATATATTTACAATCACTCATGGATTCTGAATCTGATAAGAAAATACATAGGGGGCAAGGAAATTATTAGGCCTACCATCACTAGATTTGCAACACATTTTTTGACATTGCAATCTATGCTTGCCCAACATAGAAACTTGCAAAATTTGTTTTCTAGTGATGAATGGAATGAATGTCAGTGGGCTCGCAAACAGGATGGCAAAGATGTGAAAAGGAAAGTCAATGAAGAAATATTTTTGAAAAAAGCAACAGAGATCGTGAAACTTGCTGAGCCATTGGTTAAGGTGTTGCGCTTGGTGGATGGGGAAGATTGGGTATGGGCTTCATTTATGAGGCTATGGATCAAGCAAAGAGAAAATAAGGGCAGCATACAAGGACAGAGCAGGTAAGTATGGGCCCATTTGGGCAATCATTGATCAGAGATGGAACAATCAACTCCATTGCCCTATACATGTAGCTGGGTATTTTCTGAACCCAAGGTATCATTATAAAGCTCAGGAAGCAAGAGCTTTGAATGGGGAGGTTAGAGATGGATTGATTGAATGCATTGATCACATGATCCCCATAGAGAGTGAGAAGTTGAAGATATACAATCAGATCACTGTGTTCAGCCAAGCCACAGGTACCTTTAGAAAGAACCTTGCAAGGATTGCAAGGGAATCATATGAGCCAGGTAAACAAAGAATTTCAATTTTCAAATTCATATTTTATTATTTTGTATAATTGTTTATAATTTCAATTTCAAAGTTGGATATAAATTGTTGAGCTAACTGAAACTCATTTTTTGCAGCACAATGGTGGGAGGCATCTGGTAGCCATTGTCCTGAATTGCAGAGGATATTGGTGTGGGGATGGACTTCAATACACAGGTAGAGCTAGAGGCTATGCTCAATGCAAATCCACTAGTAGCAGACCCAGTCCCAAGCCCTCCAGTTGCAAGCGCAGGCACTTCCTCTAGTCAGCCACAACGGAGGCGCATAACTCGTCTATCTTAGGGTGGTACAGTTATAGTTCCAGTTGAGGATGTTGATACAGAGAAGTGAGCGGTTTCCCCCTCTGGTTCAGAGTTTGAGGAAGAGGACATTGGCTTGTCAAATGTCTAGCTACTAGCAGTAGTGATTATTCATGTTTTGTTGTGGAGGCCATTTAGAACCTCCTTGTTTATGTTTTTTGTTTTGATCTCTATCTCATCATCATGTATTAGACAGTGCACTAGGTGCAATTTTGATATAATGGATATATTCATGAGCCTACTTTGATCATATGTTGTCTTTTGTCTATATTGTAATGCTTTGTGTTTAGAAACATGAAAAAAAATATTTAAAATTATGTTTTTTTACAAAAAAATTAATATTTAATGTATTTTTTACAAAAACTGAGTCATTGAAACTGAACCGGCTTAGTCGATACTGAGTCGAAGTTGGAGTCGGAGCCGACCCTCGGCCAAATGGGAACTCGAGTTCGATTTTTAAAACACTGGTCGAAACAGAGGTGAAGTAGCCTCATCGGAAAATTACTACGCGCGGGACGCAGTGCACGTGAAAGATATGTGGCGTTCTAATATCGATGTGCGAAAAATACATGTGGTTAGTTGTTGAACAAATTCCTACTAGAAGGGAATTCATCCTGTTGATGGTTGTTCGATGGTCTGGTAACTGTGCGATTCCCGCTAAACAATACTAGGTTGCATTTCATAAGGTTTCTTCCGGGTCGAGAGATTAATCAAAACGACACTCACGCATCACTCGGGGGTGAAATTTAGAAGCTCTCGCGCGGGTCATCGGCCAAGCAGCTCGAGTCACTGCAGGACCCAGTTCAAGAAAGAGAAACTCGCAGAGGCCAAGTGTTTGGAAAACCAAGTCTCGAAACCAGGGTCATCTTGGTCGAATTAACAATCTTTCGTGCTGAGGACGTGAAGTATTAACAACAAGAGAAGGGTGAAGGGACATGTTTTCCTTGTTCATCACGTGGGCAAGGTTGAGTTCATGTCATTCAGGAAGTCAAGACCAATCTATAGAAAAGGTTGTTTCGTCAGTCCCATAACTAAAATTATTTACTCGACCCGAGGAGGTACGTCGTTGTAGTCGGGTTCCCTTGTTATAATAGAAGCCAAATTGTAGAATTTGTGGGTTGTATTGCTATATGTTGGAGGTCATCATATTTACTCCAATGAGCGGGATGGTATTTAAAGAGACCCAGTGTTAGAACCCAAACATCGAAATCCTCAGATCAGAATCAAGCATCCAAGAGTTGTTGGGTGAAGTTATGTTCCACAGGTGACACTATCTAAGTGGTAGATTTGGTTAAAATTCCAATGGCACGATAGACAAATTCTTTTTGGTCATGATGGCAGCAACAGGTAAGCACATCAAGGCTTTGACAAATTGTGGAGCCAAGGTGGATACCTAAGAGCAGGCACGCCAACAGGGAGATCACACAACAAGAACTTAGTCTGTTGGGAAACCAGCTCCAAAAAGAGAAGAAAAAAGATATCAACGCCTTAGAAATTAGCCACTTCGAAGGGGCAACCTCCAATACATTACATGGATGAACAATTCTTGGATGATTCAAATTACAAAACCTCCTTTCTATATATAGAAGTCCATGGGGCCACAATGTAATCCTAGCCGCCCTAACAATAATAATTTAAGGGCACAATAATAACAATATGGGGGTTACAGGGGTACAATAATAAAAATAAGGGGGTTACATTAACAATAATAAGGGACTAATATAGGGAAAAAACATGCCCCTCCCCTTCAAAAAGTGTTGTTCTCAACGCTTGAGTAGCTCTGGGTGCTTCTGTATAAAATTCTCATCCTCCCATGTAGAATCTTCAGTGGGTAAGTTCTTCCACTTGATGAGATACTCTGAAATTGATCGATTTCGTAGCTGTCGAGTTCTTGTTTCCATGACTGCTTCAGGTTCCAATATGATTTTTCCTTCCTCATCAAGTTCGGGCAATATTGTTTGAACTGGAATATTTTCACCTATAACCTTCTTTAAGCATGAAACATGGAAAATTGGATGCACTCGTGAAGAAGCAGGAAGCTCCAATTTGTATGCCATAGTACCAATCTTTTGCAACACCTTGTAAGGACCATGGTACTTTGGCGATAATTTATTATCCTTCTTAGCTTGCTTGAGGGACATTTGTTTATATGGTTGTAGCCGTAAAAATACCCAATCTCCTACATCAAAACTTCTCTCGCTGCGATGTTGATCTGCTGTTGTTTCATTCGATTTTGTGCCAAATTCAGGTTATCCTTTAAGAGTTGGAGAACTTCTTGCTGATGCTCGATGTGATCTTCCACTGCTTGAACCTTCGAATTTTCCCTTAAAGATGATGTGATGGATGGTAGATGATATCCATAAAGTGCCATAAATGGGGTCATTTTTGCTGCAGTATGGAAGGAAGTGTTATACCACCATTCAGCGAGAGGTAACCACTTGACGCATTGTGTTTGTTTATCAGATACAAAACAACGAAGATATCCTTCCAAACATTTATTTACTATCTCAGTTTGACCATCAGATTGAGGATGATAAGATGAGCTATGAGCTAATTGAGTACCCAGACAAGAAAATAACTCCGTCCAAAAATTTCCAGTAAAAATGGGATCTCTGTCGCTCACAATAACCCTTGGGCTTCCATGTAGCTTTTGAATTCTGTCCATAAATGTAGTAGCAACTGTACTTGCTTTAAATGGATGAGATAATGCACAAAAGTGTGCATACTTGGTAAATCTATCAACTACCACCATGATGACACTCTTTCCTTCGGACTTAGGTAAACCTGTGATAAAATCCATTGAAATCTCCTCCCAGCGTTGACTTGGAATGGATAAAGGTTGTAGAAGTCCTGGGGTCTTAATTGTTTCCACTTTATTCTGCTGGCAAACCAAACATTCCGCCACAAACTTTCGAATATCAGATTTAAGGCCATCCCAAAAAAATTCTTTCTTCACCATGTGGTAAGTTTTTAAAAATCCTGAGTGTCCTCCTAAAGGAGAAGTGTGCAATTCCAAAAGAATCTTTTGTTTTAGTTGGGAATTCTTACAAAGATATAAGCGATCTTTGTACCATAAGGAATCATTTTTCCAACTAAAAGTATCAGATGTACTAGGATCTTGCTGCAAATTTTGAATGAGTGTTCATACTTCTTTGTCCTTCTTCCATTCATCTCTTGCTTCGGTTATCCAATCCGATTGGATAATAGAAATGGCACAAAGCAATGCTTCCACCTCTTCATTCTTTCTTGAAAGTGCATCTGCAACAACATTAAGTTTCCCTTTTTTGTAGATTATTTCAAAGTCATAACCCAACATCTTTGTGACCCATTTTTGTTGCTGTTCTGAAGATAGCCTTTGTTCCAAAAAGTGTTTAAGACTATCATGATCAGTTTTTACCTTGAAGTGTCTTCCCATTAGGTAAGTTCGCCACTTCTTTAGTGCATGCAGTATTGCTAACATTTCCTTCTCATAAATAGGTTTCTGTAAATACTTTCCTTTGATTGGACGACTTTCAAAAGCAATGGGTCTTCCTTCCTGCATTAAAACTGCACCAATTCCATTTCCTGAGGCATCACATTCCACAAAAAAGGTTTTTGTGAAGTCTGGCGTAGCTAAGACCGGTGCTAGGCACATTGCCTCTTTAAGATGTTCAAAGGCCTTAGTTGCTTCAAGAGTCCATGAAAATGCATCTTTTTTCAATAATGTTGTTAGAGGTGCTGCTATTCTCCCATAATTCTTAACAAACTTGCGATAATACCCTGTTAACTCGAGAAATCCTCGCAACTGCTTTATGGTTGTGGGGACATTCCATTCCTTAATGGCTTTAATTTTTTTAGGGTCTACCTTAACACCCTCGTGAAATACAATATGACCCAGATATTCCACCTCTTGTACTCCAAAGAAACATTTGGATGTTTTTGCATATAATTGTTTCTCCTGCAATAGTTTGAGCACCCTGTCAACATGTTCAACATGATCCTTCCAAGACCCGCTGTAGATTAGTATATCATCAAAAAATACTAGCACAAATTTTCTAATGAAGGGTTTGAAAATGGAATTTATCAACCCTTGAAATGTAGAAGGTGCATTGGTAAGGCCAAAAGGCATGACCAAAAATTCATAATGACCCTCATGAGTTTGAAATGTTGTTTTTGGAATATCTTCAGTGTTCATTCTAATTTGATGATATCCTGAACGAAGATCCAACTTGGTAAAATAAATTGCTCCATGTAATTCATCCAATAATTCATCAATCACAGGAATGGGAAATTTATCTTTAATGGTGAGCTTATTGAGCTCCCTATAATCTGGACACATGAGCCATGATCCATCCTTCTTGTGTACCAATACTACAGGAGCAGAGAAAGAACTTTGACTAGATTGAATTATACCCGCCTCTAACATTTCTGCAATCATACGTTCAATTTCGCTCTTTTGGAAGTAAGGATATCTATAAGGCCTGATGTTTGGAGGAACACTTCCCGGAATCAAATGAATAGCATGATCATGATCACGAATAGGTGGGAGTCCTTTTGGAGTTTCAAACACCTTGGAATGATTGTCCAAGACTTGTTGGAGATCTGCAGAAATAGATGATTTTGATGTCGGAACTTCTAGTGAGCATAGTTGTGCAATTACGCCTCGTTGTTCTTTCTTTAGAAGCTTTGTCATGACATTAGAGCTTATTATCCTTCCCGGCTTCCCTTCAATACCCCGTAATTCGACTTCTTTTCCTTCTGAAAAAAATTTCAAGAAAAGTTCTTGAAAATTAAAAGCTACCGTCCCCAAAGATTGTAACCATTGTACTCCTAGTACAACATCAACACCTCCCATAGGAATGGAAAGCGTTGGACTATTCAATACATATTCCCCCATGGTTAGCTTGATATTATGGCATTTTCCAGAGCAATTTATAGTTCCTCCATTTGCAACCATCACTTGACAATCTGGTGCTGGGTATAGGAAACAATTTAATTCCTTGGCTACCTTACAATGAATAAAATTATGGGTGCTACCTGAATCAATCAACACTATTACCTTTCTCTTCTTGATTTGTCCTTTTATCTTGAGAGTTTGAGGAGTGGTACTTCCTGCCAGTGCATTACACGATATGGTTGGATTCATTTCTTCCTCTTCTGGGGCTGGTTCCTGGTGTATATCCTCTTCTTGTTCATTTTCTTCTTCCTCTTCACAATCTATGTAAAATAATTTCTTCTCAGCACACTTATGACCTTTAGTGTATTTGCTATCACAACCGTAGCAAAGCCCTTTTGCTCTTTTTTCTTCCAATTGTTGTGGTGTCAACCTTGTAGGTTGTGGAAATCTAGGAGTAGCAACACTTCCCTCTTTATAGAAGTGAGTGGTAGGCTTCCTTGTCGCCATAATTTTGCATTCAATTTTTCTTGCCAACCTGAATGCCTTCTCCAATGAATCAGGTTCCAAAACGTGAACTTCATGTTGGATGTTATCCTTTAAAGTACCTATGAAGAGATCAATCCTGTGTTCCTCTGGAATATCAGTTACCCTTATATTCAATTTTTGGAAGTCCTCAATATGCTCCCCCATTAAACCCTTTTGTTTGAGATTTATCAATTGGCTAAAGAAGGTGTTGCTCTTTGTATCCTCATAATGTGCTATCATTTCCTCTGTAAAATTGACCAAGTGACAATTTTTTTACGGGAGAAAAGCCATCGATACCATACAAATGTATTTTGTTCTAAATGTAAAGTTGCAATGCGTACCTTTTGTGTGTTTTGCACGTTATGGAGATCAAAATATTGCTCCATCCGTAGTATCCATGTTACAGGATCCTTTCCATCAAACTTCCTCATATCCATTTTTGGAATATGGTGGTTCTTCCCACCAACATTAGATTTTATGAAATCATGATTAACATTTATTTTGTTCTCATCATGAGTTTCCTCTACTATCTTTTCACCATTAGGAAACATTTCTTGTATCAACTTTGTCAAACCTTCCATGTCTGCTTTTAGATCATTCTTCATGTTTTCCATTTTAGCTTCCATGTCATCCATCTTAGATTCCATGCCATCCATCTTAGATTCCACGCATTTCTTCAAACCATCCATCTTAGTTTCCACGCCTTTCTTGAAAACTTCCATGTCATTTTTTGTTGCTTTTTGCGAGAGCGAAATTTGTTGCACTTGCTCTTGTAATTTTGATATGTCATGTTGCCATTCTTCATCTTCATGAGTCATAGTAGAGCTTTCTAAAGGCTTAATGGGTGTTGAATTCTTTTTTGGGGCCATTTTAGAATCCAATACTGATATCTATTCTACAATATGCCCTTGGAATCAATTCAACTTGATTCTTCAAACAAGACTTATGCAATTCGGAAAAAAAAAATACACACCTTTTACTTGCTTTTGAGGAGCTTGATATTGAAATTGAATTATCTCTATAATTGTGGATCCTCAATATCTGAAATTCAACGTTGTAGTAGCCCTCTGAAGCTTCTTTCAAATGCCATAGGTCTGATCTGATTTGGATTCTTCAAGGCAAAGTTATGTCCAATCTCCGACAATGACCCAATTTTGGACTGGTTCAGTAGAGCGAACTTGTACGACTTGCCACATGTCACTGTTTCCTCATTTGGCTCTGAAATTGATAGACTGAAAACTACAGTCCGTGTACTTGCAGCCACTAATTACGGCATTCCAATCCGATGCTCAGAGAGAGAGCTATGACGATTTTCCCACAATCACCTCTTTGAGATGAAATTCCAAAGCCTCAAAAATCTCTAACTTCCACAGATCATATCTCCGAAAATATTGCGAACCAATATCTGAAATTTTTTGACAATGTTCCTCAGGATTGTGGCTTTGTACTCTAAAAATTTCAGCTTCTGAACCTTTGTAGAAAAAAATTTATTACGAAAATACCACGATGACCTGTTTAGGATAAATTCAGGAGCCTGCAAAATGACCTAACTTGCACAGATCATATCTCCTAAAATATTGCGAACCAAGATCTGAAATTTTGCGACGATGTTCCTCAGGATTTCGGCTTCGCACTCTAAAAATTTCAGATTCTGAACCTTCGTAGAAAAAAATTTATAGCGAAAATGCCACGCTGACCTATTTGGAGCAGCGAAACCCTAGAATCTCAAAGCTCTGATACCAAATGTTGGGAAACCAGCTCCAAAAAGAGAAGAAAAGAGATATCAACGCCTTAGAAATAAGCCACTTCAAGGGGGCAACCTCCAATACATTACATAAATGAAAAATTCTTGGATGATTCAAATTACAAAACCTCCTTTCTATATATAGGAGTCCATGGGGCCACAATGTAATCCTAGCCGACCTAACAATAATAATTTAAGGGCACAATAATAACAATATGGGGGTTACAGGGGTACAATAATAAAAATAAGGGGGTTACACTAACAATAATAAGAGACTATACTAGTAATATAGGGACCTAACAAAGTCCTGTAAGTATTATTATTTCCTTCAATAAAATGAACGTCAATCATGTAGTGCTTCTCATTTATATTTCTTGGTCACATAAGATAGCAGAAAACCTATGCATGATTCATTATAAAATATCATTTGTTGAGAAATACTTAACATCTTAAAGGTATCTCTAAATAGTCGGGGAATATACCAGACATTTCTGAGGGAGGGCACATATTGATGACCACTATTCTCATGTTATAAATAAACGCAGTATGTTGTAAAAGGACCTGTTATTGTCAAGGTGATTTGGACGTATGTCATGAGCCTTGTATTGAGTAACAAAAGCTGAGAAATTTGTGTATTGCTATAATAAAGCCTCGCTTGATGTATTTTACTTCATTGGACTAAGCATGGATCAAACCTTCTTAAATTCCCTTAATTAACTAGTTGCAACAATCAACAAATATCTTTCCAAGGGCATACTCAGCCACAAGAAGAGCATGTGTTGGGACACAAGATCTTTAAACTTGGATCAGATTTAAAACGCATGAAGGTCACACGGAAGGTCCTTTTCAAACTTGATGAACTAGACGAACTCCTTTCCAAAGTGAGCCAATTAGAAGGGAAGAAACTAATTTGGGCTCTAAAACCAGTTATGCTTGCTCTCATACAACACAAGTTCTTGGAGGAACCTTGTGAAGGGGTTTGACTTCCAGTTGCATCTTGTCTCAGTAACATCATGAGACTAACCGCCCCTATAGCTCGTTACAATGATGATGTTATGAGGAGAATTTTCAGACTAATCGTAGAGACTTTCCAGGGCTTGGACAACAGTGCATGTTCTACCTTTGGGAAGAAGCTTGAGATTTTACGAGGCATGGCCATGGTAAAAACATATGACATCATGCTTGATTTGGGCTGTGATAACTTGGTCCATCAAAGGTTCCAATGTTTCTTTAACATTAAGAAACATCACCCTAACATAGTCAAAGCAAACATGTTGTCCATTTTGTATTTAGTCATGGGAGATCGTGATACAATTTGTAGGGAGTTGCAGGCTAGATTGTTGACCATTTGGAGGAGAGAACGATTGGTTTCACCTGTAGTTCATGAATTAGCCAAGAGGTTGGTTGAACAAAACATTGGGTTTTTCGGGAGGCAGTTGACTAGGGAGGAGCTGCTCACGGTTGGTGGATCATGCGGCAAGAATGAGCTGAGGAGGAGGGGTTTATGCTTCATTTGCAAGAGATGCTTGATTGATGTTGAGGAGATGATAGAGGTAGAGCAGAAGGAGATTTATTCTGACTCTTGGATGTTAAATTTTGGGTACCAGAGGACAAGTGGTTCCCCATGGCTTTGATTTTTGGCCTAGGGAAAAGTGTCAACTATATTGTACTTCTTCTCCTAAAGTGACTTTATAAGTGGTAAAGTCAGTCTAATATTAAAGTGACTTTATAAGTGATAAAGTTACATTCTAATTTTAAAGTGACTTTATTAAAGTCAATAAAGAATTAGAAAGTGAAAAAGTGACTGGAAATAAAAGGCTAAGTGGGTCTTTATTTAAGTGGGTGAGTTAAAAAATAAAAAGTGAGAATTAAATGCACATTTATTTTCATCTCTTGATCTAAATGAATCTGAGCCATTAGATCTTAGGCTTGCCGAAAAATTCATTTAGGGTAAAAGGAGAGAAGAAGAGAAAAGGTCACATTCATTCATTCATGAGCAGTTTTGAGAGACAAGGCAAGAGAGAGCAAGGAGAAAATTTACGAGCAGAGAGGAAGTGAAGGAGAGCAGAAAATCCATACAACTGGGGTTTGCACGGATTCCAAGGCAGCAAATCTGTATAGCAGCAATTTGCACACATTCCAAGGTAGCAAATTCGTACAGCAGTGTTTAGGCAGGTTTTCCAAGGAATAAGGGAACAAAAATTGAGGAAGAGGGACAGCAACTAAAGGCATGAATTTCGAGGCATAGTTGGGCACGTTTTTCAAGGCAATTGGGCACGTTTTTCGAGAAGGACTGTTGTACATTCCGTACAAGTTGTTCTAGGCACGAAAACTTAGGCAGGTTGTATAGCATTTAATGTAAATCTTTTGTTATTTCTGTTTCGCTGTTGGCACAATTTTCAAGGCAAATTTTATGCACGGAAATCGAGATAAGTTGGTTTTTGTAAACGCTAGAATTTTTCTGTGTATTTCAGGTTCTCTGTAAAAAAAATTCAGAAATAAAGAAGAGCTCTCAAACTGGTTTTCCCCAAGAGTTGTAAGGGGTTTTTCCAGGGTCACATTGACCAAAAATCACTGTGTCATTTTTTGTGTGTGGTTGTTATATTTTTACTATGCATTTATTTCTGCATTTTCCAGCAATAATAAAATCTCCAAATTTGTGTTTTTAGAAATAAATGTCATTTTCAGATTTTAGTGTTTTTATCTTGCTTGGATTTAACATTAAATGCATGGAGTGATAAGGGAAAACTGATAACCGTAGTGGGGACTGAAATTTTACATGGTATCAGAGCTTAGTTGGTTGGAAATTGCAGTTTGGGGCAGCAGAGTGAAAATTACAGCAATCTGATTTTTACACAGAAAGCAGAAAACCTTTACCTAGAGTTGAAATTTCAGTTTTATAGGACAGTGGATCATGTCTTTGGGATTGAGGGTTGAAGACAAGTTAAATGGGCAGAGTAACTACAGTGCATGGAGGGAGAGAATCCAAAGTATCTTTGCGGAAGCAGAGGTTTGGGGCATTATGGTGCATACCACCCAGCACCCAGTAGCAGTTCCTGCTGACCCAGTACAATTAGCAGAGTTCAATAAAAAGAATGTTAAGGCCAAAACACTGATTTTGGATGGAGTCAAAGATCATGTCATTCCTCATGTGAGGGGAAAAACTTATGCACATGAAATGTGGACTTCCTTGACCGGAATTTACCAGAGCTCAAATGAAAACCGTAAGATGGTCCTAAAGGAAAAACTAAAGGCCATAAGAATGGCTAAGACTGACAGTGCTACAACATACCTCACCAAGATCACTTCGATGAGAGATGAGTTGGCAGCCATAGGAGAGACCATTGCATCCACTGAGTTGGTGAGGATAGCATTGCATGGACTTCCCAAGTCTTGGGAGAGTTTTGTAGATGGTATTGTTGCATGGGAGAGCCTTCTCGGATGGGAAAGGTTGTGGGATGATTGCATTCAGAATGAGATCAGGAAGAACCATCTAGGGGCAGCGAAACAGGGGTGGAGGATGACAATGTGGCATTGTTCGCAAGAGGCAAGAAAGGCAAAGCAAAGAAGGGAGCTTCCAGCAGTGGAGGCAAAGGAAAAGGTAAAGGCAAGCAGCAGAACAAAGAGAAGGATTATTCCAGAGTCAAATGTTGGAATTGTCAAAAGATGGGACACTATGCTGTTGTGTTTCCAGAGAAGAAAAACAAGAAAGGGAAAGAGAAAACCATGGCAGCTTCTACAGAGATAGAGGGCTTCTCAGAGAGCTTTGATTGGGAGTTTGGATTCATAGCTTGTGAGTCCTCCAATGTAGTATCACCTGCCATACAGGTTCAGAGGGAGTGTGCACTCTCCTCCACTAGCAGAGCATCTTCTAGTGTTTGGTATGTTGATAGTGGAGCTTCTCGTCATATGACAGGAGTCAGGGAGTACTTCTCAGAGCTATCAGAGAGTGATACTGATATGGAGGTAGTACTTGGTGATGATAGCATTGTTAGAGCAGTCGATGTTGGAACATTAACATTTGATAGGGAACCCAAACCTCCCTTGAAAGTGTCAGATGTTCTATATGTGCCTGGAATGAAGAAGAACCTGATATCCGTCTCAGCACTTGAGGACAGAGGGTATGAAGTGTTGTTCAGGAGTGGGCAGGTGCTCATATATCCTAGGGGAACTCTAGCTGCTTCAGCGAAAGTGATTGTAGTGCGCCATGCTAAGGTGTACAAGTTCTCATTCCAGCCCCTGATGGCATTAAGTAGCAGCACCAGAGACAGGACCGACAACAGATCTAGCAGTTCAGAGTTGTGTGGGATTTGGCATCGCAGGATGGGTCACATGTATCATGGGGCCTTGAGGACATTGCGAGAGATCCCTAATGGTGTGCCAGATTTCAGTTATGATCACCTTGATGTATGCAGAGGATGTGTTATGGAGAAGTTTGCCAAATCTCCTTTTCCCAATAGTGACAGTAGGGCGACAGGGATCCTTGACTTGATTCATTCCGATGTGAGTGATCGGATGTCTCATGTATCCTTGAGTGGCTATGAGTATTATGTCTTATTCATTGATGACCACTCAAGGAAGACCTGGATTTATTTCTTGAAAACCAAGAGTGAGGTCTTCAAGCGGTTTCAAGAGTTCAAAGCTCTTGTGGAGACCCAGACAGGTAGGAAGATCAAGGTTCTCAGGTCGGACAATGGAGGTGAGTATACTCTTGGTGAGTTTGTGAATTTTTGTGCTAGGGCTGGAATTAAGAGGGAGTTCACTGTTCCCTACAACCCCCAACAGAACGGGGTGTCAAAGAGGAAGAACAGATCCATTATAGGGGCTACCAAAGCCATGCTTCACAATCAGGGGTTACCTCTAATTTTGTGGGCAGAGGCCTGCAACACTATTGTTTACTTGTAGAACAGGAGTCCACATCGTGCCTTGGGGAATGTGACTCCTAAGGAGGCTTTCTCTGGGAAGAAGCCTGATGTTGGGCACTTTCGTATCTTTGGGTGCTTTACATATTCCTATGTCCCCAAGGAGAAGAGGACCAAGCTAGAACCTACTGCAGACAAGGGCATCTTTGTGGGTTATAGTGAGACCACGAAAGCTTACCGGATTTACATTCCTGCGAAGAGGAAAGTGGTTGTTAGGAGGGATGTAAAGTTCGAGGAGGAGAGAGCAATTAGGAGGTCACGGGAGTTACATTATCTAGAGTCACTAGACCCTCAGCAGCAACTGAGTCAGTCACAGGGATCTAATGCACAGGGTGCAGGAGGTCAGGGATCAAGTGATACATCTATTATAGTGTCAAGTCCATCAGTGAGCAGTGGCTCTCAGAGTCAGGTGAGGGGATCTTCGAGCAGCATGCAAGGCAGTCTGCAGAGCAGTTCACAGGATAGTCCACTGATGGACAGCTCGCATGGTACCTTAGCTTCTACAGGCACAAGTACAGGTATGAGGTCAGTTGGCAAGCCTTCAGGAGTTCGGGCTTCTAATGATGATGAGGATTCTTTCACTCCGGTGGAAGAAGTAGTTTCAAAGAAGAGGAAGCCCAAGTGGCTTCAAGACACCTTGCGCAAGGCCACATCAGTTGCTGGGCCAAAGAGATAGGTCAGAGAGAGTACTCAGTAAACCACCTGAGCGGTTCTTTAGTTACATGGCATTGGTAACAAGCATTATTGACACCGAGCCTTCTAGATATGAAGAGGCAGCCAGCCAGTAAGTCTGGAGAGAGGCCATGATGGAGGAGTATTCTTCTATTATGAAGAACGATGTTTGGGAGGTTGTTACTTCCAGATGGCTCTACAAGATCAAGCATGTTGCAGATGGCAACATAGAGAAGTTCAAGGCTCGATTTGTGGCGAGAGGGTTCTCAGAGGTAGAGGGAAATGACTATGAGGAGACCTTCGCTCCAGTGGCTCGGTATACATCTATTCACTCCTTTATATCGACTGCGACAGAGATTGGTTGGAAGATCCACCAGAGGGATGTGAAGACCACCTTTCTAAATGGCTTCATTCAGGAGGAAGTTTATATTGAGCAGCTGCCAGCTGCAGGGCTTTGAGGTGCATGGGCGAGAGACCCTTGTATGCAGATTGAAAAAGGCACTCTATGGCCTGAAGCAAGCTCCTAGAGCTTGGTACTCTCAGATTGATACATACTTACAGCAGTTGGGTTTCACTAAGAGTGAGGTTGATCCGAACCTATACTTCATTGTGGTAGGTGAGGAGCCTCTCATTTTGGTGTTGTATGTTGATGACTTGGTCATCACTAGAGCAGAGAGACTCATTGAGGGCTGCAAGAGAGATCTTGCTTTAGAGTTTGAGATGAAGGATATCGGCTTGATGCATTATTTTCTGGGATTGGAGGTGTGACAAGAGGAGGGGCATTTCTTCTTGGGACAGGGGAAGTACACCGTGGATATTCTTAGCAGATTTCACATGGAGGTCTGCAAACCCATGTCTACACCTATGATCACTAACTGGAAGAAGCTTCACGCTTCCGATTCCAAGTTGGTGGATCCTACACTATATAGACGGCTGATTGGATCACTGATGTATTTGGTCAACACTCGACCAGATAGATGTTTTGCAGTTAACTCTATGAGACAGTTCATGTGTGAGCCCAAGAGAATGCACTGGGTGGCTGCAAAACACATTCTTTGTTACTTGCAGGGTACTGTGGATTATGGTCTAGATTATAGACAAGGTGATGGAGTGAGACTAGCATGGTACACAAATTCAGATTGGGCAGATCGTGCTTCAGACAGGAAGAGTACTTCAGGGTGTTGTTTTGGGTTGGGTTCGGCAGTTGCATCATGGTTCAGCCAAAAACAACAGTCAGTTGCATTAAGCTCAGCTGAGGCAAAGTATATGGCTGCCAGTTTGGCTAGTTGTGAGGCCATATGGCTTCGCAAGATGATGTTTGGTCTATTTGGTCAGGATTGAGACCTTCTGTGATTTACTACGATAATCAGAGTTGCATAAAACTCACGGAGAATCCAGTTTTTCATGACAGGTCAAAGCATATTGGGATCAAGTATCACTTCATTTGAGACTATGTCCAAAAGGGAGCAGTCAAGCTTGAGTACATCTCCACAAATGAGCACGTAGTGGACATCTTGACCAAAGCCTTACCATGGGGCAAACATGTCTACTTCAAAGACAAGATGGGAGTGGTGAGGAACACTTTCCTCGATAAGAGGGAGTGTTAAATTTTGGGTACCAAAAGGACAAGTGGTTCCCCATAGCTTTGATCTTTGGCCTAGGGAAAAGTGTTCACTTTATTGTACTTCTTCTCCTAAAGTGACTTTATAAGTGGTAAAGTCAGTCTAATATTAAAGTGACTTTATAAGTGATAAAGTTACATTATAATTTTAAAGTGACTTTATTAAAGTCAATGAAGAATTAGAAAGTGAAAAAGTGACAATGGAAATAAAAGGCTAAGTGGGTCTTTATTTAAGTGACTGAATTAAAAAATAGAAAGTGAGAATTAAATGCACAATAATTCGCATCCCTTGATCTAAATGAATCTAAGCCATTAGATCTTAGGGTTGCCCAAAAGTCATTTAGGGTAAAAGGAGAGAAGAAGAGAAAAGATCACATTTATTCTTTCATGAGCAGTTTTGAGAGAAAAGGGAAGAGAGAGCAAGGAGAAAATTCCTGAGCAGGGAGGAAGTGAAGGAGAGCAGAAAATCTGTACAACTAGGGTTTGCACGCATTCCAAGGTAGCAAATCCGTACAGCAGCAGTTTGCACGCATTCCAAGGCAGCAAATCCATACATCAGTGTTTAGGCAGATTTTCCAAGGAAGAAAGGCACAAAAATCGAGGAAGAGCGATAGCAATTGAATGCACAAATTTCGAGGCACAACTGGACAAGTTTTTCGAGGCAACTGGGCACATTTTTCGAGGACTGTTGTACATTTCCATATAGTCTATACAGTTCGTAAAATTTTCTGGGCACGAAAACTGAGGCAGGTCGTACAATATTTAAAGCTATAAATCTTCTGTTGTTTCTATTTTGCTGTTGGAAAATTTTCGAGGCAGAGTTTATGCACGAAAATCGAAATAAGTTGGTTTTTGTAAATGCTGGAATTTTTCTGTGTATTTTAGTTTCTCTGTAAAAGTTTTCCAGAAATAAAGAAGAGCTCTCAAACTAGTTTTCCCCAAGAGTTGTAAGGGGTTTTTCCAGGATCACATTGACCAAAAATCACTGCCATTTTCTGTGTGGCTTATATGCATTTATTTCTGCATTTTCCAGCAGTAGTAAAATCTCCAAATTTGTGTTTTCAGAAATAAATGTCATTTCCAGATTTTAGTGTTTTTATCATGCTTGGATTTAACATTAAATGCATGGAGTGATAAGGGAAAACTGATAATCGGAGTGGGGACTGAAATTTTACATTGGAGTGAGGATTCTTCTTTGGGCGAGTCCATGGGCTCATACGAGGATGCCTCTGAGGAGCATGAATCATGTAGAGTTGTTGACAGCAAACCAGATTTATATGGCGAGCAATCAGTGGACCCGATGGGAGACATTCAGGATGATAAGTCACTAGTGATGATTCAAAACGAGCATTGTACGGTGGAGCATGAGTCAGCTGAGGGGGATGATGTATACAGTATGCATGATGAGCCTTTTGGGGAGAGCCAGTTGGAGGTTCATATTGAGGCCATGATGGATGTACAGCCACCTTTAGGGTCAGCCATTGTTGAGGGGCAAAAAGATGTACAAACAACTAGCAGGGTGGCAGTATTGGTAGACACTTGTCCTCAAGAGGTGTTGAGGGTTAACATGGTAGTTTTATAGGAGTTTAGTAGACACCAGGAGCATGGAGTTTTCGATCAGAGGAGGGAGGAGTTATTGGAGATGGCGGTGCATTCATCCTTGGGCCTACCCATTGATGAGGTGCAGATAGGTGCAGTGGCACCCTGTAGAGCTGTAGTATTTCGAGGCCGCAACCCTTTCCAGGAGTATATAGAAAGGGCTTGCAACACATCTTGCCCGCTTTTGCCTATGATAGAGAGAGGGGCAAGCTTCCTCAGACAAATCTTGTTGATAGACTAGATAGAACAGCACGAGTTGAGCATGGACCGAAGGCAGCATAATAGACTTGCTCCATATGTAGGTGTCCTTGCATTTTATTCTTCTCACGAGATAGATTGGTGGGAGATCGTGAGTTGGTATCCTATTGATGGAGTATCATTCTTAGTTCGGGGCATAGGACAACGAGAAACCTTAGATGAGAGGGTTATTGCATGTTTCAATGGGCATTGGGTTGTGAAATGACAGTTCATCAATATCTCAGTATCACTAGCCCAACATCAGCAGAGTAGGGTTAACCTTGGCCTACGCCAGAGGTTGGATTGGAGAGAGAGTAGATGAGTTGGTATTCGCTTCACAAAGCAGCAACTATAGCTGGAGAGAGAGCATAGTCTGAGCCATGGGACTTGGGTGATGATTGGCCATGGTGGCATTGGGATTCAGGAGGATTGGTTGATAACAGATACAGTCAGAGATCAGTTTGGGATTTGGGCATTGAGGGGTCCTTTCATGATGGGTTGACATAGAGGCAGAGTGCCATCCAGTGGTTCGTATGGGATCCCGGCATTGGGTCTTCGTTGCGTTGGGCCACCAGATTCGTCCACAAGTTTGGATTGCTTGAGGGCAAGCAATCTTGGGGCGGGAGGATTTGTAATGTTCCTTTTTCTTGTTGAAAAGTGTAACTAAGTCGGTCTTCATGTTGACTATGTAATTATGTATTTATGTAAAGATGTCAAAGATAATAAAATGTATTTTTGGTGTACTTGCTTCATGGGTTTCATGAGCAAGATTTAATAATGTAGATAGACTCCTTCTTGATGTCTACTAGGCTTGAGTCTTCTAGGTATAGAATATAATTAAAGTGTCATGTATATATATATGAAGGAACCTGTCATCAGTGTATGCTCCAAATCCTGTCAAGAACCTTGTCTTACATCCAAGAATCTGTGGAAGAAATGCCTACAAACAGACCCCTCTCCAATGCTGAAAGAAGAAGCTATTATATGGTGTTAAAGTCGACCAACATTCAGATGAGAAGTCAGCCTACAAGTCTAATGACAAGTCGGCCTAAAAGTTGAGCAATCACCTATATATATATACCCCTGTTCCTGCGGATAATAGGCAAACAATTGAATGCAGATTCCTCTGAAATTGCAGAAAAGTTTGTAGTTAGTTTTGCGAACTGTTTTGGAAGGAGATAATCAAATAACACTAAAATTACAGTGCGGATACTAGAAGGACGTCAGGACATATCAACCGTAGGAAAGTTTTTGGATAACACTGAAATTACAATGCGGATACTAGAAGGACGTCTGGACAGATCAACCTTAGGAAAGTTTGTGGATACACCACAGCAAATAAGTGCAGACAAGACAGAGAATTAGGGCAGCAGTTTGAATACCGAAAAGTGCAAGAAGGGGAACACATAAATGCGGATACAGGATAACTTGTGAATGCGGATCTGAAGGAAGTTTGCGGATGAAAAAGGAAAGTTTGCGGATAGTCAAGGACAAGGTACAGTGAAGATATCTCTGAAATTTAAGATGCAGACTTAAGTGGCTAATATGCATTGTTAAGGACTGTGATAACAAGACAGAAAATAGCAAAGGTTGAGACAGTGATCACAAGGAGAAGCGGCAGCAATAGTGAGGAAGGTAAATCCTTGATTTTCCTTCCCACAGTTCAAGCAATTCAAATACAAGCATATACAAGGTGAAGATCAAGGTCCTAGAAGCAAATCTAGGTCTAGGGTCTAAGTCTGGGTCATGGTGCTTGTCATTTGAAAATCTATAAGAATAATTCTTTGTGGGTTTTCCTCTCCAAGAGGGAGAGGTTTTTCCCTTGCTCTAGGAGTCTAACTTTCGTGTCTTGTGCTTTTTGATAATTGACTTGATGAAAGATTAACTAAACTAAAAGAAGAGAAAACATAAGTATCATAAGTAAGGTCACAAGTAATTATCAAGAAGAGAATTTGTATTTACCTACAACCCTCCAAATTCTCAACATTTATGGTGTTCCTTATGACATGATTAGGATGGGCTTTCAGAGTTGGGGGCAAACATGTCACGGGTGTAGTTTGGTGTCATCAGCAGGCCCAGGGTCT
The DNA here is from genome assembly GCA_034641835.2 of Pinus albicaulis. Taxonomy (NCBI): domain Eukaryota; kingdom Viridiplantae; phylum Streptophyta; class Pinopsida; order Pinales; family Pinaceae; genus Pinus; species Pinus albicaulis. The sequence continues at coordinate 1,153,238,270 of CM076575.1, read as the reverse complement.
TTTGGACGGGTTTTGAGGAGTTTCTATGAGGTCTGATGACATTCGCTTGGTATATTCCATCATACACACAAGTTTCCTTTTGTTTTGGTGCATTTCGACAAATTTCAGAAAACAGAGTTATTATTGGGTCTAACTCAATTAATTGCGCTCAACATGGCATTCCGGAAGGAATACTTGACAGAACACCTTAGTGTAATAGCTCGTTGGAACCGGAATGAGAAGATCTACATGGTGAGGTGGTTAGATGGGAGTTTCAGTGACCTAAAGACATGGTGGCCAATTTACCCTTTTTTGCATTAAAAAGCATTTTAATTGGAATAAAAGAGGGAAAATTGCTCCATGATTAAAATAATAATAAAATAGAAGGTTCTAGAGAGGTCCATCAGATCTATAAGAGAGGAGGAGGAGGCCATTGGGGGACATCTTGGATTCCATATTTTTTCTTGTATGAGAGTTGAGAACCCGGTTTTCTACTTCAGCAGTAGCCCCAAGACGAAACCCCTCGGGTGATTTTGGTGAGAGTGGACAGAAACCCACCTCATCTCCTTGGTGGATTCAGCCATAATTCATAGTTGCAGTGATTGATTTCAGTTCAGTTTTGGAGGGCAGGTTTCATCATTGGAGCAGAACAGTTTTGGGGGCCAAATCATCTATCTCAGCCATTTCAGCTTATATCATCATGTACACTATTTCAGTTATTTATTATAATGACAGCTGAGATTATTTCTGCTCATTGAGTTATTGAATTGCATGTACTTTTTTTTTTATACTTTACATGGCAATCTTCTGTTAATTAAACAGTAATTTTATGGTTAAATTTTTGGGTTAAGTTAAATTTCTGCAAAATCAATGAAATATCTTGTTCGGGATATTACATCTCTGCAGTTTTGACATCAGCCAAGTCAAATTTATACTTAACATATTTGCACTAGTCAGTCCATTAGGTTGTGGTCTAGTAGTTGAGACAATGTGTCGCCATGCAAACAACCTAGGATGAAACCCCAACAGCAATAGAGCCCCAGCATGCTAGTCAGCTGAATTTTATGGCTCCCTACATTAACGTGAATTGTGATAATGCGGATATGGGGCTCATAGCAATGATATCGTACTTAGATTCTGAATCCAAATCAAAGCAATTTTCCCCAAAATTACAACTTGTGCAGGACTCTGATCAAAACCAGATTTTGACTTGGCAAATGGTTCAACCAAATAAAATACACAAAATATTTAAATTTTGATAAAATAAAATTATACTCATGCACATCAATGTGAATCCAAAACATTAGAGATCAAATATGCAAATTTATTGATTTATATTGCATGTCATGGTTGTCATGGTTCAAACAAGAAAAACTTCATCAAGATACATAAACTATAAGTTCCAAGATGTTAGCTTTTGGAGTTACCCATAAGGTGTTTATCTTAATTTTTAGGGCTAGATTGTTCTTTGTTGTAGATAATTGCATTTATAAACTTTTTCATCATTTAAATATTACATTCCCCCCATAACATCATCACATCATTAGCAACTATATAGAGAGAACAATAACATCATCAATCCAACGGAACAGTAAAGAACAGTTGAGAAAAGCCTGCACAATTGAGAAACCAGGAGTTAGGTTACAGAACAGGGCAAAACTCCACAAGGGGTAAAACCCAACCAGATCCTCCTTCTATTAGATATTCTTTAAATGTTCAGCTGAGATACAAAGTGCAATGAGAATAAGATACATTAATCACATCAAGCCTCAGTTCACAACTTCGTTTGTGAACTGAACGATCTATTAATCACTCAAGTCCAAGTGCGAGTTGCTATCATATCACTGTCTCATATCCATGTGACTGTCATCATACATCATAATAGCAAAGTCACTATCATCATAGAGAAAATTCACTATATCATAGGGGTATCATAAGAGCAAGGGTAATGTCACAAGTATGATTTTCACTGCCATATAAGAGTCACTGCCACTCACTGACGGTAACAAGGTCACAGTCACTGTCGACAACAAGGTCACCATCACTGTCACTGTCGATAACAAGGTCAATGTCACTATCTATATGTTAAAGTCTCTATCATATCAAAGTTATGGTTGTGATGGCACTGACACACTATCAACAAGGTTACTATCCATACAAGGGTACAGTCATGTCAAAGATAATGTCATGTCAATATCACTGTCATAAGTATATATGAAGATCATTTGTCCAGCATTAAAGTCACTGATGAGGTTATATACATGTAGATCATGGTCCTATATTAAAGTCATTGTAAAGATAACAATGCCACTGTAGCGAGAATTGCCACCACAAAGTATAGCATTCACTGTAGATATGTTGCAAGCCAAAGAATTCACATAGAATTTGAGTATACGAAACCCTTGAAAAGATGAGCCACAGAGTGTGTGTCTACTGTAATAACCACTGTAATGCGTAACCATTGTAATGACCGACGCGATGCCATTGTTGATTACAACTCCACTGATTATAATTGTGATGTTAATCACAATGCCTCTGATGCCTATAATTATGATGTAGGTTACTGTAATGTATGTAGGCCATTCAAATAATAATTTTTAAATTTATGAAGATGTTCTATGCTAAATGCAAATTTACTTTAAACTTCTAGGGCTCAATCACATGAAAGTAAGATGCAGATAAAACATACCAATAGATCGATGGAAGACAAGCCAAAAATAGAGATAAAGAATGGTGGCGTTACGGCAGTCAGCGGGATGCTTCAACCAGCAAAGACTCCATAAGGTCAGCCAACCCAATGTGTCACACAACCCCAAGACTGCTCATCAAAAATGCTCCATCAAGACAGTGCACCAAGAAGCCCTAATCACAACGCCATCCGTGAGAGAAGAGAATGTCTTCAAAAATGTGTGTAAAATGAACTCCAAGTCTCTCCAATATATAGTCATCTGTGGGGGTGTGTGACACATCTCTTATGCATGTGGGATAAATCAGTCGACCTTACACATGTGGAATAAATTCAAAATACATGTTCCGCTCATCTGATCAAAGATGATCTTTAGATCAATCTTGCACCTCTCCGAAAGAGGAATCCAATAAAAATATTGGCATCGTCATCTGAGCATCACAACATGGAGTTTGGACCTAGTTGCCCAAAATTAACACTCCCTCTCAACTAGGGAGAACTCCATCCACCAGTGCCATCCAAACATCGTGCATCATCCCGTCGTAACTTGCTTTGCTGGCTCTTTATTTCAAAACAAAAAGGTGAGTCACAAAGACATCACTCCCTGACAAAATCAGCTTAGAGGTCTGAAACCTCTATAGGACTCAAAAGAGTCTCATACTAACACGAAGTTAGTTTAACTGACCCAAAGTCAGTTGGAGGTCCGAAACCTCACTTGGACTCAAGAGAGTCATATACTAACCCAAAGTTAGTTTAACTGACCCGAAGTTAGTTTAACTGACCCGAAGTCAGTTGGAGGTCTGAAACCTCACTTGACTTGATCCCAGATCAAGTGGTTGGACATGTGCCATCCTAGACATAGAAAGTACGGCAATCTCCAATGCGTCCATCGGTCTTGCTGTCAGTCTCTATCCACATTTCCCACCTCATTGGCCAAATGAGAGGTACTTCCCATGAGTCTGGTACTCCATGGGTAGGATGCATACGGGGCACAGATCAAAGAGAGGTAAACCAACTCAATATCATCACGGTGGGGCGGAAGCACACCAACAAGGTTCGGCAAGCCTAGCCCTGTGGTTGCTTATAGCTCCAAGAAGCTATCCCCAAAGCCCCTTGGAGCTCCCAGAGCTCATCGTTCAACAAGACCCTCCAAATAGGCTTGTTCCACGATTCCAAGATTCTCACAGAAGGTTAGGAACATGACCTTCCCCAAGGGATTTGTGAGAATATCCATGACCTGCTCATCAATTCCTATATGATCGAGCCTTACAGCGCCTTGCTGTACCATATCTCGGATAAAATGGTACCAGATATCAACATGCTTGGATCGATCGTGGAACCCGGGATTCTCTGACAAACGAATCCCCCTCTGGTTATCACAAAGGATAACGGTGGTATCTAGCACATATCCGAATAGCTCACTGAAGAGTTTTCACAACCAAGTAGCTTCACACCAGGCCATACACGTTGCAAAGTATTCGGCCTCAGCCATGCTCAAAGCCACTGACTTCTGCTTCCTGCCGAAGCAGACCCAAGTGTGAAGCAGCATCCAGATGTGCTTTTGTGATCCACCACACTGCCAGCCCAAACGGCATCAGTATATCCACGGAGTCTCAAACTCCCGGTAGTGTATCTCAGCCCATGGTCTATCGTGCCCCAAAGATATCTCAAGAGTTTCTTGGCACCAACCCAGTGAATGTCATGAGGATCAACCATGTGTTGACTCAAAGTGTTCACTGCACAACATACATTCAGACGGATGTTCCCTAAGAAAATCAGGGCCCCTACGAGTTGTCGATACTCGGTAGGATTTGCTAGCACAGGCCCAACAACGTTTCCACTCAACTTAAGTTGAGTTCCATCAGTGTCGATACAGACTTACAGTCCACCATACCAAATCTTTTGAGCAGCTTCACAATATATTTCCCTTGAGAGAGGAAAATTTCGCCAAGTCTCTACCAGACCTCCAAGCCTAGGAAGTAATGCATCAATCCTAGGTCTTTTATCTCGAACTCAGAAGCGAGTTCCCTCTTACACTGATGAATGAGAGGGTCGGCACCTGAAGAGATCGTCCACATAGAGAACCTAGAATGAGAGGCTTTTCTCTGTCAACCTTGAAGTAAAGGTTCGGATCAGCATTACTTCGAGTGAAGCCCAGCTTCATCAAGTAGCTATCTATCCTCTCGTACCAAGCCCCGGGGCTTGCTTCAACCCATAGAGGGCTTTCTTCAACCTGCATACATGAGAGTCTCTATCTTGGACTACGAACCCCAGAGGTTGCTCCACATGCACCGCTTCCTTTATCGAACCATGCAGGAAAAACAATCTTCACATCCATCTGATGAAGATTCCATTCTTGCGTGGCAGCAAGGGCAATAATAAATCACAGGTGCAAATATATCATCATAATTTATGCCTTCCTTTTGAGAGAAGCCTTGGAGAACAAATCTTGCCTTGTACTTTTCAGCATTCCCATCAGATCCATGCTTGATCTTATAGAGCCATGAGGTGACAACAGATTTGTCCTTCGGTCTCGGGACCACATCCGAGACATCATTCTTCCCAATATATTCTTCATGCACAGCATCCTTCCATACTTGATGCTTTACGACTTCTTCGATGATCCAGGCTCAGTTTGTACGATGGCTACTAGATACCCTTGGTATCTATTCGGCTTCTTGCTTTGTATGGAATGCCCCCCTTTGGGACCATATGTCTCTCGGCATCCTTGATAGAATCTCGGAGCCATGAGGGTCTTCTCTTTGTTCTTCCAGCAACGCCATTTGCTCAGGAGCATATACGGTTGAGGTCTCCCTCTTAATGCCAGCTCCTTTGTAAAATTCATTGAACTCATATGACTCACATTCGGTGCCATATCAATCCGTAAAATCTTGATCTTATTCTTCAAGAAGCATATCAGATAAATCAAAGTGTATCGGATGTCTTTGTGAAGCATATCAGTCCCCTTGTATACTTTCCTTCAACATAACCCTGACATACGCCTTCATGATTATTTTGAATACGGGCATCTAGACACCAACTTCCTTGCTTTGGAAAGGGCTTTGTAATAATAGGCTTGAATCTTACTCACCCACTGTCAAGGCCATACAAGTATCATAGCCATATAATGCCATACATCTAACATACATCCATACACTGTCATATCACTGATTATAATGTTGCCATAATATTATCATACATCACTATCATCTTCATTATTGCCATACTGTCATACATTACTGAAGATGGTCATATATATATTTCATATGCCACGGAAGATACCACAGATCAAGTTCATATAGACTCTGCTATAAGTCATATAGTGAGGTCTGCCATAACCCACAGATTTTGTTAAGGCCCTAAACACTCCAACAACTGCCTAGAAGACTATGGCTTCACCTCCACAAGACCCTCCTCCCGCCGTTGTTCACGATGGAAATTTTCATCTGGGTATTCAAGAGATTGCATGCAGATACAACAGATAACTCTGCTCCTGTCAATGGTGTGTGACCACGTGCCAAAATTCACTTGAATTCTCCTCTGTCTTCTTTGCGTTATGGTCATAGACATCATTGTCATAAGTATCACTTTCATAAAGTACAGCCACACATCTCGGTCATAGAGGCACTGTCACAATTCACCGTCACATCAATGCTATATATCACTGTAATAAGCACTGTTATGTCTCTTTCAAAAATTACTATCGTATATATATACATCACTGCTATGTATTGATGTCATAAGCACAATTTACACAGCCATACATCCCTGTCATTAGAATATGAGAAGCTTTGTCGTACATAGTTGTCATTAACAGTATTATTGTTATCTCAAGTTATTATCACAATCAAGTATCGCTCTACTTCAGAATGAGTGTGCCAAACCTTCGGTGGTTAGTATCACACAGCTGTCCTACAAATTTTTCATGCTTAGCCAATACACACAATTCTCATGCTTGTGATCAAGTCAGCTTCAAAGAGGGCTTACACACATATAAGAATATAACAATTCTCAACCAAAAACAGGGCACCAATGTAACAGTTTTGCAGCAAAGGAGTTATACTTATGAAGACACGGATTTCCACTTTTCTTGTTCTTAGATCAAGTCCTTTCAAGCCAAACCACCTTATCCATACAATGTTGAAGTTTGAAGCAGAGATAGGCATTATATTTGGGCTCAGGACATCTACAGGTGCGGCGACAAGTGGATTGCGGCAATGCGACGTAGTTTTACTCAATGCAATTTCGCTGTGAACTGAGGAATCTGACGACTCGATCTGACTTTGGCTGTCACTGTGACTCAACGATCTCGGCTCTTTCCACAACCCACTTCACCACCGTGATTGTCTGAACCACCCCCGCCATCGCCTTCTCCCCCATCGTCGATGATCCCCTCGTTGTCCTCCTTCTTCTTCCGATCAAGGTTGAGAATTCCTGTCTTTTAACGCTTCTTCAACTCCGCCAAGTCTAGCAGAAAATTGTTCCGTTGGCCTTCAGTCATATCGCCATTAAGCTCCATAATTCCGACTTCCAAAAGAGTTTTCAACCTTTCAAGCCTCGCATCGTCTTCCCCGAATAGGGTTGGAGACATCGGATCACTTCCGCCTTCAGGAGAAACAAGTCGTCGATTTTATGTTCTTCGCCCATTTCTTCCTTCGACTTGGATTTGACGGAGTTGTTGTTTAGGGCAGATCAAGATTGTTGGGAAGCGTCCCCCCCCCCTCCTCGGATCCCACTCCCAAAACAAGCTCTGTTCGGGAGCGCGCTTCCGAGCTTGAAAAAACGCTCCCTGTTGTCTAGGGAGTGTTTCATGGTGCACTCGAGAGGGAACGCTCCCCGAGCACTCCCGCCATTAAAAAACAAATCGGGAGCACTCGGGGAGCGTTTGCTCTTGAATGCTCCCCGGCGCTGAAAAAAGATTCGGCGGCGATTTTTTTTGGGAGGGAGCAGGGGTGGGTAATAAAAAGCCCTCCCCTCATCATTGTTGTCATTCTTGGTTTGTGAATGAGCAAGGAGAGAAGGAGAGAGCAAGGAGCAAGCTACAAGAGAGCAAGAGGAGAGAGCAAGGAGCTTGAAGAGAGCAACAAGGAGGATTGAAGGAGTAAGGACTCAGGACAAAGAGGTAGGACTCTCTAATCTAGTTTTTTTTTATATGTTTCATTTTTAAGTTGTTCAAAAATGAAAACTTGAATTTTTTTCTCAGTGTTGCACTTTAATGTGTTGAAAAGTGAAAAATAGAACCTTTTTTTTTTTTTCTATGTTGCATTTTTTTCCTATTCCCATTTGGCATTCCTCCAATTTTTTGCAGGGTAGAAACTTGAAACATCATGGCTATATGGCTTGGGGTTTTCTTCATGTTGGTTCCTTTCTTTGTAATAATGGTGTTGGAGAGTAGAAGAAAGAGGCCCATTAGAGAAGAGGAGGATGAAGAAGTGGGTTATAGTGCATTTGATGAAAACCCGGAAGAGGAGGAGTATGCTGAGGAGGAAGGGGAGAGTGGAGAACATGAAGCCAAAGAGACCCCAACTAAACAAAACCAAAGTTAAACACCATTGTGGAAATATGTTCGAAGGCAGGAAGGAGGGAAAGGTGGTGGAAGCACTAAATTTCTTTGCCCCCATTGCAATAAAGAATACACAAGTTCATACACCCGTGCCAAAAGGCACCTTTGTGGGAAAATGCCAGGGGATGGAGATAAAAATCTAGGAATCAAAATTTGTGTAAGTGTGCCAGCAATAGAGAGAGAAATACAGAAAGGAAGAGGAGGCTTCCCAACAAAGATCTAAAAGATCTACGGGTTTCATTGATTCTTATGCACCATCAGGTCCATCAAATCATGGACAAAGAAGTCCATCAACTTCCATCCATGGCAGTGGATATGGAGGAACACCTTGACCAAACATCTCCTTAAGGTGTAGAACCATATCCAATTTCCTTGACGAAGGGTCTAGGAATGATGTGGATTCAAAAAAAAATCGGTTTCTCTATGCATGTGGCGTACCATTCAATGTTCTTCGCTCACCTTATTGGCATGAAATGGTTTCTGCCATTAATGATGCCCCTAAAGGATATAGGAGCCCTGGGTATGACAAGGCCAGAACCGTGGGACTTGATCATGAAAAAGCTAAAATAAGTCAATCTTTGAATAGAATGACAAGTTCTTGGAATGAGCATGGGGTGTCCATTGTATCCGATGGATGGACCAATGTAAAAGGAAAGCCATTGATAAGTGTTATGGTTGTGTCTGTTAGTGGTGCAATATTCCTTTCAGCATATGATTATTCAGACAAATTCAAGACCGACATTAACATTGCAGAACCATTACTTGAAACAATTGAAAGCATTGGGCCATACAATGTCATCCAAGTCATCACTGATAATGTTGCTAATTGTAAGGCAGCGGGAGCAATTATTGAGGATAAATAACCCAACATATTTTGGTTTGAGTGTTTGGTTCACACAATGAAACTTTTGATGCATGATATAATTAAAAACAAACAACCTCAATACAAATGGCTTGGTGATTTGTACAAGAGAGGTCAAAAAATGATATAATTTATTACAAATCATAGCAATACCCATGGGCTTTTCCATCCTCACTCAAAATTGAAGTTGTTGAAGATAGCAAAAACTAGATTTGTTAGCTATTAACTCACCTTCAAGCGCCTTTTGAAGGTAAGAGAGTCATTGGCAACCATGGTATCAAATCCACACTGGCAGGTATTAAAGGACAGGGCAGCAACGATAGTTGACAGGCAAGGTTTTGAACAGGTGGAGGAGACCGCTCTTGATCCTTTGTTTTGGGAACGTGTGAGGGAAATTTTGAATTTCACCAAGCCCATTTATCACATGATTCGCTTTTCATATACAAATAAACCAATGATTGGGGAGGTATATGAGCAGATGGATAGCATGTTGGGGCAAATAAAAGATGTTGTTAAGGAAAATGATCCCAACTTGTATGCAATGATTCACGACTTTGTGTGTGCACGGTGGAATAAACTTAATGTTCCACTACATGCCTTGGCATATATCCTTATGCCAAAATACTACTCTCCATCTTGGTTGGGCCAACTTGCACCTGGAGGTGGGATTAAGATCAAACCTCACACAGATCTAGAGGTACAAGAGGGATACATGAAAGCATTAGACAAGTTGGTCCCCGGCAGGGAGGAGTGTGCTAGATTGCGCCTTGAATTAGGCAGATAATTCAGTTTCACTGCTAACTTTGGTTCTTTCCATGCAATGGAAGATAGACAGATTTGATGCTCTCACATGGTGGGAAGCATATGGCGGCATGGAACTTTTGCCAAAGTTGGCAAAAAAAGTTCTCTCACAAGTTGTAAATACTTCTTCTGTAGAGAGGTGTTGGAGCACCTACAGCTTCATACATGATGTGAGAAGAAACAGGTTGAATGAAAACCGAGCAGAAAGCTTGGTTTATGTGCATTACAACTTGAGGTTGTTGAGTCATTATTGTGATCGGGCATATGAGGATAAATCATATAAAGTTTGGGACAACAACCCAGAGGACGGTAATTTGGAGGACGGCACTGTACATATGGAAGAATTGGAAGCGAAACTTTTGAAGGATGATGATGAAGCAACAGCAGCCATGCCACTGTCACACCCAGGGCCAGTCCCACCATTGAGTAGCAGTGCGGGTACCAATGCCATTGTTCGATTTCCAGCTATTGTTCCTTTGCAAATTCAGCCTCCACCTACATCCTCACGTGGCCCTCCGCCTTCTAGTTATAGTCGTGGTACTCCTGAGAGTACTAGAAGACCACCATTGCCTCGTGGTTCTCACAAATTAGACAGTTCTTGTGGGCGTGGCAAGGGGCCAGCCAATAGATAAAACAGATTTATTGCTTACAATTTACTAGTCTTTTGTATTTTCTAGTAGTTTTTAACTTTTATAACTGTTGAACAGTTGAAACTTGACTCTTTCATATTTATTATGATAATTTTTGTAAACAATATATGACAATTTAAGTTTGAAGTTTGAATTTGAAAGGTGAAACTTTGAAGTTGGCATTTATAAGTTTATAAGCCATTATGAATTATGAATATGATGCTTCATGAAAGTTGAAAGTTGTTTCATTTCGTTTCATTTTATAACATTTCATTTCATGTTAAATATTCTTTGTTGTAATGGTTATTGGTTATACTTAGCTTACAAGTACAACTATGGTGATCAATGAATCAATGATGATAAATGTTATATATCAATGATGATAAATGTTATATATTGAATTTTGATATCAATGAATCAATGATGATAAATGCTATATATCAATGATGATAAATGTTATATATTGAAATTTGAAATCAATGAATCAATGATGATAAATGTTATATATTGAATTTTGAAAGCTTGAAACTTTAAGATTGATGAATCATGAGACTCAAGAGTCAATATGTTGTATGTTTCCAACTTGTGGGCGTGGTTGATGAAGATTATAACTTCTAGATGATTGATGTTATATGGTTCAATCTATGTTTTTATGTTTTTTATGTCTAATTCATCATTCTACATGCTTTTGTTGACATATATGCATCAACATATATAAAAAAATATATATATTTAAAAAAAACACTCCAGACCGGGAGCTTTTGAAAATGGCGCTCTCGCTCCTGCTCCCAAGTAACCATGGGGCAGATGACGAGATTTTGGATTCTGGGCGAGATGGGCCAGATTCGAGATTTTACTGGCCTTTATTTTGTTGGAGCTCCTTTGCTCTTCCTCACGGATTTTGTCAAGCTCTCTCTACTCGATTTCTGATCGCTTCACGAACTTTCACCCCCTAAAATCAGAATCCACTCTCTGTCGTTTTCGTTCCAGCTCTTTCTTTAGGAGGTTTAATGCTAGGCCTGCAGCATCTTCCAAAAATGAGGTAGGGACTACGACCTACCTCCAGCAGCATACATTGCCCTTCCACGCAGGCTGAGACAACCTTTTATTGATTCGACCCTCTAGGGAGCTGCCTCGACCTCCCCTTACAGCAATTTGGTCCTCAAAGTAACCTAGAGACGAACCTCCGAAACCCACACTATCTTTCAGGAGAGGCTAGTCCTCCTCTACGCAACACCAGTTGTGTGCTAAGACCTGCGGCCTAGCACAACAGCACTAATCCTCAATACACATGCCCTTATTTCTGCCCAGAATTGTCCCTAAAGACTGCGGCTGTCTTTTAGGGAAGGGATCTCCCTCCACGCTGAAGGTTAGGGCACCAAACAGCCCCAAAACTGCCCACGCTATCACTTGCTATGGTAGTATGGCCTGCGGCCTACCACACAGCCTTGTTGTAGCTTACAGCACCCTTATTGGCCCTTAAAACAGCCCTTATCAACCTTATGGGCTTTGTCTTCTCCTTAGCTCTGATTCCATGTAAATTTCTGAAGATGTTATACGCTAGATTCAAATTTAATTTAAACTTCTAGGACTCAATCACATGAAAGTAAGATGCAGATAGAACATAACAATAGATCGATGGAAGACAAGCCAAAAATAGAGATAAAGAATCATGGCGTTACAGCGGTCAGCAGGATGCTTCAACAAGAAAAGACTCCATAAGGTCAGCCAACCCAATGTGTCACACAACCCCAAGACTACTCATCAAAAATGCTCCATCAAGATGCTGCACCAAGAAGCCCTAATCGCAGCACCATCCGTGAGAGAAGAGAATGTCTCCAAAAATGTGTGTGTAAAATGAACTCCAAGACTCTCCAATATATATTCATCTGTGGGGGTGTCTGACACATCTCTTATGCATGTGGGATAAATCAACCGACCTTGCACATGTGGAATAAATTCAAAATACATGTTCCGCTCATCCGACCAAGATGATCTTTAGATCAATCTTGCACCTCTTTGAAAGAGGAATCCAATAAAAATATCGGCATCGTCATCTGAGCATCACAACATGGATTTTGGACCTAGTTGCCCAAAATTAACATAATTACAATGCCTTTGTTGTATAGAGTGAGACAATGACACGGCAATGTTTCATACCACAAAAAAAATTATTTGATCCAAGCCACTGTGACATAGAACGATCAAGCCATTATATTGTTGTGTATAGAACAATGCTCCATAACCAAAAATCGAACCACAGCTACGAGCCACAGGGATAGCGCGTCACTTAATTTGAATTACTATAAAGTATTGATGCCACCTTAGAGATCTGTATGTGAGTCATTGATCTGAGCTACAAATATATGTGAGTCAACAAGACATAAGTGTATGCAAGTCATTGATTAGAGCCGTAAATATATGTGAGCCAGCGAGCCACAAATGTATGTGAGTCATTGATCCACAGAGATATATAAGAATAGAAATGTGAGACATCATGTAATGCGAGCTCAAAGAAGGATAATATGAGCCACTACTCTAAGATGTGATGCTCCAGACATGTAATGCGATACAAACCTGTGCGAGCCATATACACATTATAATGAACCACATTGAACCTCAGAATCATGGATACGATCATTTGTATGAACCAATGTTGCGAACATCGCGATTTTTTCTGCATGACTATTAATCAATGATTTTTTCGTTTTTTTTAAATCGCCAAAAAATCGTAAAAATCACCAAAAAAGCATAAAAATTGGCGAAAAATCGTGAAAAAATCACCAAGACTTTCCAAATGAAAAAATTACGATAAAAATCGTAAAAATCGCGTTAAAATCGTAAAAATCGCCAAAAAATTGTCGAAAATCGTGGATGCTTTAGATACTTAAAATTTTGAAAAAAATAAAATAAAATTTAATGTTTCCGATCTTTTGCCGATTTTTACCGATTTTCTCATTTTTTGGACCCTTGCCGATTTTTTCCAGATCGTGATTTTCGCAACATTGGTATGAACAAATATAGGGTATTTATATTTGTCCTCAGATGTGAAAGGACACATCCAATAGAGGAGGCAGACATAAGCATTGAGAGCCAACTTGAATTTTGGAGGGAGAATACAAAATTTAAATTTCCTTTTAAATATATATTCTTTAATAAATGATTGCCTAAATTTGTGCCACTTTAGATCTTCTCTTTGGGACGGATGGGCTTCATTTGGGCCTTCAAGTTTTCCTTTGGGGAAATGCATTCCGAAGCTGCCCAAATTTCAACAGTTTACACCATGTTTGGGGGTGCTTCATGAAATTTGGGGTACATGGCATATGATTAAGCCCTAGATGGTCTGCAATGGATTTGCACCAGTGTTGATAATATCGGCAATATTTCGTGAAATATTGCGAGATTTTGAAGGAAACAATATATCGGCAGGTAAATATCGCAATATTTTCGCCTTTGAAAATATCACCATATTTTCAAAATATCGGCGAAATCTCACACAAAGATGGTAAATATTACCAAGCACACGTGGTCACGACTACAAAGCAATTTTCTTGGTTTTATTTTGTCATTTTTCTTTGTTGGTCTTGGAGAAGTTAGGGAAAGCGCTTTGTGGTGATTTTCAAGGAGGGATTGGGGATCAAACCGCCATTTTCATCACCAACCAAAAAAAACTTGTAGATCAAAGATTCAAGATCAGTGAGACAAACTTTATTTCTTCCATTAACAAGTATGTTCTTAAAAACCCCTATGTTAATGATTTTTTTCATAGATTTAGGCTTATGATTGCTTGCCTCTTGTCCTACCAACATTTTGCTTTTGTGTTTTGTCATTTTCTATGATTTTCATGGCCATGAGCCAATGCCATATTTGCATAGCAAGCTTCATTTTTTTTTCAAACATTCTTATGCACCCTCTTACTATCATTTTTCATTGCAAATAATGTAGTAAAAAATAGTTTTTTTTAAATAAGGTGGCTATTATTTTTTTGTATGGGGGTTTAATGCCAATTTTTTGTCTTTTTGGTGCCCTAGGTTTGAATTTTGACGGTGTCCATTAATCCACTACAAATATGCCAAAGCCCTTGGACCCATTTTGGCAGTATGGGGAACTTGATGGTGGGACAAATCGGGCATATCTCAAATGCAAATTGTGTGGAGACAAAATGACAAGAAGGGTTATGCGATTGAAATACCATCTGGTTAGACTCCCTGGACATGATGTTGGGCTTTGTACGAATTCTAGCGCAGAGCTCATAAGAGTTGCACTTGAAGCAATTTAGGAAAAGACAGAAAGAAATAAAAGGTAGTTATAAACAAGGCCGAACATGCAAGAAAATCTTCAAGGATATCTACTTCTGAGATTGAGCCTAAGGGTAGTGGTAGGAGCTCCATAACATCACCTACTGATGTTACTGGGAGTGGGAGGTCATCATTTTTTGTTCCATGAACTAGACGTGGAGCACAACCTTCCATAAATCAGTTGTTAAAAAAAAAAAGCAAGAAACAGATAGAGTCATGGGGAGGTGTCTTTTCTGGAGCGATTTACCTCACAACATCACCAAAAACAATCCATTTTGGCAGCCAATGTGTGATGTTATTTCCATTGTGGGCCCAGGATATAAAAGTGCTACATATGAGCAGTTGTGGGGGCCAATCCTTCAAGTAGAAAAGGACATCAACTCTAGATAGGTGGAGTTGAAGCACACATGGAAGGTATCTGGATGCACAGTGATGTTTGATGGCTGAACAAATAGGAAGGGTAGGACCCTCCTAAATTTCTTTGTACGTTGTCCTAAAGGTACCATGTTTATTTAATCAATGGATGCATCAGCACATATAAAAGATGCAACATTGATATGTGAGTTGTTAGATGGGTTCGTCCAGGAGATTGGTGTGCAAAATGTGGTGCAAGTCATAACAGATAATGCAGCTAATTATGTGGTTGTTGGCAAGATGCTTATGGACAGGCACCGCACATTGTTCTGGACCCCATGTGAAGCACATTGTATCGATTTGATGCATAACGATGTGGGGAAACTCTCCTTCATCAAGGACGTGATTGATATGGCTAGGAGCATAGCCAACCTTACATATAACCATGCTTTTGTTCTTAGCCTCATGAGGAGATACACCAGAAACAGGGAGTTGCGGCATCCTGCAATCACATGTTTTGCCACCAACTTTGCTTTGATGTCAATTTGATTTGAAGCAAATGTTTGTTTCTGATGAGTGGTGTGATTGTAGATATAGCAAGAAACAGGATGGGAGAGCCATTGCAAAAATGGTGTACATTGACACATTTTGGCAAAGAGTAGAAGAAGTGTGCTCAGTTAGTGAATCTATAGTAAAGGTTTTGAGATTGGTAGATGAGGATAACCTGCAATCGCTTATTTGTATGAGGCCATGGATAGGGCCAAGGAGAGCATTCATGCTTATTATGCAAATAAGGGTTCTGTTAGATTTAATAGACAGATGATGTTATGGAATGTCATTGATAGTCGGTGGACAGGGATGCTTCATCGACCCATTTATGCAAAAACACTTTTCCTCAACCCTGCATTTTCAAACAAATGTGGCTTTAATTTTGATGGTGAGGTGATGGAAGGACAATCGCGAGATACAAATGTATCTAGATGTTGTTGGTCTATTTGGATTTGATGATGTTATTCGTGAAAGGACCCTCTTCATGCAACATAAGTGACAAGTCATGACTCATTAGAATTTTCAATTTACTAATTTATAATTCTAGATTTTTTAAATTAAATTATGTTTTATTTGAAAGTTTAATTACGTTTTAAGATTTTAACTTTTAAGTTTTCTTTATTTTGTTGTAGATGTTTGGTGGCAAAGCTATAGTGCAAGGGCACCAAATTTGTAGAAATTGGCCATCAGAATCCTGAGTCAGACATGTAGCTCTTCAAGGTGTGAGCGCAATTGTAGTGTATTTGAGAAAATACACTCAAAGAAGTGCAACAAGTTATAACTTTGAGCTTCACCCTTCAACTGAGCAATTACATTTATTGTAATTTGTGACCCTCAAGTGTCAAGACTCGTTAATTTTTTATGACACTCTTATAGGTTGGAGTTCTCACGCCTCAATGACTTGGTGTGTGTGCATTACAATCTCCGACTACGAGTGAAGCAAATAGAGAAACCATTCGATGTGGATGCCATTTCCTTAGACAATGTTGATGTATTGTCTAAGTGGAGGGTGGAGTCTGAGGTTCCCATCATGGAGGAGTCACCTACATGGTTAGAGGAGGAACTATTAGTACAAGGGTAGCAAGAGGAGGAGGACTCGGGGGAGGAGCATCAGCAGCACAGGAGGAGGAGGAAATTATAGGAGCATCAGTGACAGCACCATCTGCTATAGATATAGGAGGGCACAGCTCCATACCCAGCAGTCATCATTTGACATTAGGTGCGGAGCAAGGGCCCTCTACTATTAAGGGCAGGTCTGGCAAACAGCCCATCATCTTTTCTCGTAAAAGGGGGAGAGGGCACTAATCTCAGATAGCTAGCTGCTAGTTTTGTTTTCTTTGCTACATATAGCTCATGATGATGACATAATTTTATATATGTGATGTTATTTTGCATTGGTTCTCTGCATTTGAGTCCTTGATTGGACAATTATCAGGGATCATCACAATTTGGTATCGCCTTTGATGTATCATTTTTATTTGACATCCACTACATCATATATATCAGTGTTTTCTTCATATTATGTGTCAGTGTGTTTATTTCATGTTGTTGTTGCTTTATATGTTTACAAATATGAAAAAAATGAATATACTATGCATTTTTTATATTTGTCGATATTTTCGCCAATATTGTCGAAAAGATGTTTTCAAGACCCTCGTCGATATTTTGTTGATGCCGATATTATCAACGTTGATTTGCACATTCGAGGTGGCCTACTCAATGGTTGTTTGACTTCAATTGTAACTTGTATGACATTCTTCCATGGAGCATTGGAGATCTTCAAATAGCTTGTGACATTCGTCATGTTGGCCATGTGTAGATGGATTGTTTGCTTGAGAGTATGCCCATAATTGGAGGAGATTTTAGCATTCCCAAGGAACGTGTTGAGCTATGTTGCGCTGGTTTTTAGGACGACAGAATGGTGGAGACAAGGAGACAACAATATATATATATATATATATATATTAAAAGTTCAAAATTCACCATAAAAATTTGTAATTGCTTCAAGGTAGTAAGCATAACAAGCTAAACTAAATAATATTATGTTCAGCCCTTATACTTGCAGATTCTAAAAAGGCTCAAGCAATTTAAAAAAGGGATAAGTGAAATTCCATTATTGGCCACTAGACATGAGCAAAATTTAGTTTAGTTTAATGTAATTTAAGTGTATCTATTTTCAATTTGCAATAAGGTTCATGAAGGGTCTATGAGATAAAGAACTATATTTATAGCAGTTTTCCTTCCTCATATTTTTTGTTAATGATGATTATATTAGAGCATAAAAGGCATTCCATTATCAACAAGTTTTGCATACTTTTAAGTCACGACTATCTAATTGTTTTTATGATGCTTGAGGTTGGGATGGTGGAAGCATTGGACTTGAATGACTCTCGAAAACCCATGTACAAGATGTAAAAGCTTAGATGAACTGAAAATGAGAAGAACAGGAGCAATAACCACAAGGATTAACCCTTTGAAATGTTTCACTTCCTATTTTATCTTGACATCAAGACTTTACTTGTTGTAACGTTGTTGCTGAATATCCAAGTCTAAATTGCCAAAAGCCCAAATTGAAACCCATCATACAAGACCCATTTTTTGAGCTGCAACTTGTACAAGGATATAGATCTAGTGCAATACAAAAATAATGGATGGAAAAAAGATCATATTGTTCAATCACCAATGTCAATGATTGGAAAAACTGAACATATATGCTCGAAAAGTCCCTGAAATCTGCCTGGAACATCTTGGTGACAGTTCAGTGCAATACAAAAATAATGGATGGAAAAAAAGATCATATTGTTCAATCACCAATGTCCATGATTGTCAAAATTGCACATATATGCTCAAAAAGTCCCTGAAATCTGCCTAGAACATCTTGGGGACGGGTAGCAAGTTCCCGACTCCCTGATGAAGTCCCTAGCAAACTGGGGACATTTTCTAAAGGTCCCGAAGTCCCGGAAACATGGGAATGCAAGGTGTTGTTCCCATGACATAGTTTTTGGCTAGAAAACTATGCCACGGCACCAGTAATGTTTTTTTGAAAAAGAGGTTCTGATTAAAATCAGTTCTTGTTGAATAAATTGCAGGAAAATACCTTTCAGATGTCTAATCAAAAGGTTAGCTTCCAACTAAGGCAGGTGATTAACTGGAGTAATTGATGCGATAGGAGGAAAGGAAAAGATATAACAGATTTTACAACATTCATCGAATACTTTACAATATTCCAATGGTTCTATAACATAACAAAAATTCCAATTATATGAAATATTGACAATAAACTAACCATTCATTCAAAAGGTATGATAAAAACAATTGAACATAGATTCCTATCATATATCTGTGTGTCTAACATAACATTGTGAGAATTTGGGGAAATTGATTCTCAATTTCGCCTCTTAGGGATATCTCATATAACTTGAAATAATTTCAAAGGTGGAAAACAGAATTTAAACTCACAAAGGAACATCAATATAGAAGATAGACACAGAACACGGTTTCAAATACTTGGGTTTCCTCCTCAAACTGAACTCCTACACTTGTGCTGACTGGAAATGGCTCTTGGCCAAAATAAAAATAAAAAAGGCTAAAATCCTGGAGCATACGCTAGCTATCTAGAGTTGGTTGCTTTGTGCTTATCAAATTTGTCTTGGAAGCTACAACCGTCCATTGGATGTCTCTCTCTTGGATCCCAAAAGGTACCCTCAAAAAAATCTGGTATTTCTGCTACAACTTCTTATGGGTTGGCTCTTCAGAGAAGTATGTTTTTCCCTGAGTAAAATGGGCTAGAATTGCTATGCCCAAGGCATGCTGGGGATGGGGTTTAAAACATCTACCCCACTTCTCCCATGCGCTGGCGGCGAAGGTGGGTTGGCGGCTTCTTTCTACTTAGAGCTTATGGACGTCAGTGGTATACAGAAAATACATCTTCACCCTGTCCCTTGAAGATTGGATCCGAAGCAAATAAGAACAGGCAATATGCCTAAATTATTTGGAGGGATGTTATTAACTCTTTCCCCCTCATTGAAAATGGTCTAGCTTGGAAAGTGGGAGAGGGCACTCGTCTTCGACTAGGAATAGACCCATGGATCGAATATAACAATGCTCACCATCTCCCAGAGGATCTAATCACCTTTCTTCATGACAGGGGGCTCATCACCCTCAAACAAGTAGCGGCTCCTCATCAAAATACGCTCAGAGAACAATTGTGGCTAACTAGTGTTCAACTGAACCTTCCACGGGTTTGCATCACAGACGACCCAGCCGAACTGGTATGTATCCATTCCTCCTCATGGACCTACACTCCCAAAGAAGGCTACCTCACCCTCATTACTGATCAGCTACCTAAATTTCAGGAGGACTTGTGGAGGCATCTCTGGAAGCTCAAATGCCTAGCCAAATCAAGATTTTTTATGTGGTGTGCTCTGGAAAATAAAATTCCCACCTGGGACTTTTTGCGCCGGAGACAAACAAAAGGGGGGCCTGGCTGGTGCAACCTATGTAAATTTGTTGAGGAAACTGTCTCCCAACTGTTGAATCTTGATTGACTGTTCATATTCCCAAAGCCCTCTGGCACTTCTTCACAACCAAGCTAGGTCGAGCTTGCATCTGGTTTGGACCGAATCTAATGGAAGCCTGGCAATCTTGGCACTACAACAGAGAAACTAAAGACTTCATGTTGGGGCATATAGTTAGCTAGGAACAAGGCAATCTTCAATGATCACTTGATCCCTCCGGGATCCACCGTTGCCCATCCCTGGCCATCCTCGATCTCTTACCAAACCCAAAGTGCGTGCAGCACACCAGAAATGCTCCGGCTCTTCAAATTGACAGATCCAAACCTTGGGCTTTTTTCGATGGGGCAGCACAGGGTGACCAGAAAATTTGTGGTGGACGTGTTGTTCTACACATTGACGACAGCCACTACTTGTACATAAAAATGGGACTCGATGAGGGCACAAACAACTTCGCCAAACTCATGGCTCAAGCTTTTACTGATTTTTTCTCATGAACAGGACATACTCTCTCTTCAATTTTTTGGAGACTCGCAGCTGACCATAAACTGGACAAGAGGCACACACAAATGTCACAACCTAAGAATCCAACCATTGGTGAATGATATAATTCGTTTAAAATCTGTTTTCTCATCTCTTTGCTTCTCACATCTATAGGGACCACAACACCACAGCAGACACCCTCTCTAAAGAGGGTATTATGTTGGCTCGCGGGTCATGGTTGATCACAGAATATCAAAATGGCGAGGCACATGGGTTCTATCATCACCCCTTGATTGAGGAAGATATCTCTAATTAGAAAGCACTGCACAACACTTTTTTTTCTGTTTTGTCTACACCATTAGCACAATGGGTTGTCTACACAATCTAGCGTATCTATTTTGTACTCTATATCATATGCATACTAGGCTCTAGCTAAGGACTCTATTACAGCATTCCTCGCAGTTGATATTTTCAGATTTGGCATAAACAGACTAGTACAAGACAGCATTAATAGCAGTTTTCACTATCATATGATTACATGCACGACATTTATCAAAATAATGTGATTTTATTTTCTCTCAATAATTAAATTACACTTTGTTCTGAGGAAAAAAAACAAAAGATAACACACTGCCAATAGCTGAAAAAAGAATCTCTTGATTAAAACTGCAGTGATATTGTCCTCAAATACAATAATATACTTTGACTCTCAGAATTCAAACCTTTTCTTTGAGTTCTTCAATTTTTATATAAAGAACATTACAACGGATTACTGTTGCAAAAGCAACTTTCTTGGAAAAAAGTAATAATGATAGAAACAATTTACAAATTTACAATAGCTTTCGTTCAATTGTTCCCTTTTCCAGCTGAAATTTGTTGATGGAATCAAAAAAATTTAAGGGGCGAATTTAGACAACCACTCCCAATCTGACCCAACTAGTGTTGAACGGTGTTGTCATTGATGTCAAACACCGGTTATTGAACGCTCTTAATATTTGTCTGGATTGCATTAGTTGGAAGCTCCAATTGAAGGATGGTTGGAAAACCTAGTAGCCCCACATTCGTTGAGGTGTTTGAGGATGAATATCAGTGAATTTTATCTCAAGATCATCATCAATTGATTCTCCTCGTCGTGCTGATTCTAATGGTATATGCCATATCTCGTAGCTCTTCACGGTTTGCAAGATATGCCCTTAAAAATGTCAAAGCCCACCTCTTGTGGTCAACACCCCCAAAAGATGATGATGTGGCATGGCATTAGAGGTTGGCCTAAGGCACATTAAATGAAGAAGTCAAACCTTAATATAATTTCTCCATGCTCAAAGGTCAAAAGGAAAATTAAAATTAATTATTAGAGAGAAAGATTTAAAAATTCAAAAGTGTCTTCCCTCAATGCAAATCTGCCTACAATAAGAATTTGAATTTCAAATTAAGGTCAGCTTCCGTCCAACTTTGATCAAGTCGGCCAGCAATAAAAAATGAATTTATAATACTAAACTAAGGTCAGCTTCATGACCCATTGGGAACCTTGGCCCCTCTTTTGAAGCCCCTCATCTAATATATAATAGGACTCGGATTCATTTAGATACATAACTTTAAATGATCATCTTTCATGAAATTTCAGTTAAATAGCAGAGGCCAGGACAAGATGGAATTGAGTTAATTATTTAATTGTTCGTTGAAGCAAGGGTTCATGTATTTTCGGCCTTCCAAAGTAGAACTTCTGTGAAAAATTCGGGTCCCTCAGAGACACTTTTCAGCCTGTTCTGAGGCCAGTCTGAGGCAAATTCGGATGCCTGATTTCAGCCTATCTCTGAGGCCTCCTTCTGGCAGTTCATAGAGTTTCTGTGACAGTGTTCTGAGATATTTCGGAGCCTCCTTTTCTGTGAACACTGAAGCTATTTCGGTCCTTCTTAAAGTCTGCTCAGAGACATGTTTGTGGGATCATTTCAAGGTATCTGCGGCACATTATATTGCAGGTTTGTTCTTCTTTTGAGGTCAGTTGAAGGAACACAAGTTCTTGCACTTGTAACAGTTATTTCCACCCTCACTTTTAAAGAATTTTTCTATGAGTCTAATATCATTTGAAGGCCTAGTCATTTAACAAAATTCAGTAATTTCATCTGAAGTTTATTTGGGCCACAATCCACGGTGCTTCCTGCGGTCAATCTGAAGTCATTCTAAGGTGTCTCTATGATAATTCTTTTTAGCAATGCAAAGTCAAGAATTATCATTTGGGCATAATGGTTACCACTGTTGTTTGTCTCTTGTTTTCGCTGAGAATTGATCATTCAGTACTCTTACAGGGACATGCATCTAGGGCTTCTGTGGGCTGATTTGAATCACCTAAAACCTATTTGAACAAGGAAGAACTATTTCAGTGGAAACATCAGAAGTCCAAAGACTACTATGGAGTAAATTCATTATGAAGGGTTAAAAATTCTGAAGTCTGTTACAATATGTATAAACAAGGTTGTTTCACAAATCAACTGAAGATATTGACCAGAGGCTGTGGAGAACCTTGTCTCAAAATTTCCAATTTCTTTTTTAACAAAATTTGTTCTGCTGTTATTCAAAGTTCTGAAGTCAAAATTGCAGTACATTAACTACAGATTTGTGGTATAAGGTTTTGATTAATTTTACTCCTCAAGGATCAGTATTAATTGATGGTTATTGTAAGCTTTGATATTATCTTCTAAGTCTGTACATATGTAAACCAAGGGTTTGATCACTAGAAGGGTAGCTAAGTCACATGGTTTCAGATCAGCAATTAATTGTCAGGATCAGAATTCTTGCAAGGACATCAGACAGATAATAGCCCAGAACAATGAGATAAAGTGATGGTTGAATTAGCTAAAATGTTGATTGAAGCTGTTGGATACTAAGCAGAGTTACATAACTGAACTTGTGAGAGACTGATGTATGTTGCTTCTTGCCAGCATTTATGGTATGAACAAAGAAGTTGAATGACAGAATATAGTTTGTACATGTTGATTGTTAAAGAAAGAATTTGTATTGTTGACAGTGTGTCTAGGGTTTGGCAGCCTCAAGTAACTATGCTATTTGGGTTCTGGGATCCTCGCAAATTAAGTTGAGACTGAGTTGTATGTAGTGATACTAGGATTCGATACGATTGTACTTGTTACTACTAAGCAGATGATTTTGTTATAACAGTAGAAGCAGAAGAAATTACATAGTTTTGGTACTAATGTTGAGCAGAGACAGACTAGTTTTTGACAGTGGCATTGTTATGCAGAACAAAGTATGTGACTAGAGTTGACAGAATTGTTGACAAAAGGTGCTAGGATTTCATGCTATTGTTAACAGATGATATGTGCCAAGATTTGCTGAGATTCAAATCTGTGTATTAAACCAGGGTTATGGTCAGATGTTTGATATCTAGTTGAACCAGGTTTTTTGTCTGCCAGGACTTGAATGTGTCAGCACTTAGGATTTGGTACTGACATTGAGCAGAAGCAGAGTTATTTGTTGACAGTTGTGCAGCAGTCAGATTTGTTACTGAGATTGAGCAGAGTTGGTCAGTGAAGTTGCTAGGGTTTGACATTGATATACATACTAAGCAGAAGCAGCAGAGATTGTATTGCAGTTTCTTTGTATTGATTCAGAACACAGGTGGATCCTGTCTGAAAATTTTGAAACATGGTCCACCAGCTGATTAGAGTGGCAAGGTGGTGCGAGGCAGGAGAGTGGAGTCTCCTTCAAGGTGGAGCCTGAAAACACTTCAGGGCAGCATGGTGGTGCTAGGGCAGGTTGGAGCTTGCACAGGACGTTGGAGCGTTTGTCCAGTGCAGCTAGTAAACAGGGTGTTAGAGCATTCATCAAGTTCGAGCCTGAAATCTAGGGCGTTGGAGTGTCCTTCCGGTTGTAGCTGGTAAACAGGGCATAGGAGCGTCCTACAAGTTGGAGCCTGTAAATCAGGGGGTTGGAGCCTCCTTTCATTGGAGTTGAAAACTTGATGTAAATCCTTTTGAAGACATATTAAAAAGAGTTCAGTGGTTTTTGTCCCGGAGGAGTTTCCACCTAAAAATCTTTGTGCCTACTGTTTCTATTGTTATGCATTGTTGAATGTTGTTGATGAATGTTTATGCTTATCTGATGTTAATAACAATTAATGATCTGTGAAGTTAAAAATATACTAATTGATAAGAAATATTGATTCACCCCCCTCTCAGTATTTCCAACTAGATAGCTATATGACATCATTTTTCTATAGGTAATCCAAATCAGTGTATTTTCGGTACATTTTAGTAGCTTAAAATATCATTTTCACTTGACAATGAATGTAAAAATCATCCATCAACTTATCTACTATGGTTGGCCCCTTCAACGTTCCACTCATGTTTCAAAATTTGTTGGAATCTACTCTGGTTATTACATCAAAATTCCATTCTGATCCCAACAAGAGGGTGAACCCATTTCCTTTAAAACACTAAACCTGGAATTAAATAAATCAACTTCCCTTTTAACAAGGTTGCCTTTATCTTGTGCCTATTGTACGAAGTCTTTTTTAGTCAAAACTTTATTAACCTCCATAATTACATAAGTTCTATCATCCACACCTAGAGTTCTCAACTGTTCTCAGTTTCTGGTGTTGAGAAAATTTACTATCTTAGCAGCAATCTGGGGTTTGTCTCCTAATCCTCTCTAAATTCTGTCAACAGCCTATTCAGTATAGTAGAAGAGTTTTGATTCATCTCCAATGATTCTAATGGATCCCCAGATCTCTGAAATACTTGTCACTATTTCTCCCCACAAAATTTCCCTAGCCTCAATTTAGGACTGTGTTCCCACAAGCTGATTCTTCAACCAATCTATTTCCTTCTATAATCTTCCCTTTAAGTCATGATCAGTATGAATGGTTGAACTTCTATCAGCTAATTCCTCCATAAGATTATTTATCTCAGAATTCTTCATTGTGAGTATTTTCTTGAGGTTTTCAATTTCAATAAACTTAATACTCAAGGCTAACATTGTTTTAGCAAAAGCTTCTTGGAAGGACCATCCTTTGTTGTCAATGGTGCTGTAGAAGTTATTGCACAAACATGTTCAGACTTTTCCTTTGTAAGAATTTCAATCTGTTGTGCATAATTTTCAAGTTACTTATTTTGTTCAATTATCATAAACAACAATTGTTTTTTTTTCTTTCTATGGAGCTTTTAATTCAAAAGTCTAGACATGTTCAGTAGCTGCCATTTTGAGCTTTCTTCTTGTTGAGATTTTGAAGTGTTGGGGTAGCATCGGATGTGTTGTAGCTCCCAAACTGTGTGGAAGGACTAGAGTACATGAGATCTCCAAGACCCATAAAGTAATTTAAGAGATTCCATCCTGTTTAAGAGATATTTAACTAAATAATCTTTTTAATTAAGGACCCTAAGTCTAACTTAGGAAAATTAAAAGATTAAAGTTAATTAAATTAAACATTTGATGAAAATGACTTAAGTCACACGGATCAAGCATCTTCTAATCTTAGTCGTTGATTGAAGATTAGATCACGGTCGTTGATGTTTCAACGAGAAAGGCATAAGAAGAGGGTTTGGGCTCAGTTGGAGAACACACACAGTGGCAGAGCACTGAAACTAAGCTGGAATTCTAGGGCGTGGTTTGCTAAGAATTTCAGAAGTGTTTCAGCTGCAACGAGGGGCAGTATTGGCAAGAGGGATGGTTTGATCCCAGGCCAAGAGTACAATTGTGGCAGAGAGGCAGCATATTAGACCAGCGCAAAGGCAACCATGAGCTACGCAGCCCAGCAGAGGCAATGCAAAGGCAGCGCAAGGGCAGCAGGAGGCCAACAGGGCTGACGCAGACCCAGCCAGGGCAGCGCACGGGCAACAGGAGGCCAGCAATGTTGACACAAGCCCTTCCTGCGCAGCACAGGGGCTGACGTAGGCCAGTCAGGCTAATGCAGAGGGCTGGGAAGCAACGATGGGGTTTCCGGTGGGCCAGAAAGGGCTCGAATTCATAATTCCCCACTGAGGGTAGAATCAGCCATATTTTTTGTCCCGAAGATAGAGGTATTGCTTGCCGTGTTTTTTTCTTTGTAGGGTAAACCAGTTTGGTGCCCATAAATGTTGTACTTAGATTCCGCATAATAATAAAAACCCTACAGCAGCTAGAAGACCGGTTTTCCTGCATTGGGTTTTTCTAGGGACAATTGTCCAGAAAATCCTTGTGTGTCACTTTGTCATTGTGCATGTATTCAGTTTAGATCTATATGTGTAGGCTGTTAATGTGTTTACTTCGATGTTAATGCTAAAAATATTTCACATTAATACCTTAATGTAAGTAGGAGAAGTAAATCTGAAAATTAACAATAGGGTTTATGTTTGAGATATTCAGAAATTTCCACATGGTATCAGAGCGATTACAAATCTAGCCTGAATCTCCAGCAAGAAGGCTGAAGAATCTGTGCTGCAGAAAGCAACAGAGAAAGCAACAGCAGCAGCAAAATACCGGACCAGTGGAGGCAGCACAGCAGCAGAAGGAAGCAGAGCTAAGCAGAGGCCAGAGTGACACAATCTCCACACAAATCCACGTAGGCCCACGCACTTACTGCATAGAAGCTACGGTGAGACTGTCTGCTCACGCAGAGGCCAGCCAGGGTGACGCAGTCCTGAAGCTGATTGTTGTTCAGAGAACTGGAAGTTGAGCTGCAGACCTTCAGCAGTTGCTAGTGGGATTAAAATTCTGTCGATGCACAACTTAGCCTAAGCTAAGTTGAGGAAGAGCGGGAGGAGAACAGCTTCTCAAAAGAATTCCTGCAAAAGAAGTTTGAAGATCGATCAGAGGATCGAAGAGAGTTGATTCATTTTGTTTGGCAGACTTCCAAGAGAGGGAGTCAATTGTCAGAGGGAGCAAAGGGTTTTTGTCTCGCCAAGGACCCTAAATCCAAGTCTCCAGCATAGAGAGGAGGATTCGTTCCGACACCTTTTTTTTTCTCTGAGCAGATGGCACCTCATGGACTACGTGATCAGGATAAGTTAGACGGTTTGTCCAACTTTGCAATCTGGAAGGCCAAAATCCTTGTAGTCATGGAGGCATACGGCTTGAGGGAGCATGCAGAGAAAGTCCTAGCCACACCGACTGATGCGAAGCTCCTAGAGAAGCATGAAGAAGTAGCGGCACACACCAAGCGCTTCATTATGGATAGAATCAAAGATCATGTGGTTCCACATACAGTCAAGAAGGCAACGGCTCATGAGATGTGGGTAGTAGCTCTAACCACACTATATGAAGGAAGATCCGTCCAGAGGAAGATGCTTATGGAGAACCAGCTGAGGTTATTCATGATGGTCAAGGGAGAAGAGATCGATCCTTTCCTATCCAGACTACAATCGATCTAGGATCAGCTCACTAGCATAGGAGTCAAGGTAGATGACGATGTCATGGTGAGGACTGCTCTCAATGCAGTCACAGAGGACTGGGAAACTTTTGTCCAAAGTCTCTTGGGCAGAGCAGACCTTCCCAACTGGGACAACATGTGGGCTATCCTCCGACAGAGGAAATCCGTCGAATGAGGAAAAGACGATAAAGCACTGGTTCAAGCAAAGTGAAGAAGGAAGAAGAGGAAGATGCAGCCTTAGTATAAAAGAGGAAGCAAGGGAGAAAGAAGCGTGATTTGTCGAAGATCAAGTGTTTCCAGTGCGGAAAACTAGGACATTTCGCCAGCAATTGTCTTCAAAAGAAAAAGGACAAGGAAGCTTCTAGCTCCAAGGCTGTTGTGGTGGACGATGGCTCCGAAGATGACGTAGCCATGAGCGCTCATGAACCACGAAAGTGGGGCGACATGGATCTGTAGAGCAGCTACAGAGTGGAGGCAGGATCCTTGTGTAGCCCAACCCTTGAATCACATACGAGCTACGGGAGCCTTAATACAATAGTGGGGCAAGTGGAGAATTGGGTGTAGAGAATCACAGATGAAGCAGAGGCATAGTTGGATGCTGAGAGGGAGCAACGCAGTGCAGATGCAACAACAGCAGCGCAGAAGGGCTGATGTGACTTCAGTAGCGCAGAGCAGGCTTACTTACGCACTGCAGCCCGCAGCAGCACAGAGGCTTCAAGAGGACAGCGCAGCGTAGCAGCAGCGTAGAGGACTTCAATGCAGAGGAGGTTTTCTTATGCAGTGCAGAGCTACAGCAACGTAGTAGCCTCCAGATGACAGCACAGAGCAGCAACCTATGGAGCTTCAGTGATGAGATGCAGCCCAACTGACTTGTTTGTCAAAGATTGGGCAGGAGAACTTCAGTTGCTTACTCTCAGCAACTAAGTTGCAGTGCAGCAATTGGCAACACAATGCAGCAGATTGAGAGGGAGCTACAGTATGGATGTCGCAGTTGCAGTGGCAGCATCATGGGCAGCAGTACAGAAGAGCAGCAGCAGCAGCGCAATGATGAAGGGAAGCAGGCCAAGCATCAATGCAGAGACCCACACCAGAGATCAGTGCAGAACTTCGAGGTGAAGTATTGTTGATAGAGCACATTCCTCACTAAGAAGGGAGTATTGATATTTTGAGGTGTTGGGGTAGCATCGAATATGCTCTAGCTCCCAAAATTTGTGGAGAGACTAGAGTACATGAGATCTCGAAGACCTAGAAAGCGATTTAAGAAATTCCATAATGTTTAAGAGATATTTAATTAATTAATCTTTTTAATTAAGGAAACTAAGTCTAACTTAGGAAAATTAAAAGAATAAAGTTAATTATTAAACGTGTGATGAAAATGACTTAAGTCACACGGATCAAGCATCTTCTAATCTTAGTCGTTGATTCAAGATTAGATCACAGTCGTTGATGTTTCAACGAGAAAAGTATAAGAAGAGTGCTTGGGCTCAGTTGAAGAACACACACAGTGGCAGAGCACTGAAACAAAGCTGGAATTCTAGGGCGTAGTTTGTTAAGAATTTCAGAAGTGCTTCAGCTGAAGCGAGGGGCAGTATTGGCAAGAGGGATGGTTTGATCCTGGGCCAAGAGTACAACCATGGCAGAGAGGCAACATACCAGACCAGCGCAGAGGCAGCCAAGACCTACGTAGTCCAATAGAGGCCACGCAGAGGCAGTGCAGGGGCAACAGAAGGCCAGCGGGGCTGACGCAAACCCAGCCAGGGAAGCGCAAGGGTAGCAGGAGACCAGCAGGGTTGATGCAGGCCAGTCAGGCTGACGCATAGGGTTGAGAAACAGCGCTGGGGTTTCCGGTGGGTCAGAAAGGGCTCGAATTCATAATTCCCCGCTAAGGGTAGAATCAGCCATATTTTATGTCCCGAAGATAGAGGTATTGCTTGCTGTGTTTTCAGTTTAGATCTGTATGTGTAACATGTTAATGTGTTTACTTCGATGTTAATGCTAGAAATATTTCACATTAATACCTTAATGTAAGTAGGAGAAGTAAATCTAAAAATTAACAATAGGGTTTCTATTTGAGATATTCAGAATTTTTCACACTTCTAAGTACTTGAATATTTGTGTCCCTTGATTTGATTAAAGCATGTATATCAGAAAAGTCATTTGGATTTATCTCCAGTCTAATTATACACTACTCCAAGTCTTCAATCCTCATTTGTTTGGTTCTTGTTGCAATTTTTTCTTGGTTTGGCTAATTAATCATCATTGTGAACAGTGAGCAATGCTTCTAACTTGGAAGCATTTATAGCAGTGTCTGTCAAGCTTCTGAAGATTATTTCTCTGGTCTTTCTATGTAAGTTAATCCAGTGCACTAGATGAATCTTCTTCAAATCAATGGCAAACTTTATTACCTTGTAATCTTCTGCAGCTTTGCCAATTTGAGCTTTTGGTTCCAAAACTGCCATATTAAGTTGTCCCTTTTCATAAACCAAAGCAGAGAGTAAACTTGTTTGTGAAGAACCTAAACATTGCTTCCACAGTTCTGTACAAGCATCTTGTTTCATCTTAAGATTATTGTTCTTAATTTCCATAAACTAAGAATAAAGATTGTCTTGCTTGTTTGTTGAAAGAGAAATGCCAAAAGATGATGCTTCTTGGAGCACAAAAATTGTTCGCAAGATTTCCCGGTGAAATGCGATCACTTGATATTGCTTCCTCTATGTTTGGAACTGAAAATGATCCCTCCTCCTCTTCGACCCTTGGCCTTTTTTGTAACCTATGTTCTTCATCTCCCATTCTTGAGACTGAACATGATTGTTTTGTTTCCCCAAATCCTTTGTTGAGCTCCTTTTCCTTTGGTTGTGTGTAAATTTTTGTAGATGTTCTATGCTTGATGCAACTTTACTTTTATTACAGCAATCACCCAAACAGTTAAGTAAAATGCTGATAGAACATACCAGTGGATCTATGGAAGACAAACCAGAAACAGGAAAAATGTGATGGTGCGTTACGGCGGTCAACAGGATGCTTCAACCAGCAAAGTCTCCTTGATCAGCCAACCCAGAATGTGTCACAACAATCCTCAAATCAGTTACCAAGTCAACACAAGTCAACTCCAGAAAAGTCAACGTTGTCCAGAAAAGTCAACACAGGGCATCAACATAAAAGTCAACGCAGCTCCAACTTCAGTCAACCTTTTGACCTTGGTTCTTGTGCCAATGTGTACGGCCTCCCAAAATTGAAGTCTCCAATAAATTTCAGCCTCTTTGGACCATGCGTTGACCAAAGTCAACGCTGGTCAAACTTCCTTGGAAACCCTAGCTGCAGCAATCTGCATCCTTCTTCTTGGCTGTACAAACACATCCTTTTTCCCACGTGTGAGCTGAATTCGTCCTCCACGGAGCTCGTACTAAATCAGAGAAGAGAAGAAGATGTGTGATGAGTGAGTGTGAAATGCTCTCAAACTTTGACTGTATTTATATACATCATTGAGGTGTGTGACACATCTGCTGGGGGTGTAAAACCTTAAGGCCGACCTGCACATATAATTTATTATAAATAATAAATTCAAAATAAATGTTCTGCTCATCGGATTTAGATAAATTTTATATGGATCTTACACCTCTCCGAAAGAGGAATCCAATAAAAATATCGGTATCTTCATCTGAGCATCACAACATGGAGTTTGGACCTAGTTGTCCAATTTTAACATTGTGGTATATCCACGATAATTGGTTGTGAAGTCTGACATGCTTCCAAGCTAATTTGTGTAGTCTGAACTAGATCCTTCTCCTAAACATCTTTGTTTGCAAATTATTCAATCTCTAGTTTGTGAAGGTGTTTATAAGGGGTTGATTCCCACTTCACCCTCCTCTCAGATATAATTTTGTGAGGCTCATATTACCAGACTTCTACTTGGGGAAATTTCATTTATTTCAACATCTCCTCAACATCTTGTAATATTGCTCATGTGTTAACTAAGAAAGGTCCAACTTCTTTCTTCAAATTAAACATGGATGGGAGTTTTAAACACAAAATTAATATGATCTAAATTGAGGCTCTATCTGATATATTCTAATGCAAATATCCTCATAGGCAAGAAAACTGGAAGCATGTAAGGAGGTAATTCACAACTATAGATTTTGATCTTTGTAAATTCCTTAAACAAATACCAGTCACCTACTCTAGTTTTTGGCTTGAGTTGTAGAATCTTTTTTATTCTGGAAACATTCTAGGAGGAAGCTCATCAAATAATAAATTGTACGCAATTGACAGAAACTGATTGACAAAGTTAGCAAACCCTGAATTCTAAGGATACTTTCTCACCATTGGTGTCCAATGAATTACACAGATGACATTGTCATTCTGATCTTGAGTATGCAAATGAAGATCTAGAAATTTATCCACCTGAAAATAAAAATAAAAAAATATATATATACAAGAACTGACTATAGTGAGACTATAAAGGCTAACTGAACATTGATAACATTGGCCAAGTATTGACTGAAGGGAAACCTAATAAAAGACGTTTTGGTCAGTGAAAGGGAAGTTAAGAACCCTAAAACATTATCATCTACAGTCTGGTCATCATTATATCCTAATAGAAAGCAAACCATTGATATAATTTTCCTTAACATTTCAAGGAATACCACTGAAGGATAAGGGGGGGCAAGGTGTCCTCCTTATTATCCGTATCCACAGCTTGGTGCTCCACTAGTAGTATTCTCAAAAAATATGCGGAAATAAAAACCTAGGTGTCTAGTCGGCGTGACGCTCATTTATAACCGTCCTTTCATGGCCACAAGCTTCGCCTCAATGTTGATAAGTTTCAGTTAAAAACAAGCACCTGATTATTAATATACGAGTACGAGCAGAGGAACATCATCAAATATTGCATAATCCGGGATCCCACGGGAGATTCCCTCCAATTTGCATATGATTTCCTCCTCCTCGCCTCCCTCATCATGATGGGCCACATCAAAATCATGAGGAATTCTCTGTGCTATTGGAGATAGTCCTCCAGGTCTTTTTGGGCTGACATCTGCAAATATATGGATTGACATTAGAACATACATAACAAAAAAATCATAATACTCATCAAAATAAAAATGAGTCTTACCCAATGCTTCATTCCAATCCTCTCCTTTTGGGAGTGGGAGATCCGCATCACCGGTGAAGTCCATGCCGGAATAGGGCCAATCCTCCACGACAATCAGCTGTCGTCGGAGCCACTCAAAGAACTTCGGTCTCTAGGACATCTGTTGACCACCTCCTGACCTTGGCATCAAAGCCGCCCAACGGACCATTCGTGGCTCCTGGGCTGGTGGTGTCGAAACTATCACCTCCTAACATTGGAAAATTGGTAACCATTCCAAGATGAAAGGTACCAAGATGGACCAGTATCCGAACTGCTTCAGCTTACCATTCTTGCATTTTGTTAACTAGCGTTTGATGTTGATTGTTACCGCCTCTGCCCAGTTGTAGAGTGTTGGTGCCATGCAATCCACTGCAGAAGTAATTGTGTTTTTTGTGGCCTCATGTGGAGCCTGAACTCCTGCAGCTCGCGTGATGGTGTGTAGCACTACTCTGAGTGCCAGATCGGGAATGGTCTGAATATTCACCTTCCTGCTTTTGGATCCTTTCCGTGCTTGTCGGCACACTATGTCGATAACCATGCTCATGTTTTCCATTGTGGGCCAAGAACCTGTCAGGATTGGTACTGCCCCTCTCCGCGACAATCCAGTTATGAAGTAAATATTTGAGACCTCAATCTCAAGTTCCTAATCGCGAATGATGAATTTTTCCTGATCAATGTCCCAGACACTGATCAAGTACTACAATAGCTCTGGCTGAGCTCTGAGACATGGTGCCATAAAGAATTTCTTGAGCCCGTAGTCCCTGAGAACTTCCATGCATCTCACATTGCCCATGGCTTCCTCATCTTCTTCACTATGCTCTCATTCATTCCATTCGATCACCATTTCGCTCTTTCACACCTGCAAAAACATCCATATGGTTGTCATTAGCCAAATAAAATGCTTTTGAAATGGTTAAATTGGGCTCATTGTTTGAATTTGCAAGCTAAAAATAGTTGTCGCGGTTGGCGTGTTCCCGTTTGATTTTTAGGCCGGTTGGCGCGAGTCTGTGCCCGATACCCGCGCCGACTGCCGTGCCCTAATTTTTACAAAACTCCCCCCATAGATCTCCAAAGAGGGTTGCAGGTAATGAAAATGATATCAAAATGCAGGGAAGGATATGAGTTCTTACCTGGAACAGACAGATTCGCGATTGGCCTTCCGAATTGCCCGCTATCAACTCCACAAAATCACAGTGAAAAAGGGTAACAAATTGCTCACAAGAGATAAAAGTGAAAAGTAATTTATTTTTTACCATTTTTGGCATTTTATAAACTTTTCAAAACCATAATTAGGTTTTAATGCATATTTTTCGATTATTTTGCTATTTTATTTCGAAAAATGGGTTTTACATGCGTCTCTTGTGTAGCGACAGGTCCTCAACATAACGATGATGAAGTAACGAGTTGTATTTTATACTTTTTCGGACTCGATAAAAACACAAAAAAGTCGCCCCTATAGTCATCTTTCAACTCTTTTCTAACACTCGAAAAATGAAAAGATTGTCGAGACTTTTGTCGTTTTGAACTCATTAAAAGGTCGCAAAACGATATCTACCCAGTATACGTTTACCCTTTTTTCGGGCTGGGATAGATAATTTACGAAAAAAGAATACCTTAGCCTATCGCAACTAAGAGGTTCTCTCAAACATAGGTTTCTACCTTTTCAAATCTATGAGACTACCTACGAAAAGGGACATGTTGCAGTATTCTTTTCTGCTTCTTTTCAAAGTCTCTAAACATGAAAATATGTCGAGTTCTTCCTTTGTCAGACTCATTAAAATCTAAATGACATCGGAAACCGTCACCATGACGCAACCGAGTTCCTCCTTCCTAGGGCTTGTAAAATGTACTGGGATGGATTTGTCCGAAGGACAAACTTACACGACAAGCATATGCTATCCCCTTCAAGCTTGTTTTCCAAAAATAATTGGGGTACTCACCAGCAATGGTGGGGGAAAATGGAACCAATTCTCAGTTGTGTCAACAGTATGTCGATCTTGAACATGACACTCATCTGCATTCATGTCGGGTTGGGGACATCTCATTTTGTCATTTTTGCCTCCATGGGTTTGGGTAATCTGTTTTGACCTCTCATCTGCTCTTTGCCACATAATCATGACCTCAGATCCCTTGATGTCAAATACTGCCAAATCCGAAGTCGTGTCACTAATATACTCAAGAGAAGTTTTCGTTTGCAGTTTTCAACCTCCCTCTGATCATCTTTTTGGTCATGATTCACCATCATCTTATTACTCTGTCTCGTGTCGATGATGTAGGAACCATTATGGCGACCAGGTCACTTCCTGTCGACTTCAGCTCATTATCCAAGAAGTTGATCTCGAGACTCCCTTCTGGTACCTTGGAGCTTGCATGCCTCAATGGCAAGTTCTTCGCATTCGACAACAAGTCCTCATCATTGGCCTTCGATCGAGTGATTTTGCGGGTGTTTGACGCCAGATCACTGTTCACATTCCATGGATTGTACTTGTTGTACTTTGAGAGCCATTGTCATTATTGGTGGTTTATCTCATGCCTGTTAACAGCTTACATCATTGGCTGGTAATTAGGTGACTTTCTTGCATGTTCGACTTTAGCTCACATATTCGCATGCTCAAATTTGTACTTGTTCGGGTCGAGATGGAGCGCAAAACCCTGGGTTTTGTCTAAGAGAATCCAGGCTGCGAGATATTTTGGTTTATCATGACTATACGCATGACTCTTTTGATTGGATGGTTGCGACCATACCTGAGCATATTTATTGATCCTTCATGCTGGATGGTTGCGTCCATACCTCAGTTCTTGTTTTATATGTACTCTATTATGGATGGTTGTGCCCATGCCACATGTTCATGTATCAGAGATATCAGTTGTATTTGTACTTGCAGATCTCCCGACGGCGGTGTTTGGTTTGAACGCGTTCTCGTAAAGCATTTCACTCCTCCCTCTCTCTCGGACCTCATGCTTTAGAGGGCATCTGTTACACATCATTTTGTCACCATCCCTGCAATCCCC
The DNA here is from genome assembly GCA_034641835.2 of Pinus albicaulis. Classification (NCBI taxonomy): domain Eukaryota; kingdom Viridiplantae; phylum Streptophyta; class Pinopsida; order Pinales; family Pinaceae; genus Pinus; species Pinus albicaulis. The sequence continues at coordinate 1,153,202,049 of CM076575.1, read as the reverse complement.
ATCCCGCACATTGGAGGACCATTTCTGTGACTTCTGTATAGTGTCATGCCTTGCAAAAAGTGTCATTGCATCCCTTGCCATGAGAAGAACATTTCCTCTGTTGACCATTCCTGGAACAGAGTATCAAAAACATATGATTTTGGGTCGGCGCTGGCAGGCAGTTATGGCCTCACGCCCATAGAGAAATTAGCACTGGACCCCGCGCCCATTGGTGCTCTGTCTCAATGGACTGCCCGCGCCGAGTTGTTTTTGGAAAGTTTTTTAAAATAGAAACGAAGTTTCCATTCCCAACCCCTTCGTGAGCGGAGTCAGCATGGGTTGTTCGACTAAATAACGTCAAACATCTTCCTTTGGCTTCTTGTTTCCTACATTTGAGCAAAACCTCCCAAAGGATAAGGCCTCCCTTCCACCATTTGAGGGATCCCAACCTCCTCCTCCTCTCCTATAAATACATCTCTCTCAAATAGATGCAGCTAGCTGAACATTTTGTACAATAGCTGAAAATGATTGAATAGTTGAACAGTCTAATATATCTGATGTGAGATAGAGCAGAGAGAGACCCATTGTCAAGAGAAAGTCTAGGCTTATTGCCTCGCCAAGTCCAATTCCTTGACGAATGCTCCAGACGTGTTTTCACTGGACCCGCTGAAGGAGGTTGCAACGTCAAGGCTCTTTTGGTTGTAAACTCTTTCTCTCTTCTTATTAATACATGACTGAGATTTTGGTTCTCGTCTTGCATTTGATATGATTAATCTTGTGCAATACGTTTAATTCTCTTTGACCAATTAGATAGTTATGAATGCAAATATTGTTTCGTATGCTGCTATCGTTCTCTGATCCTTGTGCAGGCACCTGAGTACCACCACTGGAGGACCGTGACGTGTCGGGACAAAGATCAGGAGACTGCTGCCACAGTTACGACAACTACGTTGGAACAAAGGTAGGACATCTATCTCGACTCAGTTTCATTCATTAACTAGGAATCGATGCATTAGCATGTCCTCTTGCTTCTAGACCTACCCTAGGGCTAGAGAGATCGCCTCTGTCCGTAGAGGGGATTTACCTACACAACATCCATTCCCATAAACATACATTCAACAAGCTGGAAATCATAAATATTTTTGAAAACACAAATTCTGGAAATTTCAATGTGCTAGAAAATGCAGAAATAAAACTCATAAATTATTTCAGCCACACACAGAAAATAACACGCTGATTTTTGGTCAATATGACCTTGGAAAAACCCCCTACAACTCTTGGGAAAAACCAGTTCAAAAGCTCTTCTTTATTTCTGAATATTGCTTTTATAGAGAAATAAAATGTACAGTAAAAATTCCAGCGACTAGTAATTTTTACTTATCTCAAAACTGTGCATAAACTCCACCTCGATTTTTGTGCCAAATGCAAACAAAAAATTATAGTGAACAGTACAGCCTTAAATGTTATACAGAAAGCATCAAAAACAGTGTCGAAACAGTTGTACCGCCTTCCTCAAAAACTATGCCAAATCTGCCTCAAAAAACATGCCAACTTGTTGTTGTACGAACCTCAGTTTCTGTGTTGTTGAGCTATTGTACGGACCTCGAAAACAGAGTTGCCTCACTGTTGTACGGACCTCGAAGAACGTGCCTCCTTAACTGTTGTACGGACCTCGAAATTCGTGTTGCAATAAATGGTGTTTTCCCTTCCTCAAATTTTGTGCCACTTGCCTCGAAATTCATGTTGTTGCTTGTTGTACAAATTTGCTAAAATAGAGTTGCCTTGGTAAATGTGCCAAGGTATTGTTCCTCCTCCTTCTCTACTCATAAATTTCTTCTTGCTCTCTTCTCCTTCTCTCTCAATCTGCTCAAGAAAGACTGAATGACCTTTTCTCTCATTTTCCTCCTTTAACCTAACCCTAAGTGTCTTTTGGGGAATCCCTAAATTCAATGGTTGAGATAGCTTTAGATCTAGGGCTCAGATTAAATGTGCATTTAATTCTCAATTTCTATTTTTTAATTCCCCCCACTTTAATAAAGACCTACTTAGCCTTTTATTCCTATAGTCACTTTTTCACTTTCTAATTTCACATTGACTTTAATAAAGTCACTTTAACTTAGACTTAGTAACTTTATCACTTATAAAGTCACTTTTAAATTAGATTTGACTTTACCACTTATAAAGTCACTTTAGGAGAAAAAGATAAATACATTTGGATGCTTTTCCCTAGGCCAAAGATCCAAGCCTTAGGGAACCACTTGTCCTCTGGTACCCAAACTTTAACACTCCCTCTTACCGAGTAAAGTGTTCCTAACCACACCCATCTTGTCTCTGAAGTAGACATGCTTGCCCCGTGGTAAGGCTTTGGTGAATATATCTGCTACCTACTCATCTGTGGGAATATTATCAAGCTTCACAGCTCCCTTCTGAACATGGTCTCTGATGAAATGATATTTGACCCCAATATGCTTTGACCTGTCATGAAACACTGGATTCTCCGTGAGTTTAATGCAACTTTGATTATCACAATAGATCATCGAAGGTCTCAACGCTTGACCAAATAAGCCAAAAAACATCTTGCAAAGCCATATGGCCTCACAACTAGCCAAATTGGCTGCCATGTACTCTACTTCCGCTGAACTCAATGCTACTAACTGTTGCTTCTAGCTAAACCATGACACAACTGCCGAACCCAACCCAAAACAACACCCTGAAGTGCTCTTCCTATCAGAAGCACAACCTGCCCAATCAGAATCAGTGCACCCCGCCAATCTCACTCCATCAATCCAGACCATAATCCATTGTCCCCTGCAAGTAACGCAAAATGTGTTTTGCAAACCCATTGCACTCTCCTGGGCTCACACATGAACTGGCTCATCGTGTTGACTGCAAAACATATATCTGGTCTAGTGTTGACCAAATACACCAAGGAACCAATCAGCTGTCTATACAAAGTAGGATCCACTAATTCGGAATCTGAAGCGTGAAGCTTCTTCCAGTTAGTGATCATAAGTGTCGAAATGGGTTTGCAATCCTCCATGTGAAATCTGCTAAGAATGTCCACAATATACTTCCCCTATCCCAGGAAGAAATGCCCCTCATCCTGCCACACCTCCAATCCCAAAAAGTAATGCATCAAGCCAATGTCCTTCATCTCGAACTCTGAAGCAATATCTCTCTTGCAACCCTCTATGAGACTCTCTGCACCCGTAATGACCAAGTCATCCACATACAGCACCAGAATGAGAGACTCCTCACCTACCACAATAAAGTATAGGTTCGGATCTGTATCACTCTTTGTGAAACCCATCTCCTACAAGTACATATCAATCCTGGAGCACCAAGCTCTAGGAGCTTGCTTCAGGCCATAAAGTGCCTTCTTCAGTCTGCATACATGGGACTCCTTCCCATGCACCTCAAAGCCCTGTGGCTGCTCAATGTACACCTCCTCCTATATGAAGCCATTGAGAAATGCGGTCTTCACATCCATTTGGTGGATCTTCCAACCCATCTCTACTGCTATCGATATAATGGAGCGAATGGAAGTATATCGAGCCACAGGAGCGAAGGTCTCCTCATAGTCTACTCCGTCTACCTGGGAGAACACTCTTGCCACAAATCTAGCCTTGAACTTCGCGATGTTTCCATTTGCAGCGTGCTTTATCTTGTAAAGCAATTTGGAAGTAACAACAAATTTTCCCTCAAGCCTCAGCACCACCTCCCAAACATCATTCTTCATGATAAAAGAATACTCCTCCTGCATGGCCTCTCTCTAGACCTGTTGGCTAGCTGCCTCCACATAGCTAGAAGGCTCAGAGTCAACGATGCTGGCAACCAATGCCATATAGCTACAGAATCGCTCAAGTGGTTTGCTCTCTCTAACTTGTCTCTTTGGCCCAGCAACAGATGTGGCCTCTCTCAAGGTGCCCTGAAGCCACTTGGGCATCCTCTTCCCCAAGCATACTTCTCCCACCGAAGAGGGAGAATCCTCATCCTCATCAAAATCCTGAACTCCTAAATGTCTGTCTGTTGTCCTCCTGCCTGAACCTGTGCCTGTAGACGTTGAAGTATCGTGTGAACTGTCCATCAATGGACTACCTAGTGAACTGCTCTGCGGACTGCTTTGCATGCTGCCCGAAGCGCCAACCCTCTAACTTTGCGAGCCACTGCTCACTGATGGACCTGACACCATAATCGATGTACCTCCTGATCCCTGTCCACTGGATCCCTGTGACTGACTCAGCTGCTCCAGAGGGTCTGGTGAATCCAGATACTCTAACTCCTGTGACCTCCTGAAAGCTTTGTCCTCCTCGAACTTCACATCCCGCCTGACAACAACTCTCCTCCGTGCAGGAATCTAAATCCGAAAGGCTTTTGAGGTCTCACTGTAGCCCACAAAGATGCCTTCTCTGTAGTGGGCTCTAGCTTGGTCCTCTTCTCCTTGGGTACGTAGGAGCATGCAATACACCCAAAGATACGAAAATGACCAACATCAAGCTTCTTCCCAGAAAAAGCCTCCTCTAGAGTCACATGCCCCAAGGCACGACGAGGACTCCTGTTCTGCAAATACACAACAGTGTTGCAAGCCTCTTCCCACAAAAACAATGGTAACCCTTGATCATGTAGCATGGCTTTGGCAGCCCCAACGATGGATCTGTTCTTCCTCTCCGCAACCCCGTTCTGCTGAGGGTTGTAAGGAACTGTGAACTCCCTCCTAATGCTTGCCTCCGCACAATAATCAACAAACTCACCAAGGGTGTACTCCCCTCCATTGTCTGACCTGGGGGACTTGATCTTCCGACCTGTCTGAGTATCCACAAGAGCTCTGAACTCCTGAAACCGTGTGAAGACCTCACTCTTGGTCTTCAAGAAATAAATCCAGATCTTCCTGGAGTGATCATCAATGAATAAAACATAGTACTCATATCCACTCAAGGAAACATGAGACATCCGACCGCTCACATCGGTATGAATCAAATCAAGAATCCCAGTCGATCTGTTGTCACTGCTGGGAAAAGGGGATTTGGCAAACTTCCCCATAGCACATCCTCTGCATGTATCAATGTGATCAGAACTAAAATTTGGCACACTTGTAGTGATCTCCCGCAATGTCCTCAAGGCCCCATGATACATGTGCCCCATCCTGCGGTGCCAAATCTCGCACAGCTCTGAACTGCTAGCTCTGTTACCGATACTACTGCTCAATGCCATAAGGGGCTGAAATGAAAACTTGTACACCTTGGCATGACGTACACCAATCACTCTAGCTAAATCGGCTAGAGCGCCCCTGGGATATATAAGCACCTGCCCTCTCCTGAACAATACCTCATACCCTCTGTCCTCCAATGCTAAGACAGATATAAGGTTCTTCTTCATCCCTGGCACATATAGAACATCCGACACTTTCAAGGGAGGTTTGGGTTCCCTATCAAATGTCAATGTCCCCACACCGACTGCTCTAACAATGTTGTCGTCTCCGAGTACTACATCTATATCAGTGCCACTCTCTGAAAGCTCCAAGAGGTACTCACGGACTCCTGTCATATGATGGGAAGCCCCACTGTCAACATACCAAATACCTGAAGATGCTCCGCTAGTGGAGGGAAGTGCAAACTCCCTCTCAACCTGCGTGGCAGATGATCCTGCACTAGTGGACTCAAAAGCAATGAACCCAAACTCCCGGTGAAAGCTCTCTGAGAAGTCCTCTATCTCTGCTGATGCTGCCATGGTCTTGTCCCTTCCCTTCTTCTTCTTCTCTGGACACACAACTGCATAGTGTCCCAACTTCTGACAATTCCAACACTTGACTTTGGAAAATTCCTTCTCCTTGTTCGCCTGCTGCTTACCTTTCCCTTCGCCTTTGCCCCCATCTGCACTTGTGGAAGCTTGCTTCTTTCCCTTACCCTTCTTGCCCCTTGCTAACAATGCTACATTGTCATCCTCCTCAACCGGTTTGGCTACCCCAAGATGGTTCTTTCTGATTTCATTCTGAATGCAATCATCCCACAACCTCTCCCAAGTGGGAAGGCTCTCCTGTGCAACAATCCCATCCAAAAAACTCTCCCATGTCTTGGGAAGACCATTCAATGTAATCCGCACCAACTTAGTGGGTGGAATGGTCTCTGCAACAGCAGCCAACTCATCTCTCACAGTGGTGATCTTTGTGAGGTATGTTGTAGCACCATCAATCTTAGCCATTTTAATGGCCTTCAGCTTCTCCCTTAGGACCTTTTTTCTGTTTTCATTGGTACTCTGGTAGAGATAGGTCAAGGTTGTCCACATCTCATGTGCATATGTCTTTCCTCTCACATGAGGAATGACATGGTCTTTAACACCATCCAAAATCAGTCTCTTTCCCTTGGCATTCTTCTTATTAAAATCAGCCAACTGAACAGGGTCAGCAGGCACTGCTACTCGGTGTTGTGCAGTGAGAACCATGATGCCCTAGACTTTTGTCTCCTCAAAGATGCTCTGGATTCTCTCCCTCCATGTACTATAGTTGCTCTACCCATCCAACCTATCCTGCACCCTCAAGCCCAAAGACATGATTGTTGTCCTAACAAACTAAAAATTTCAATGTTGTGGTAAAGGTTCAGTTTTCTGTATGAAACAATGTTGTGGTAAAGGTTCAGTTTTCTGTGTGAAATATAAGCTTGCTGTAATTTTTCACTTGCTGTCCCAAACTGCACTTTTCAGCCACCCAAGCTCTGATACCATGTCGAAACTTTTAGCCCAACCCCAGTTATCAGTTTCTCCTTATTACTCCCATGTAGTTAAATGCCCATTCCCATAAACATACATTCAACAAGCTGAAAATAATAAATATTTCTGAAAACACAAATTCTGGAAATTTCAAAGTGCTGAAAAATACATAAATAAAATTCAGAAATTATTTCAGCCACACAACAGAAAATGACACGCTGATTTTTTGTCAATATGACCCTAGAAAAACCCCCTACAACTCTTGGGGAAAACCAGTTCGAAAGCTCTTCTTCATTTCTGAATACTGCTTTTATAGAAAAATGAAATGTACAGTAAAAATTCCGACAACCAGTAATTTTTACTTATCTCAAAAACCATGCATAAACTCCACCTCGATTTTTGTGCCAAATGCAAACAGAAAATTATAGTGAACAATACAGCCTTAAATGTTGTACGGACAACATCGAAAACAGTGTTGGAACAGCTATACGGCCTTCCTCGAAAATTGTGCCAAAGTTGCCTCGAAAAATGTGCCAACTTGCTACTGTACGAACCTCGGTTTTTGTGTTGCTCAGCTGCTATACAGACCTCGAAAACAGAGTTGCCTCACTTTTGTACGGACCTTGAAAACCATGCCTCCTTAACTGTTGTACGTACCTAGAAATTCGTGTTGCAATAAATGTTGTTTTCCCTTCCTCGAATTTCATGCCACTTGCCTCGAAATTTGTGTTGCTACTTGCTGTACGGATTTGCTGAAATCGAGTTGCCTTGGTAAATGTGCCAAGGTATTGTTCCTCCTCTGCTCAAAAATTTCTTCTTGCTCTCTTCTCCTTCTCTCTCAATCTGCTCATGAAAGACTGAATGACCTTTTCTCTCATTTTCCTCCTTTAACCTAACCATAAGTGTTTTTTGAGGAATCCCTAAATCCTGGCTAAGATAGCTTTAGATCTAGGGCTGAAATTAAATGTGCATTTAATTCTCACTTTCTATTTTTTAATTCACCCCACTTTACTAAAGACCCACTTAACCTTTTATTCCTATAGTCACTTTTTCACTTTCTAATTTCGCTTACTTTAAAATTAGACTTAGTAACTTTATCACTTATAAAGTCACTTTTAAATTAGATTTGACTTTACCACTTATAAAGTCACTTTAGGAGAAAAAGATAAATACATTTGGACACTTTTCCCTAGGCCAAAGATCAAAGCCTTAGGGAATTACTTGTCCTTTGGTACCCAAATTTTAACAAAAAACCCAGAAATGGTTTGGCCTAGTTTTGACCTTCCAAAATCAACCTCCAACAGGCCCTACGCTCCCCCAATAGTTGTTGAATACAATGTCTACAGAAGTACCAACGAAATACTCAACAGCCCTCCAAGAATACAAAAAAGAACTCCTTCGGCACTTCCCCTATCTCTCGTGGCAAACAATGGCCCAAATGGTTGAGGAACTCTCCCAACAATATGCCCGGCTTTTCCTCCTCTGCGTTGGCCAAGCGACTGCCACGCTGCTCCTGAGATATACTATCAATCTCAGCCTCCTAGGTTCGCCTATAACTTAACAAGCTAATGAACCTAGGTCTGCCTATAGCTTAGTAAGCTAATTAACCTTTCTCTACCAAATCAACCAACAACAATCACACAAGAATACAACTGCGTCATCCCAGAATACCACTACATCCTCCAAAAATATGCATTGTTGGAGCAACTAAATGCAAATGTTGAAGATATCACAATGAAGCTCTCTCGAATGATAATGGAAAACCAATCTAGAGTGGCACTCGACGTCCCCCGAAGAATGGGTGAGTTCTCCGCTCGGAAAACTCATGCTAAACAACAAGTGACCCGGCTACGCAACTCGAGCAACTGAGATCAAAATCGATAATCCAATCATGCCAAATGAAGTGAGCTTCCTTCCTTGTATAACCTTCATTGAGCCTTCTTCCCGCCTTTTTCCTCCATGTGTTGTTCCCACTCATGCTTTTCGAACCAATTATTAAGGGTGTGTGCATTTCATGTGTAGTTAGCCCCCATACATTACCAACAAAATAACATAACATAATGTTAACTAACTTCTAACTCCCAAGTCTTCTAATGAAAATCAAATGGGCCCTGACATCACCAAAATTGGCCGCCATAACATAAAAATAAATCTTGTTCCAAAATAATTTAGGAAGGGTCATTACACAATTCTACCATGCTTTTTTCCTTCACAAATGTGATATTGGTGTTTGCAATCTTTACTTTGTGCCATTGAAGCATAAAACTCCACGCTTAACCCTCGATTCAACTACAATGGGACTTAAAATTCCTTTTCTTCTCTTTTGTAGCCCTTGTCCATCATAGCCCATTTTCCATAAGAATTTCAAACCAATGCCTCTTGCATGCTTTCAAAATCTCCAAAAAGTTCATGGGAAAGGTCTGAAAAAGATGGTTGTCATAGTCATGGCAGCCCCTCTGAAGGAATCAATTGAATTTTAATTGAGCAACATTGTGTTGTTGATTGATTGCATCACGGACAAGAATTAAACTAATTTGATATCTTATGATCCGTAAATGCAAGACTTATAGCTCACACATCTCACCTACATAGATCCTCTACAAAAATTAAAGTTTGATCTCTACTCCCTATTTGACGTCAAATTCTCTGCCTTCAGAATTGATTCCAAGGCCTCTTTTCTGCAACACTATCCAAGATTGATTTGTTTTCAATACAATTTGAGCATAAAGATTGATTATCAATTGAATCCTTCAATGCTTCAGACGGACTACAGTCCACATAGGTCACTTGTATACTCTTATTCTTGTTCATATGCACTTACCCAACACATAGTCAACAAATATCTCTTTGTCAATGCAAGAACCCAACAATCAATATGTCCAACTATATGCCTATATGTAACGACAAACCCTTTGTCCACTAGCAAATTCAAACACCCTATGTTTTACAACTCTATGCTCAATTTAACTTGTTACTACAAAATCTAGCACCTTAGTGCAAAGCCTCACTAAGCAACCTAGATTGAGAGCAACAATGGGAGAGTTTCCATATTCACCTCAATAGCTACTCCCCTCATTTCTATTGTTAGACACAATCCACCATGAGGGAGGCTTCCTTAGTATATCTTAGGGATCAAGTAACACAATTAAGCTTAGGCTAAATGCCCCCTAAGGGTTCAAGAACAAGATTTCACCAAGGATAAGTATGCAATGATTAGGGTTTAGGTGATTTATGTAATGTCTTCTACAAATTGATGGATTAATGGAGGACAAAATAGCATATCTGACCCCGTAGGCTATAGTCTTGATAAAGGGGTAAAAAACTAATTTTTCCTATGTTGGGGCAACATTAGGCAAAAGTTGGGTCGGCTGGGGCAAAAAAAAAGAAAAACCCAAATTGGGGGTTGCACCCACAACCCCTCATTTTGGAGCCCTTGGAAAAAGCTATAAATAGAGAAGAGTTGAGATCAAATGAGGCATCATCAATTGTGGATCAAATCATCTTTTTTCTTGCATTTTTTTAGAATTCTAGAGGGTAATAAATTGGATGATGTCTCTTTCTATGATAACTACTTGTGATGTATTTTTACTTTTTCTTACTTATTAGCTTCTCCACTTATTATTATGTTTGTCTATCATTAAACAGCTGCCAAAACAAGAAGAATAGTAGAACACAAGAACACAGAATGTAAGTTGCAAACCAGGGCCAAAACCTCTCCACTCGAGAGGAAAACCTGCAAAATCTCCTCTTCTTATAGATTCTTCAATTGACGAATTCCAAGACCTCTAGACCAAGACCAATACCTTCCAAGACCAAGTTCAACCTTTCCTAATGATGTGCTTCCCTTGTCCAAGTCAAACCCAGTCAAATCTCTTCTAGTAGCACAACTTTGACCCTCAGCTTCAGAATTTTGGCCTCTACTGCAGGTTTGAAATTTTTGGCCCCCTGCAACTGCTTCTACAACCACACGTGAGCGAAATTAGCCTTCCAAGGCCTCCCAACAACTTCGCTTGCCTTGCTCCCTTGTCTAAAGCTAGAAGGTGACCTTGTAGACCCTTCTTCCAACCGATTTGATCCTCCTCTTGTAGAAAGAGAATATTGACCATGAAGCAGCAAACCCTTGATTCTCTTCTGCGCACATGTGAGAGAATATTAGCCCAGAAACAATCTTCTTCGTCCTCTTCCTTCTTCGCTAGCCTTCTTGCTCTTCTCCTTCGCTTGAAAGAGTGAGTGATGAATGTTTCTCAAAGAGGTCGAGTTCCCTCCTTTATATAGGCTTCTCAAGGTGGACATGTCTCCTCAAAATAGGTCGACTTCCCAGCTGCCAGACCAACTTGGTCTTGAAGGGTATTTTGACACTTTTAATAACAAAAATATTTTTCTTTACAAGTTACAATGTGCCTAATGGGGTCTTCAACTTATGACAATGACTCTTTTGACTTCTTGACCAAGGACAAACCCTAGAAGCACTCAATGGGCGCTTGACCTCTAAAATAAAATACCTTGAGCATGAAACCCATGCTCCGAAAATTACAATAATAATTTTTCTTTCATTTTACAAAATTCAAAAATCAAAAGTACAACTCATATTTATGAAGACCAAACCTAGTTACACATTTTTCAACAGAGTTGTGGCTCTGAGGGTTTTAAGACTCCATCTCTCCTACTAATTTTGGTGGTGAAAGATTCCACCCTAGTTAGTTCTATTTTCATTTTTCTACTTTAATCTGGCAACAGGGAATTCTCTATCGAGCAACAAAGTATTTTGTGGCAAGGCAAATAAAATCACTTAAAGTTGGTCGAAACTTTCTCAGGCAAACTCCTAATCAGATCGAAGCTTCTGAGATCAAAAACCTTGCAAGTCACCCTGTGGCGGAGGAGAAAACCTTCTGAAGTGGGCTGAAATTCTCCTGGACACTTCTGAGGTTGAAATTGTAGGACAGATTCGTTGACAGCCATTTTGTGCCTAACCAAAAGTGTTTGAGTATGAACAGAGCCCTTTCAAGCTAGTCCGATCCCTCATTTAAGGATAGACAGAGGTTTGGAACAGGTCGAAGCCCCTGAAGCAAACACAAGAGATCTGGGAGCAGATTTTTGAAGGAGTTTTGAACAATTTAAGGGCAAACCAGGATCTGATTATCCCTTCAGACACTTCGCATTCTCCCTGAGGCAACTCGCATCCTTTTTCTAAGCTAAAGTTGCATTGTGGATGGTCCCTGTAGCAGGTCAAGGGTTCTTCCTGAAGCTAGTCAGGCAGCTCCTTTGGTCATAATCGCATAAAATAGCATGGTGTAGTCTGGATCAATTTATAAGATATAATGATAAAGCTCTGTGAAATTCATAATTAGATTCAAATTGTTTGGAATTGTACAGGAATTGGTTGGATTCAGCAAAACAGTTCAATTTGAACTATAGTAATAATGTTAAATTGTTGTCTTGCACTGTATGGTTTGTCATATTATTGAAAGAGCAGGACTGTTTACAGAAGGATATATTTATGCTGGAATAGTTGTTTCATTTTCTGGAAAAAAAAATACCATTTATGGTAAAATTCCAAAAGAGCAAGTTCAAGGGTTCCTGTGTCTCAATTTAGAAGGCTTAGGTTAACCACTATAGGCTCAGATAGGCTCCCAAACATATGCAACCAAGAAATTACACTTGGTCATTATAAATTAGCGTTTTAACCAACAAATTTACAGCATGCAAATAGTTTACAACAGCAATAAAATAAGCCCCAAAGTCTAATGATAAACAAGTGTAAAATTAGGGCTAAATAATGAATAAAATAAGGAAATGATTACAACAATATCAATGGTTGAAATACATATAATATCACAATAAACCCTAGATGCCGTCCCTATTTATGGCTGAAAAATGCATGTAAAATTCCTCTTTCAAATAAATGCATACAAGCCCTAACTGTAGGACAATAATATCCAGATTACGAGGCAAATAATGCTGAAAATAAATGATTTTGTTGTAGAATAACCCTAATTTACCCTAGAAAACATAAAATAAAAATATCTTAAGGTTTTTTGAAGGATTGGCACAAGAGATATGACTAGTGCTTTTCTCATTCTAGGGCTAATGGAGTCTAGGAGTAAAAATCTCTAGAAGAAAAGAGATGGACGTGGATTCAAAGAAATTGAGGAAGACAAACATGTGTTCCTCAACTCCACCCAAGTGTCCTAATTGAAAGAAAGGGAGGTAAGCCTGGGTCCCTAAAAATAAACTTGATGAAAATCTTGTGCAAGGAGATTTTAGAGCCATAAAATATCAACAAAACCTTACTGAAATTTTCACTAAACCCTAATTCATCAACAATAACAAGATGAAAGAAGCTAACTTACATGACAATAGCACATTTCATCAAAGAATCACCAATAATCATCCAAAAGAGAGAACCATCCAACAAACATGCTCCACAAGAATTTTGCTACACTAGTGATTCATAGCACACAAGAGAGAAGAAATAATTTAGCTAGTGCAAGTTATCTCCAAGTATGACCATGATCCAAAGGAAATCGACTTTCCTCTATTTATATGAGGGTGATCAAGTTGATTTTCCCTAATTTAGCCTCAAAGCCCTAAACTAACAATAAATCATGATTAAAAGTTGCATAGCTCACAAACCAACACCAAAAAATAGCTAAATAAATGATATAACATAAAATCATCCCTCAAAAAAGCCCACATGTCTCTGCAAAAAGTCCTCCAAGGCTGATGTCATCCTCCAAAGGTGTCTCTCCATAAAAGGTGCAATGGATAGTTCCAAAGGGTACATCTCATCCCAAAGGTCATGTCTCCTCATCAAATGGATGATCAATCATCAAGCAAGCTTCCCTCAACCACACATCATCCATCATTGTGTTCACATCATCCTTCCAAGCATCAAGAAGGGGACGTCATAATGCTAGGGCAAGACGTCATCGGGGAGAGTAGTGTACCATCCCATCCAAAGGGGTCATCATTATCAAATACCTCAAAAATAGGGCAACATCCATCAAGTAGGTGCAATGCTAGTCTAGGGCATCCTGTCATCTCTAGGGTGCATTTTCTTTCAAGGAAACATCCTAACTCTGAAGGGTAGCATCCAAGGTCCTAGAGGTAGGTTACAAAGTGCCATCAACAATGTTGAGGCATCCCAAGGTCAACGCTCCTTAATAAGTGCACAACATCCTTGGTCAAAGTGTATTGCATCATCATCAACTAGGATGGACGACCTCTCTAAAGTGTTGGAGAAGCATCATACAATCCTTCAAGAGATAGTAGTTGAACTTGGGAGCAACAAATCTACACATATTCACAAAATCAAGTGAAATCAACATCATGGGTGCAAGAATAAAAAGTATATCAAAGTGAGCCATATTTAATGTTAAAGGCATCAAAGTACTTCATACAAGCATCATCTTCAAGTGTCTTCCTAACTTATGATTTGTACACAAGTTACCATGCTTAGGTATGGGAGTGTTATTACAAGGCCCTATTAGGTGCTTCCAACCCAAAGGAGAGGAACAGTTCCTAGGCACAACCTTTTAGAAGATAGGTGTAAGTGATGGGTGAAATGAATTGGGGTGTACTTCATGAAAGGAGTCATAGTCTTAGGTTATATTAAACCACTGTCCATCAGCACCTTTGTAGAGGGAGTACTCAGTAATGAGATTACCTTCCTCATCTTTGTTTTTCCAAGCCCCCCACGCTTGCCTTTTTCTTTTCTTTACATGGCTTGTTTAACAAGCTTATTTGATTATCATGTAATAATAAGATAAACCCTTTTGTGATGGGAAAAAATTTATTGCTTCATCGAGGCCAAGATGTTCATAGAGAGTTCCTTTTGCTTTGATAGGCATGATAAACATGGATACTCTCAGAGACAAGTAGCTATATAAGAGGGGGTAGAGCTCAGGGTATAATTTGGATTTTTCATGCTTTACAACCCTTGTCATTATTTTGCATTTTAACATGTGGCTCGTGTTATTTTTTTTCTTATAGCTGCATCAACCTTGGGTATATACAACCCCTTCTCATAGGACAAGGTCAACAGTGAACCAGCACAAGCGACTAACAACAACCAATCAAAATATGGGACAACAGAGTAGTGAAAGATGACTAATTTAAGTACAGATAACATTGAACACTACCATCAACAAAGCCTCCTATTTGTGCCCCTCCATAACAGTGCAAGAAAGGCCCTAAGGAAGGTCACACTGGACTAGGGTCAAGTGATAACCACCAAGGTGAAACAAGGGAACAAATCTACAACCAATAGCAGTCTATCATCCAATTCAACCTATAGCAATCTATCATCCAATTCAACCTATACTCCGTACTAGAATGCCCTTAAAAGTTAAAACATCAAATGAAAGCACTTGAATACAAAAGCAGTTAATGTGCCTCATAATAGATTACCCACCTTCATCGAATGAGCAAACTAGATGAATGAATGCACTGAACAGAGAATAGACAAGATGTATATAAGGTTCGCTATATGCGGCCCATGATAGGGCTACTGGCTAGCAAACTATAACATAGGAGAAAAAATTTCTCCTAGGGTTGCCCAGACATGTGGGTGAGTAACAAAACCCACTCAAGAATAATGATAACATTCCAAATCAAACGCAACTTGTAATTTGAACTACAGTTGTCAAATATGTTAAACTAGCACTTTTGTGTTTGTTTACAAATGACACACTTTACAAACCTAGATTCATGTGTTGAATTAGTTAGTTTCTAGAAACCCATAACCTAAACAGTGAATATCTAAATCAAAGTAATTGAAACTGAAACTTTAACTTAAATTCAATCTTATGTTGAGTTTCCTGACTTGCATGCACAGCGGAAAACTGAAGACAAACACAGCATAAAAACAGTACACCAGAAATTTACCTAGAAAACCCCAACTCAGAGGAAAACCTGCAAACTTGTGTGTTCTTATTATGCTTCAGTGATTTACAATATTCAAAAAATGATTACAAAGAGGAGGGAAGACTTCCCTTCATTCTGCAAACCTCTCAACACACGCTAATTTGTGCTCTGCTCCCTTTGGACGTCATTGTTTAAGCACTGTACGGAAATCGTACAAGTTCGTAGGACCTAAGTACAACCCCTCTACGCAGCTGAAACCGTCTTGGTTGAAGATGAACATTGGCTGGAAGATTTACGAGGTTATTTGACCTCCCTTTCTTGCCCTAGTTGCATTGAACTAAACATCCTTTTTCTGTTGAGATGAACACACAAGTTGTCTAGTGCGTAATGAGTCAAGTCTGCCCCCTTTTTGCTCCTTTGAAGTCGACCTGGGACCACCATCTCCACGAATGACTGAGATTAAATCTCAGTGAATGGTTGAGATCGCTTCAATTTTTTATTATAGGAAAATTAAAATTTTCCAAAGTCAAAATAAAAACTACACCTTTGGCCCACCAATGGGTCCCCATGCTAAATTTAGTGCACCTCTAAATTTAGTTGAACCCTTCCTCCTCTAACTCCATTCAACACTCCCTCTTAGAGAGGAGCATGTTTTGTAGTACACCTAGCTTATCTCTGAGGTAGACAATCTTCCCCTTGCCAATGCCTCGGTTAGAATATCTGTTGTTTGCTTCTCTGTAGGCACATACTGGAATCTGACTTTACCCCTTTGAACACAATCTCTAATATGGTGGTACTGAATCTCAATGTGCTTGGAGCAATCATGAAACATTGGATTTCCAGAGAGCTTAATGCAGCTCTTATTGTCATAGTATCATGATAGTGGGCTCCAACTTCTGACTGGACAACCCAACAAGTAGTTTCCTCAACCATATGGCCTCGCAAGTTGCCAAGCTAACAGCCATGTACTCGACCCTCAACTGAGCTCAGTGCCATTGATCTCTGCTTCCTATTGAACCAAGAAACAGTTGTTGACCCAACACTAAAGGTACAACCTGAAGGGCTCTTCCTATCTGTTGAACACCTTGCCCAATCTACATTTGTGAAGCCTTGAAAGCTTACACCATCAACCTGCTTATACAACAACCCCTAATTTATTGTGCACCTGAGATACCTTGGCAGCTACCCAATGCACTCTAGTCGACTCAACCATGAACTGGCTCAACTGGTTAACTGCGAAGCAAATGTCGGGTCACGTGTTCACTAGATACATCAATGACCCAATAAGTTGCTTGTTAAGAGTGGCATCAACTCGTCTGCGTCCACCTCCCTCTAGTTTGTGACTAGAGGCGTGGTCATGGGTCTACAATCCCGAATGTGGAACCTCTTGAGAATCTCCTGTGTGTACTTGCCCAGTCCCAAGAAAATTTCCCCATCACCCTGCCATACCTCCAGCCCAAGAAAATAGTGCATTAGCCCTAAGTCTTTCATCTCAAACTCACTTGCAAGATCCTTCTTGAAATCATGGATCATGTTATCTGCTCCTATCAATATCAATTCATCCACATACAACACTAGAATGAGCGGAAGACCTCCAACCATAATGTAATACAGGTTGGGATCTGCCTCACTCGTAGCGAAGCCCAATCCTAGAAGGTAGTTGTCTATCTGAGCATACCATGCCATTGGTGCCTATTTGAGCCCATAAAGAGCTCTCTTCAACTTGCAAACAGGTGTATCTCAAATTGAAGCCTGTAGAGGTTCTTCACCCTAACTCCAATCTGCTTAGTTGTTCCGAAGTTGAAAGGCTTGATAAAGGCCTTTCCTTTGTTGAAGATAAGCTCATAACCCTTGTTCTCCAAGGTTGAGACTGAAACAAGGTTTTTCTTCAAACCTAGGACGTAGAGGGCATCTCTGATGTAGAGAGGGTTCTCGAATTCCCTCTCAAACTTTACAATACCCACGCCCTTGGCTAGGTATCTTCCATCATCTCCCAACTCTATGCAAAACATGTCCTTTCAGTCAACTGGTTGCAATACCCCTTGTTGCCGATCATGTGATAGGATGCTCCATTGTAAACATACCGTGCATTGCTAACCACTGAGCTTTCCATGCAAGCTATGAGCGAGATCTCCCTCTCAAAGTAGGAAGTGAACTCCTCAACCTCTACTAATGTTGCCACTGTCCTTCTTGGACCCTTTCTTCCTGTTTGGCCACTTGGTAGAGTAGTGCCCAAACTGATGGCAAGAGAAGCACTTTATCTTGATGAGATCTTTCTTCTTCTTCTCACCTCTGGAGTTGGACGGCCCCTCCTGCACCTTTCTTGCCCTTGGCCTTGCCCCCTTTGCCAGTCAAGGCAAAATTCTCTCCTTCCTCAGTTTTTACATGAGACACAACTTTGGCCTACTTTTGGATCTCCTCTCAAACTCAGTCACTCCAACCTCTCCCATCCTGACAAGTTTTCTCTGCCACTGACAGCATCAATAAAGTTTTCCCGTGACTTGGGAAAACCCAACAATGCAAAACTGACAAGGTCTCTGTCCGAGAGTGTCTCCCCAACTCCAGCTAGCTCATCCCCCACTTGGGTGAACCTTGTGAGATATGAGACGACCAACTCAAACTTTGCCATCCTGATGTTTCTGAGTTTGTCTCTGAGTAACAGCTTCCTCGCCTCACTCTAACCCTGGTACAGCCTTATGATGGTTGTCCACATAGCCTTTAGTTGTCTTCTTGCTGGATAGGTGAGGGATGATGCGATCCTTGACTCCTTCAAGGATAATTCTTCTAGCCTTGGCATCTTTCTTGTTGTGTTGAGCCAATTGTTGAGGATCTGTTGGTTGGGCTGGTGGACTATCCACAAACTCCCAAACTCCTTGCTCCTCCAACACTACACCAATCCTCTCCCTCCAAGAACAAAATTTTGAGTCCCCATCAAGGTGGTCCTCAAATCTCAGCCCCAAATATGCCATACTTCAGTTTGATCAGCTTAGAAACCCTAAGTCACAGGTACACTACCAGCAACCCTAGCGCAACCCCTGAACTGAACTACGCCCTTCTCTGCACCTTTGACCTGCTCCAGAGATTGAAACAATGTTGTTGGTCTTCAATCAGAAGCAGAGTTATGAAACCATGTTAGTTTTCTTGAAACCCAGAACCTAAACACTGAATATCTAAATCAAAGTAATTGAAACTGAAACTTTAACTTAAATTCAAATTATGCTAAATTTCCAACATTGCATGCATAGCGGAAAAACTGAACACAAACAGACCATAAAAACAATACACCAAAAATTCACCCAAGAAACCCCAACTCTGATGAAAACCTGCAAACTTGTGCATTCTTATTATGCTTCAACAATTTACAATATTCATAAAATGATTACAAAGAGGAGGGAAGACTTCCCTTCACTCTGCAGATCTCTCAACACAAACTAATCTACACTCTACTCCCTCTCGGCCTCACTGTCTGTGCACTATACAGAAATCGTGCAAATTCGTACGGCCTGAGTATGGCCCCTCTATGCAGCAGAAATCGGCCTGGTTGAAGATGAATGCTGGCTGGAAGATTATGAGGCTGTTTGACCTCTTTTTCTTGCCCTAGCAGCACTGACCTAAACACCCTTTTTCTGCTGAGCTGAACGCACAAGTTGTCTAGTGCATAATGAGCCAAGTCTGCACCCCGTTTGCTCCTTTGAAGTCGACCTAGGCCCACCATCTCCATGAATGGCTGAGATTAAATCTCAATGGATGGTTGAGATCACTTCAAATTTTTACTATAGGAAAATTAAAATTTAATTTTCCTAAGTCAAAAATGTTAAATTTGGACAACTAGGTCCAAACTCCATGTTGTAATGCTCGGATTAAGAAGCTAATATTTTTGTTGGAATCCTCTTTCGGAGAGGTGTAAAATCCATATATAATATGTCTTAATGGAGTAGAGCGAGAACATATATTTTAATTTATTATTCTTAATAAATTATATGTGCGAGTCGACAGCAAGGTTGCACGCCCCCGGCTTCGAATGTGTCACACGCCCCATTGATGGATATAAATACGAAGGAGAAAAGTTGGAGAGCATTTGTTGATCATCATCATGACACATCTTCCTCTCTCATCCAAAATAGTACGAGCTACCCGGAGGACGGATTTCATCCACACGTGGGAAGGAAAGGAGGACGGTCGTACGGTAAGTTAAAGTACGATTTTCGCTGTAGGGTTTCGCGAGAAAGTTTGACCGACGTTGACTTTGGTCAACGCATGGTCAAATCAAAGGCGAAAACTTGTGGAAGGTTCGATTTTGAAGGCGAGTACTCTTGTATGAAAATCGAGGTCAAGGTTGTGGATTTCTTTCTTTGCGTTGACTTTTAGCTTCTTTTTGCGTTGACTTTTCGGGGCAGGCGTTGACTTTTGTAGAGTTGACTTGGGTTGACTCATTGCTGATTGGAGGAAGTTGTTGTGACACATGCTGGTGGTGACCAAGGAGACTTTCTTGGTTGAAGCATCTGGTGGCCATGAAACGAACACACACATTTTTCTTGTTTCGGTTGTCTTCTGTAAGATCTACTTATATGTTCTATACGCATTTTTGCTTGCTTATTTATATGATTCTTGTGAGAAAAGTAAAATTGCTCCTAGCATAGAACATCTACAAAACTTTATGGTATCGGAGGTGAGGTGAAGACAAACTCTATCTTTAGCAGTCATCATAGAAGAAATGGGTTCCCACTTAGTCTTGAATTGAGGAGAATGACAAGGCGGCTGGAAGTGATGACTTCCATGCACGGAAGATGATAATGAACCTTAAATTGGAAGATCATGATCTCCTGGATCATGTGACGGGGAAGATTCAAGAACCTCCATCCGATATATAGCTGCTTGTTAGAAACAAGTATAAGAAGGCCAGACAAAGTGGCGATCGGGGAATCCATAAATAAAATTACGGTTGCTACATGTCCCCGGAACTAGGCACATCCCGAGGAGATGTATGACAAATTGATACTTATGTTCCGAGTAAACAATGTGAACCAGTACTATTCCTCAAGAACAAGTTGAAGAATATGAAGAAGGGCGAGACGAGTCTATTCAAACTTTCTTTATGAAGTTGGCCAGAACGAACAATGTTGCTAGCTATTGGGGAGACAATAGACGTCGTGAATGGTTCTCCACGCACTGGAGGACTTCCATATGAATGGCAAGTATTCACAACTACCATTCTCAACAATAATACCATTCCTAACTTTGATGAGCTTACGCTCGAGATCATGCAAGAAGAAACAAGGATGAAGGAATTTGATAATGAAAGAAATGCGCACTTTATGGTGCTCATTCTGAAAAGAAGAACTGCGAGCAGTTCTAAGGACAAAGGAAGGACTAAGACTCAAGAGAAGAAGAATTAAATGTTTCACCTTATGAAGGCCTGGACACTATGCCGAGAGAATGCCCCTTCAAGAAGGATTCTCCCGATGATGACGATAACAACGACAACGAAGGAATGGGAATCGAAGAAATGACAAATCAAAGGAAGGAAGGCTCACTTTGGAGGAAACGATCAACCTTCTAAAAGGACCGAAATACCGGGTATGAAGAGTCTAATGTTGTTGATAAAAGAAATGAGTATATTCTAGTATCTGCTCTCTCGAGTGCATCTCACTTGAGCAAACATGGATGTACGGCTAATCGATGATGGTGCCTCAGGGCCACATCACGGATTCGGAAGCACTTTCGACATGGTTGAAAGGGATACTAATCTAGAAATTATCCTTGGGGATAATGCCACTTATCTGTGAAAGGGGCAGGGGGCTTGTGACCCTCCACTTGTCTCGAAGGACAAGTCCTCCGTCTATAAAGATGTACTACATGTACCTAAATTGAAGAAGAACCTTGTGTACGCTATGTCTATGTGGAAGGCAAAGGATTGATGTAACTTTCTGCGACGGAAGAGTACTCATGTGGAAGAAGAGCTTCAAGGAAGCTATCTCAATTGGTTTTAGAGTTGGTACACTCTACCGGGTTGGAGAGGGAGTCTAGTTGGGAGCTATGACTTGTGATCTTATCAATCAGCAGAGCCCATGGCAGAAGATTTGGGACACCTTCATTACAAGGCTCTTCTAAGTAGGAAGGTGGTGACGAGGAGATGCTGATTTTGGAAATAATCATGAAGGTGTATGTAAGGGCTGTCTTCGAAGGGAAACATACAAGGGGACCTTTCCCCTCAAGTGTCAGACATCGATATATTGCAAGCGGTCCATTCGATCTTTACGGTATGTTACCGTAACATCCCTGGGATGTTCCTACTATATGACATTCTTGATGACTTCTCTCGCAAAACCTGGATATACTTCTTGAAGAAGAAGGATGAGGCTTTCATGTGGTTCGTACCTTCAAAGCCTTGGTGGAAAATATGACTTAGGAAGAAGATCAAGATTTTGAGAATCGACGATGACGCGAATATGAGTCGGAAGAATGAGTTCGAAGACTTTTGCGAGAGAAAGTTTGGCATTAAAGAGGGAGACTACCACGCATATATACGAAGCGAGAATGGTGTTCTTTGAACGCAAGAATAGGACTATTGTGGAAGGTTTGCCGTGCCATGCTATGTGACCGGGGTCTACGAAGTTTTGTGGGGAGAAGCTACAAATGCTAACGTATTACATTCAAAGCGATGCCCTCATTCCGCTTTGGACTCCAAAACTCCCGAAGAGGTTTTCTGCAGTAAGAAACACGATGTCTCACATTTTAGAGATTTTTGGATGTCACATCTATTTTCATGTCTTGGGAAAGAAAGAGAAGTAAGTTGGATGCTATTTGGGAAGAAAGGAATGTTGTGGGCTACGGTGAGACTTCTAAGGCATGCAGAATACATGTACCTGGTCAAAGGGAAGTAGAGATAAGCCATGATGTCACTTTTGACGAAGATGCTTCCTAGAAGAAAGTAGTAGATCTTCCTAGATACGGAGAAAATCATGAAGAAAGGCACGGAAATACGGAAGAACCCCGGGATGAGACTATGCCGATATCCAGAGGACCAATGGACCACTATTGATCCATCTCTTCGGCCAGGAAAGAGACCTTCATGGCTCGGGGACACCCTCGAATCTTTGAGGGCAACGTCTTCCTTTGAGGGGGGACATTCGAGAAGCGAGCGATGTAGATACGAGGTATCTAGGCGCATAATTACTATTGTACAATGCGAACCTGGATCTTTGAGGAAGCCATCGAGCATCAGAGTACGGGATGCGCCATGAAGAATATGAGTCCATTATGAAATGATGTACGGGATGTGGTCCGAGGCCAGGAAGGACAAATATTTACATCTAGCAGCTAAATGGCTCTACTGAATCAAAACATGGATGCGATGGGAGTCTTTGAAAAAGTTTAAGGCAAGGTTTGTTGCCGTGGCTTCTCTCAAAGGAAGGAATTGACTATGATGATATTTTTGCACCTGGCACGATATACCACCATCGGATAATCATAGCCCTTTAACTGCTACGCAAGGATGGAGTCTTCATCGGATGGATGTAGTGGCTTTTAACGTACGTGCGATAAGGAAGAGGTGTATGTAGAACAACCTGCGGGATTTGAAGTTCAAGATCGAGACACTTATGTACGGGTTGAAAGCCCTCATGGGTTAAAGCAAGCACCCGAGCTTGGTACGAGAGGATGGATAGTTACTTGATGAAGGCCAGGCTTCACTCGGAAATGTCTTTGATCCAAACCTTTACTTCAAGGTTGTGGAAGGGAAGCCTCTCATTCTAGTGCTGTATGCTTGGACGACCTCTTTACGACGGGTGATGACCCTCTCATTCATCGATGTAAGGAGGGAGCTCGGCTGGCGAGAGTTCGAGATGAAAGACCTAGGACGTGCATATTTCCCTGGGCACAAATTTTGGCGGAGACTGGAAGATTTCCTTCTCAAGGAAAATATATTGTGAAAGCACGGAAAGATTTGGGATGGTGGTACGCAGAGTCGGGTATGCATTTTCTGCGATGGAACTCAACTTTAAGAAGTTGAGTGGCGGTCTTTGGGCCTATGCGCGATCCTGCGAGTATCGTCAGCTCGCAGACTTTGATGTTCTTAGTGAACACCGTCGGACATATGTTTTGCGGTGAACACTTTGAGTCGACGGATGGTTGAGCCTCATCATTTTCCTTTGGGTTGGTGCCGAAAAGAATCTTTTGAGATATCTTCGGGCCACGATAAACCATGGGCGAGATACAGGTTCTTAGGGAGTGTGATACTCGTTGGATGCGATGCGGGTCGGAGGTGGCGGTGTGGTGGATCGTAAGAGCACATGGATCTGCTTCAATCTTGGTTACGCTTCAATCTCATGGATGAGCGAGGAGACGAAGTCGGTGGCTTTGAGCACGCGGAGGCGAATACATTCTTGCTAGTATGGCATGTTGTGAAGCGGTTGGTTGCGGAAGCTCTTTAGTGAGGTTTGTTTGGACATGTGCTAGATACCTTTGTGATACTCTGTGATAATCGAAATTGGGATTCGTATGTTGAGAATCTGTGTTCCACGACGGAGTCAAGCATAGTGATATCGGGTACCCACTTTATCCGGGATGTAGTACGGCGAGGCGCGCGTGGAAGCTCGATCATATAGGAAGCAGTGAGCGAGGTCGCGGATATTCTCACTAAGCCCCTGGGGAAGGTCAAGTTCCTAACCTTAAGTGAGAATCTTGGTGTCGTGGAGAGACCATTTATGATGTAGGTCTGTTGGACGATGAGCTCAGGAGCTGCGGGGGCTTTGGGGATAGCTTCTCGGAGGCCCATAAGCACTCCTCATCATACATTTGCCCCACCTTTGTGATCATTGGTACAGTTCACCACTCATTTATACATTGCCTCGTATGCATCCCTACCCATTGAGTTCGGGGCTCATGGGAAGTACCTCTCATTTGGCCAATGAGGTGGGAAGAAGCTAGAGACTATTCGCGGGCGGTGGACGCATCGGTGCCAAAGCACTCTACATCTAGGATGGCACGGTCCAACCACTTGATGCGGGATCAAGTTTGTGAAAGTGGGACCTGCGGGTGATATGTCGGTCGGGGGATGATGTCTTTGTGGCCCGGCCCGCCACGTTACCGGGAAATAAAGCCTGACAAAGCAAGTTTCGGCGGGATGACGCACGATGTTGATTGCCTTGATGGATGGAGTTCTCCTGGATTGAGAGGGAGTGTTAAATTTGGACAACTAGGTCCAAACTCCCATGTTGTAATGCTGATTAAGAAGCTAATATTTTTGTTGGAATCCTCTTTCGGAGAGGTGTAAAATCCATATATAATATGTCTTAATCTAGATGAGCGGAGACATATATTTTGAATTTATTATTCTTAATAAATTATATGTGCGGAGGTCGACCTTAAGGTTACACGCCCCCGACGGATGTGTCACACGCCCCAATGATGGATATAAATACGGGGAAAAGTTGGAGAGCATTTGATCATCATCACAACACACATCTTCCTCTCTCATCCAAAATAGTACGAGCTACACGGAGGACGAGTTTCATCCACACGTGGGAAGGAAAAGGAGGACGGTAGTACGGCTAAGTTAAGTACGATTTTTAAACGCTGGGGTTTCGCAGAAAGTTTGACCAGCGTTGACTTTGGTCTTGTAGTTAATCAAAGCTAAGAAAACTTGTGGAAGGTTCGATTTTTGAAGGCCGTACTACTTGGCACAAAAATCGAGGTCAAAGGGTTGACCGTTTTGCTGCTGCGTTGACTTTTAGCTTGCTGCCCTGCGTTGACTTTCAGGACAGCGTTGACTTTTGTAGAGTTGACTTGGGTTGACTCATTTGCTGATTGGAGAATGTTGTTGTGACACATGCGGGCTGGGCGACCAAAGGAGACTTTGCTGGTTGAAGCATCT
Source organism: Pinus albicaulis (assembly GCA_034641835.2). Taxonomy (NCBI): domain Eukaryota; kingdom Viridiplantae; phylum Streptophyta; class Pinopsida; order Pinales; family Pinaceae; genus Pinus; species Pinus albicaulis. The sequence continues at coordinate 1,153,176,629 of CM076575.1, read as the reverse complement.
GTTGACCGCCGAAACGAACACACACATTTTTTTCTTGTTTCTGATTTGTCTTCGTAAGATCTACTTATATGTTCTATCTGCATTTTGCTTGCTTAACTATTTATATGATTGCTGTGAGAAAAGTAAAATTGCTCCTAGCATAGAACATCTACAAAACTTTACACAAAAATAATGAGATAAACTATAAACTGCACGTTTCGCCCACCTGTGGGTCCCCTTACTAAATTTAGTGCACCTCTAAATTTAGCTGAACCCTTCCTCCTCTAACTCCATTCAACACAATTGCCTTCTTGTAAGGTCAAACAAATCACCAATTGATGAAATTAATTGCTAACAAATATAATGTTCTAGCATGACAAATGATAGCTAAGCATGGCAAATTACAAAGCAGCTACTGCAATGACAAATTGTTGAACAGCTACAGCAATGAAGGATATAAGACAAAATCATAAGTAGCCAAAAAAAAAATTTGTTGACAAAGGCAACATGGAATGGATAAAAAGAAAGGTGAAAAAACCATTGTTTAATGATATATGTCATGCCATCCACTGCCAGCGACCCAACACACCATTAAGGGAACTGTTCCACATTCTACACACCAAGAGGAGACCCAGCTTCTGTGTACAGCGTGCATGTGACCTGTGTGCGGCCTGCATACAGCCCAAAGGGAAACCAGCAACCACCACTGACCTCTAGATGCTGTGAATTAACTGCTAGAGGTGCATATGACCTTTGCACTGTTGAGTTTCACTAGGTATGGTTGTCTAGAACCAACAGCTTCAAAAATCACCAAATTATTGTTCTCCATATGCAGAACTAGAAACTTAGCTTGAAAATTCGAACAGCTGGAACATGATAGCCATTGATCTCAGAATTCAGAGTTAAATGGATGGTGGATGTCTTTTGAATATTGGTATTCACCCACTGCTAAGGAAAAATTATTCCCGAGTAAAAGCTATCAAAATTGCACTTTGAAAATCTTCATATCAAACCATGAAAAGACAATTGGGCACAAAAATACATCGAATTCCAATGGCTATCAAAATTGCACTTTGAAAATCTTCATATCAAACCATGAAAAGACAATTGGGCACAAAAATATATCGAATTCCAATGGCTATCAAAATTGCACTTTGAAAATCTTCATATCAAACCATGAAAAGACAATTGGGCACAAAAATATATCGAATTCCAATGGCCAACAATTCGTGCAAATGTTAGCTATTAGAACAACAGAAAAATATTCATTTACATAGAGATTGCCATTGAATTAACCACACAGGTAGAAATTACATTTTACTATGCATAATTTCCTCACATTTAATATAATGAATAGAGAAAGGAGTTTGGTTCTAAATTATGCACTCAAATGCACAATATTAGACACAGTAATTAAACCACGTCATAAGGCATGAGACTTTTACTAACCTCAAATGGTTTCTCTAATTCGACAATCTCCAGTTAGAATGCAGCTTATGGCTCTATGGCCATTCAGAACTTGAATTTACATGGCGCTTCTTGTGCATTCTCGCCTTTTGGCCAGTGAAAATCCCTTTGTGAGTCTAATTACAATGAGAAATAGGCAAAGATGGGGGTGATAAATAGGCCGAGAGACCTAACCTTTCACTTCTCAATCCCAGCCCTGTTCTCTCCTTTTTTTCTCATTTAATTAATTTTTTTCTCTTTTCTTTTCTTTTCTAGTTTGCATAGTTCTCATTTATCTTGTTCAAATATATTTCAGATCAACAATGAGGACTTGTGTCTACGGTTGTGATATGGGAAGGATCCATAATGTAATCCTGCAAGTGCCGTAAGGAGAGTTTGTAAGCACCGTGAGCACCACGAGAAGAGTCAACAGAATGGCTGACTCATAGATCAAGCTTGCAATTCGACCATGTGTGGGTCCACTTGCGGAATCAAATAGATTGTCCTCAATGTTGATCAAGGCCCTGAACACAACCTATAAATTGGTATGGGCAAACCAGCATTCCTTACGATCATTTGTTCCTCCTTGAAGAGCAATGGCCCCCTTCACTACTTGTTATTATAGTTATGCAAATTGTGTTTTGATCTCCTGCAAAGTGTGCCACTTCGATTGGTGTGGATATTGGCAGCATACAAAATCCACGCTTCTCCTTCTAATCCTTTTCTTTTCCCCAATTGGCATAGTTACATTCTGACAGCTTGCCAAATTATAATTCATAAGATAAGATGTTTACCAAGTCTTCCTTAAAATACCAAGTCTTCCTTAAAATACCAGTTATTTTAGAGTAATTTTCCAGCCCATTGTGATCTCCATCACCTTGCATTCAACTCAGTTTTCGATCTTCGCCCCAGCATCCGCCAACAAACAAGGCATTTCAATCCGTGCGAAGTAGATTGTGAAAGCAGCGAGGAATGATTAAAGCTGAGGTTGGTTCCCAATGCATGATGTTACTAAAGGCTCTCTTGCCTTGTCATTGAAAAAAATCCTTATCGCTGCCTGCAATATCAGAATTTGGCTCTTCTGTCTCGAACAGCACTTACGCTCATGGCAGGAAGCCATGCCTTTCATTAGATGTAAGGGGGATGACCTTGGTCTGCCGATACTTTGCTGATCAAGTCTACATCGGACAATTTCCCATTCGTTCAACCAAAAACAATTGCTTTGAGATAGCCCTGATTCAAACTAAAAGCGCAAATAAGGAGACCATGGGAACTTTGCCTAATGTTCGTTTCACCAAGAAATTCAAGGGTAAGGGTAATCTAGTTGAAAGGCTAGCTAGCTTCATAACACTGTTGCTGGGGGCAATGGTTTTGTACTCATAAATGTTAATGGTCGAATTGCTCTATGAGGAATTTTAAGAAAAAAAATGTGCTGAGACTCTTATACAGCTCTCCAGACAAACAAAACTGTAACGTTTGAAATCAACCAAATTTTGCAGTAACAGAAATTACGAGAACAACAAACAGTAAAGGCGGAACGCATACTCTTGACGGGCGTCGGAATTGAGAATGGGTCGCTTCATAGTTTCAATCCGCCATCCGGCAATGCGCAAGCCGTGGCGCCCATCTTCCAAAAGTTCGCCCCCTGCACTTTGTAAGATAGACAAATACTGCTTTCTCTCCTCCTCGCTCTCCTCAGATTTAACTCTTTGGGGCTTCGTTTTATTCAATTGTTGGATTGGGACTGCCTGGTTATTATCCCCACCAGACTCCATCAACGAAGCTTCAACGATGTAGGTGATCAATCTCTGATGCCAACACAGTTACGATGTCCTTTCTCCCGCAAATAATGAAAAACTGACGCGCTATAGGACCTCTGGAATTAGTATAAGAGAAGTCTAAACATCACAATTCCAGGTTCCAATTTCATGTGTATTTGTAAGACAGCCTAGTAATTGGTAAGGGTTCGATAAAAATGTGCGTAGAGACCATTGCAGGTTTCACTGGGGGAGTGGCTATATTTCTATACGAAGGTCCGATAACTTTTCAAAGTGTACCAGGTTGGGAGGGCGTTTTCTCAACGAAGGTTCGATACCCTCTTGAAAGTGCAGTAGGTTTAACCACTTTCCGAAAAAACATTGGGAGGCGGTTATCATGGTTAGCATAAGCAAATTGGAACTGGTAATGGACAAAATTCCTGATTTTAAATTTTGTTATTATTTTCTAAATTGTAAACTCGATTGGACGGTTTAATCAAAATTTTAAAAAACCATGGTTTATTATTAAAATATACTAATAATGAAATAAAATATAATTTGCTTTTGTAATATAGAACTCTATAATAGAGTATACACTATATCTAAGGTTAGCATGAGTAATGATTTTTTTTTAATTCAATTTATTTTATATATTGTTTTGGTGTAAATTGTGTATTATTTTAATGTGCATTTAATAAAGAAATAATCGAAGTATTGGTATAATTATATATGTATTGCATTTCTAAATCTAAACAATAAAGGAAGATGTTAATAAACATTAAAAATTATAAGAAAAATATAAAAAATATTAATTAAAGATTTGAATTACTAAATAAGTTATCAGGCTTTTGAGTGGGTCTAATGGTTAAGAGCATGTATTTCTTCTCAAGAGGTTGCAGGTTCAAAACCAAAGGGGGTAGAGTATGTATGTCTTCGTAGACTTAGTAGTTAAATCGTTGCACGGAGAGATGGGTCCCTTGTCCCATAAAAAAGGGATCTCATACACCAATTTGGTGTCTCGCTTGGTCGTGACATTAGTTTTACAAATAGAACATTATTACAAAATCACAAGATTATACATGAAACGGCTTATGTACTTAAAACTTATACTCAATATGAATGGTGTGGTTAGCTAGAATAGTCAACATTTCTTTTGACCATGATAACAAGTCAAAGAGCATATTACTTGTTGAAACGTGACATTAGTTTTACAAATAGAACATTATTACAAAATCACAAGATTATACATGAAACGGCTTATGTACTTAAAACTTATACTCAATATGAATGGTGTGGTTAGCTACAATAGTCAACCTTTATTTTGACCATGATAACAAGTCAAAGAGCATATTACTTGTTGAAATTTTCATGATGTTTGGACACTTACGTCTATAATTTGGCATAATTGAGATGTATAAGTTAGCTAGAATGCCACGATATGGAGCAAGGTCCTCACCCATCACCCTTTCATGGCATATAAATTGAGGGTTGATTGATTAATGATTGGGGGGCCATGGGTTAGAGATCTACTTATACAAACTAATAAAGTATAGGAGGAAATAGTGAGAGGGTCATCCACAATAGTAAGATGTGGCATGACAAAGATAGAGGAAAGCCTAACGTTAATTAACATATCATTATTATTCCAAAAGGAAGTAGATTTCTTAAGTCCGCGGTTATTTGTAAATTCTTTGGGTGCATTACATATTGAACAAGTTTTTCTTTGTTACTTTTTTTTAAGCTGCAAAGTATGAAATCAATCTCAAACAATGTGAAAGGATTTGTGTAGCAATTATTGAATTTGAGGGAAGCATAAGATTTTTGAGGGAAAGCTTTATTTTTTAAATTGACCCAATTTTATGCAACATTGGGTCGTGATCAAAATCACACGACAAAAACTAACAATAGAAAACCACACATTTTAAAAGAGCTTACACATAGGAATCAACAAACACATACTTCACCTTAATTCATTCAATAAAATACATTATTTTTGGTTATACGCATTAATAGAACAACCAAGGTTTTTGGATTCTACACGGACTTACTGCACATGCCAATCTATGAGAGACTAAAGACCCCAATCGCATCAAGGCTTTAGATATTTAAGCGAGAGTCTAAAGCTTTTCATTTCATTCAATGACTCAAATAATTACATAATACAAATAATATGAAGCTAAATTGACAATTTGATGATGCGGCGCAAGCGCAAACCTCCGTGGCTCTAAAAATTCGTGCTCACCACAGACTCTTTTGTCGTTAGGGTAGCGAATTGTTTTGGTTAGGGTTTTCTCTGCAGGTGAATATCGACCGCAACCTCCGTTGCAAACTCTCCATCGTTTGTCGTTGGTCGGGCGTGAAGACGACAGGCATCACGGGAATCTCGGCTTAGCTATGCAACTATGGACGAGGAAATTGACTATTCACCTGACCCTTTAGAAGGTGTAGACATCTGGGGTTCTCCCAACTATCATGTGCCATCTCATGCCCCGCTGGCGCTCAATATTCCAGAGGCGTTTTTTATCCCGTTTCCCCCCCCCCCCCCACTCCGTCTCATCTCGCTCTTCGATCAACCTCCGACCACCCATACCGCGCGACTCACCGATTCTCTCTTCATCCCTTTCACTCCTCACCGCTCCGAATCGCCCGTTCACCCGACCCCAATCTCTCTACCTGTCTCCAAGGTACCTCTATCGGCCCTCCCCTCGAACCTTCCTGCTCTCAACCCCTACCAACTGGACTGCGCCTCCGGACCCTCCTCAATCGGAAGTTAATTCCTCGGGATGTTTCGTTGCGCCGCCCGTATCTCTTTCCCTGGATGCATCTGACCCATCTACCCCCGTTAATGCTCCTGAACCCAACCTCAGCCCTCATAACCCTAATTCCTCTCGCAGAGGAAGACATCGATCCAATTGCATCGAGAAAAGTAACAGGAACTTTGACCTAACTTTAGGGGACGTTCTGAATATGGGAGAAGTTTTGAATACTCCTGATAGGGTTCTTGTGGGACATGTGAGAGGGAGACTATACAACATCTCGAGATTACGAACCTGGACCAATGAGGTCTAGGGGCCCATTATGGAAGAACTCCCTTGGATTGTGATCCTCCCTCGCGGATGGTTCACCTTACGATTCCATCAATCTGAGCAAGTTAACTGGGTGTTATCGAAGCTATGGCACATTGAACAAGCTCCTGTATTATTCAAATGATGGAGCCCTCTTTTTTATCCTGAAAAAGAACAAGTCGGAGCAGGGCCAATTTGGGTGTGGTTGCCAGGATTGCCTCTTCACTTCTGGTCAGAAGATATTATGCGACACATAGGCAACACTCTTGGCACTTATCTGGATCATGATAAATCTTTTCTCACATCAGGCATCATGACTATGGCTCAGATACTGGTACTTTTTAACACCAGATATGGGCTCGAGGAAGTTATCACGCTAAGGTGGAGGCAATTCTTCAAAATTCAGATCCTAGATTACGAAGGAGTTCCTTACAGATGCCGAAGATGTCACGAAGTCAAGCACCTATATAAGGATTGCCCACTCCTGAAGGGCACCGACACTGATGGAGAGCCAGACCTAGCACCGACTATCCCCTCATAGCCTGCTCCCCCTTCTGTCAATGTTGTTGATGCTCATCGGAAAGGGAAGAAGACTGGATCCAGGCCCAAGCTCCCCTCTACCCCCCCCCCCCCCCGGACCTCCCTTGCCACAGATGACCAGAGCACGGACTACTGCTACTATTGAAGATGGCAACAAGAAACAGTGAAGGAGGCATCCTGAAACATCTTTCCTGATCCTAGTTGGAAAGTGATCGCCTAAACTAGGTGGGGCCCACACAGGTGATTTTTGTCGCAAAGTCTATTTTTAGACTATGTCTATTTTTAGACATATGGATCATGGTCTATGAGTTGCAGGATGCTATTTATGGATGGTTGGTCAAGTTGGTAAAAATAGATGGACCTCTATTTTTAGACATTTGGGCGGAGTCTATTTTTAGACTGCCAGGCTAAAAATAGAAAAGTCAAATATTATTTACCCTTAATAATATTTGGACTATAAACATTATCTTTATCCTTCATAAAGACTTCAAGCCGAGTTGTTTTGATGTGGCACATGTTGTACCGATGGTTGAATTACGCTATTCCTAGGTTTAGTTGAGTTATTACATGGTTGACTTTAGCTAGAACTCATGTGGCAGAGTTTGGTGGAGTTGATGAGACCGTTGATGGAGTTGTGTTCGGTTTAACTTAGTTGAACTAGTTGTATTTAGTCTAACTGATAAATACACTAGTGATGAGTGGTGTGAATTAATTATTAATTAATTCACTAATTATTAACTCATAAATCAACTAAAGAATACATCAGTTAACTGCAAGGCATGGACAGTTCAGTGGAGACCAGTGTTAGAGGTGGGTGAAAGGGTGAGTCTACTATCAGTTGTGACTATAACTGTGCATGAGATTTGCACACACATTGATTGAGATTGCCAATGAGGATTGCGCAGTACAAGCCAAGGGGATTCAAACTTGGATCTCACAATTAACCATCTTGGATTGCACAGTAGAGGCAGGCTAACAGGTGGAGGAGATTTGAACTTGTGACTTGTTCATATATGAGCTTGTGTAGTGTGTAACAATTGGAGATAGTGTTGAGAGCTTGTGAGGAGTTTGTGCTATGTATTGTTACATGTTCTCTATCATTATAATATACAGATAGTTGGGGGTTTTCAGCTGTAAGCTTTCCCCATTACATATTGTGTTGATATGTGTGATTGATTAATGTTTCAATGTGCGCATGCGATTGTTTTTAATTCCGCAAATTGATGATCAATGGTAGAAGAGGTTATGTATTATGCATGAAGCTCAAATAGTGTGTAATCAGGATAATCTCGGTGAATAACTCATCTATTATTCAAATTTCTATAGCTACCAGGCAGGCAATGGGTACTTCTCCATCCTCTATCCCTGCATCTCTTTTTATCTCTATTGCTTTTACTTCCACTCACACACATAGCATACCTCCCCCCTCCCACCCTATCCCCCTTCTTATGGCTACCTTCCCTGGCCTCCCTTCCCTTCCCACTTATTCTGATACCCCCCCTTCTATCCCTGATCTCTCCCCCCCACTCTCTCCCTCGGTATCATCCTCAGATTCGCACCCTCCCCATCCCTACCACCTCCGATCCCTCGCTCATTCTACACTACCCTCAGCTGAGACTAGTGGACTTAGCCTCATTGAACAATCTCGAACTAAACATGGCAGAGGTCGACACTCCAATATATCCAAAGCTATTATCCAAGCTGGTCATGATATTGTTGAAGGAAAACAAAACACTCTTGAAGGGGTCCTTAGAGCTCGGATGACCCATCCCATTGTTACCTCATGAAAATAATTTCTTTCAACTGTCGAGGGTTGGCCAGCCCTGACAAGAAACTGGCCCTGCGCAGACTCCTTCATAGCACCCCCTCCGATGTAATTTTCCTCCAAGAAACTATGGACTCAGCCGAACATGTCACCTCTACTCTCCTTGCTATCTGCCTTGGTTGGACCTTCCAGGCTTTGGATGTAAGAGGCCGATCAGGGGGGTCGCTATCGGTACCAATCCCTGTACCATTAGAATCCTAAATCAATGGGGAGGGGAAGGATTTATGGGGATTGATATCTACTCATCCGATCTTGGAGTTGCTTATCATCTTGTCAACATATACGCTCCTTGTTCATCCCGAATCACATTCTGGCATAATATTCTTAGCTCCTCACTTTTATCTGCTCACAATCTGGTCATTGGGGGCAATCTCAATTTCTCCATGGGATTGGCAGAATCTTGGGGTCCGCATGCTGTTGTTGATCCTATGGAAGATGACATGTCACACATCTTAGAATCCCACCATCTGATTGATATTCCCATGGCCCGACTTCACCCCACTTGGAACAACCATAGAACTGGGGAGGCCTTCGTAGCCAAAAGACTTTATCGTTTCTTAATTCATGAAGACCTCACTAGCTCGGGCATTTCTTATCGACAACGGGTGGGCACTGGTGGGATCTCTAGTCACTCTCCCATCTATTTGGAACTTGCACCTCTGCGTCAAAAGCCCTATAGTCCTTTCAAATTCAATGCTACTTGGTTAGCCTGCCCTGATTACATTGATCTGGTTAAATCATATTGGTCATCTCACCCCATAGCTCACACAATCTCCCCCTCGGTCTCTTTCGCCACTAATATGAATGCCATCAATAAATTAACTAAAACCTAGGCCAGAGACAAAAGGAAAAAGGATGAAGACACTCTGAATAAAACAAAACAGGCAATTGCAGATATTGAGTAATCTCTGTGATCCAGGACATGCCCTGGTCATACCAGATCCAAACTATCACAATTGATCAAAGATCGCTCTCGGATCCTCAGAGAACAAGAAGAAATTTGGTGCCTTCGAAGTAGAGCCATTTGGCTAAAATCTGGGGACGAGAACTCCAAATTCTTTCACCATTTTGCAAATGGTCGCAAAGCCATCGACAATATTTGGACATTAAAGGACCATCAGGAAAATCAAGCCTACAATTTACACCAGTTGGGTCAAATGGGCATTGATCACTTCAGAGAGCAATATAAAGCCCCTGCTAACACAAATCTTGCCAATATTATCAGAGTGGCCAGTTTCTTCCCAAGATTTGTGGATCAGCAAGCTGCAGAAATGCTCATGCAACCGGTTTGTCTTAAGGAACTTGAGGACACCTTAAAATGGTTTCAGAAAGACAAAAGCCCTAGACCAAACGGTTGGCCAATTGAATTTTACTTAGCTTTCTTCGATATTATGGGACAGGACATTCTCAGCTTGGTCGAAGAATGTAGATCGACTGGAAGACTCTATGATGCATTCAATTCCACTTTCATTGCCCTCATTCCCAAATCAGACAATCCACAACATTTCTCTAACTATCAACCTATATCTCTTTGTAATTACATATACAAAATCACTGCCAACCGTATCAAGTCCATCCTCTCTAAGCACATTTCTCCAGAACAATTTGCTTTCCTACACAAGCGCCAAATACATGAAGCTATTGGTTCTACTCAAGAGGTGTTGCACTCCATCAAACACAAAAAACTCAATAGCATCATCCTCAAACTGGATCTTGCCAAGGCTTTCGACCAAGTAGATTGACTCTACATTCGTATGATTCTTACACATTTGGGCTTTCCCTACAATTTCATCAAATGGATCATGTGCTGCATCACCAATGTTTCCTTTAGTCTCCTCATCAACAGATCTGCATCCCCTTTCTTCCACTCAGAAAGAGGTCTCCGCCAAGGATGTCCCCTCTCACCCCTCCTCTTGCTACTCATCATGGAAGCTCTGAGTCGATTGATTCAGAAAGAGAAGCAATTGGGTCGCTTACAGGGTATCAGATTGGCAGAAGGATGCACTCTCACTCACTTGCTCTTTGTCGATGACGTCCTCATTCTACTCAATGGTTCTATTGGATATATTCTCTCCTTTGCAGTTGTACTTGTTGATTTCAGTACAACTACTGGTATGAAATGCAATGCCTTGAAATCCACCATTACTTTCAACAGATGCTCCCCTCAGGAAAGAGGACTAGCACTCAACAGATTCATGTTCCTTTCCTTGAATCTTCAGGAAAGATTAAAATACCTTGGGTTTAGATTGAAACCCTCGGACTATCGCATTGCAAATTGGAGTTAGCTAGTGGCCAAGCTGGAAAAGCGCATTGGTATTTGGCACAACAGATGGTTATCTCGGGCTGCCAGGCTTACTCTCCTCAAATCTGTTTTGGAAGCCACCCCGATGTATTGGATGTCACTAGCTTGGTTACCCCAAGCTACAATTCATCGCATACAAAAAATGTGCAACAAATTTCTTTGAAATGGCAGTAGAGAGGGAAGAAATTTTGCATGGGTCAAATGGGACAACATTGCCCTTCCCAAAAAATGGGGAGGATGGGGCATCAAAAACATGGAATCTTTTGTAAGAGTCCTTGCTGCTAAAATGGGATGGCAACTCATGACAACCAAGAACCTATGCACACATGTGGTATACATGAAGTATATACGGCCCATGAACATATTTGATTGGATTTGACTACCAACATGGAACCTGCGCAACATCTCATCCATTTGGAAAGCTATCATCATATCCCTGCCACATATCAGGAATGGACTTTCTTGGAGAATCAAATCTGGGAACAAAGCTCGTATTGGTATCAACCCCTGGTCGGGTTGTGGCAACACACACATTCTACCCTCGGAACTCATCAATCATCTGGCTAATCAAGACATCAGATACATTGCCCAGATTGCTGAGCCTCGCACCACGGACCTCTACTCACAATGATGGAAATCAACCCATCAGCTCGGCATTCCAGAGCATCTGAAACATGATTGGCAGACTTACATTACTGCGCTGGCAGAATGTCATATTAGAATTGGTACCGGGAATGATGAAATCATTTGCGCCCCTGCAAAAACTGGAATCTACACTCCAAAAGACAGATATCTGCACATACATCTGGACCATCTCCCTCAGAGATGTGAATGGTGGTGGCACCCCCTCTAGAAGCTTCTAACTCCTCCTCGCACTATATTATTCATGTGGTGCACACTAAATAATATTGCCCCTTCCATGGACAATCTTCACAAACGATTCATTCACGGACCCACATGGTGCACGTTTTGCAGAAACAACTCAGAATCCATTAATCACCTTCTACTCTTCTACAGATCCATTGTTGCGCTTTGGACATCCATTATACATGATCTAGGCATCAATCTAAATTGGCAAGGTCAGAACTTAAACGAGGCTTGGCAAGCATGGTGGAACTATGCCTCTACATATAAAATCAGGAGCCTCCCACTCCTTGTCTATTGGGGCATCTAGCTGGCTAGGAATGCTTCTATATTTAAAGACTCTCCCCCCCTCTGGCACATGATCAAGTCCAAAATTCAGTTTCTCTAGCATACCTGAAGATGACCTACCTAGACCACCCCGTATCATCACTCTTGAAGTCATAAATCTCAATACACCTTGGGCTTATTTCGATGGGTCTACACAACCTTCAGGCTATGGTGGTGGTGCACTCTTACATCTTTCCAACTTGAATTTCTTCAAAATAAAAATGGGTCTAGGACCCGGCACAAAAAATTATGCTGAGCTTATCACTCTTCGCCATCTACTACAGTTTGCATTAGAGCATAACATTTTACACCTACGAGTATTTGGGGATTCTAAAATTATCATTAATTGGTTCAACAAAGTTGCATCTTGTCATGTGCATACACTTGTTTCTATATTAGAAGATATATAGCGAATGAAAGATATTTTCTCATCAATATCCTGCTCGCACATATACAAGGAACGCAACTGCATTTCTGACAAGCTTTCCAAGGAGGCAACGGTCCAACATAGGGGGCTCTGGCACATAGAGGAACATAATGATGCTCAAATTTTCAGCTATTATCATCATCCATTCATAGAAAAAATTGATAACGCAGCACAGATGATCTGAAAATTGACAGTTTTTTGAATACTTTTTGACATCTACATGATAGACAGTATGACCGGATCTGTTATTTAACAGTTTGTAGTTATTGTATTTATGCTGATGTACACCCCATGGAGGGATTTTTTAAGGATCTAATGCAAGTGACAACAGTCACAATATGCATATGTAATGCATCTACAACATGTAATTTTCAACTTTAATGAAAATTATGATTTTTCCTTGGGAAACAAAAAAATATGAAGCTAAATTGTTCTTGATTTTAGGTATAGTCATTAATTCAAAATTTAATATTTAAAACCAAATTAAAATAATAATAATAATAATAAATAAACAATAATAATAATAATGATAATAATGTATGCCTGTGCACAATGTTATGGATTGCTCTTGTTACATTTTGTGTTTAAATTTATTGAACCACTTAATATAATTTTTCCAAATTTTGAAGAAAAGTATAGGAATATGTCCTCTACATCCAAAAAAAAAATTAGACTCTTGATTTCAAATATTGGTTATGTGTAAGGCAAAATATTGAATTCTTGTTTTCTACAAAATTCAATGTGTTATTTCTAAATTGGGCACAACACTTAAACTCAATAAGTTTTTATTAAATTAATGAGAAGATAGAGGAATGTGCTTTCTATAACATATCCAAATTTTAGACCTTAACTCAAAAGTATAAGAATATTTTGATCTAATTACTAGGTGTTTGGTTGTTTTTATCACTTTGGTGAGCAAAACTAACTTTCTTGTAGTGTTAGGCTACTATGCCATCAACAAATAATTGTTAGAGTTGGCACATTAGAGAAATAAACTTACAATTTTTTATTTTATTTTTTATTTTTTTGGGGGGGCAGGGGTGGGGAGGGCGAGGGGCGTAAGCATGTGAGAAACTAGAACTAAACCAAAAAAACCAGAAAAACCAAAAATAAAATAAAATAAAAATAAAATAAAATAAAATTTTACACTCTTATTAACAAATGACAAGGTTGTGGCCTTGGAGATAGACCACAAAAGATGAGATTGAGCATATGATCCCTCTCCTATCCTCCTTGGGGGTTATTTTTGTGCTCCCTTAGGTCTCCTCTCTCCAAACCAAGAAGTGTGCAAATCTCCTTCGATGGAAGAAACCAAGCACTTAGTTGGTACTTATGTTCATCCAAGATGATCTCTCAAGGAAAAAGGAGCTTCAACGGTTATCTCAACATCATAACTCTATTTTTCTTCTCTCCCTTCAACTATTGTCCCATGGCATCTTCTTATATGAATAATTCAAGCTTCATAAAGATGGGTTTACAATGTGATTGGACCAAATTTGAATTTTGGTTCCACATGTGTGAAGAGGTTTGGAAATATTCATCAAGCTCAAGTCTGATCATCACCAACCTATGAATCCCTATGATAGGCTTGCCAAATTTTATTACATCAATAAATATTGCATGTTTTTATATTTGCACAAGTTTTGAAGGAAACATAGCAGAAAGCATGCAAATTTTACCCATGCAAATGCCTAAAAGATATATATTGTTGAACGAGAGAGAGAGAGAGAGAGAGAGACTCTCTCTCTCTCTCTCTCTCTCTCTCTCTCTCTCAAGCAAGAACAAGCAAGAACCTGAGAGATCTCTCTCTCTCTCTCTCTCTCTCTCTCTCTCTCTCTCAAGCAAGAACAAGCGAGAACCCGAGAGAGAGAGAGAGAGGACAAGCAAGAACCCAAGAGAGAGAGAGAGAGAGAGAGAGAGAGAGAGAGAGAGAGAGAGAGAGGACAAGCAAGAACCCGAGAGAGAGAGAGAGAGAGAGAGAGAGAGAGAGAGAGAGGACAAGCAAGAACCCACCTACAGAAAAATCATACATGCTTTATTCAAATGAGGTGGGCATGGCCCATGATTGTGAAATTAATAAAATATGTTTACAATAGTTGATAAGATATTAAAGGTTCCTATCTAATCATAACAAATGTGTAAAAGAGCGCTAGTGATGTTGCAGCTAGAAATTCCATGAAGTATAAATCCACATCACCCTCATGAGTGTCGGGAATAGTAAAGGATTGTACAAAGGAGAAAAATCCCTAGAACTGGAGATGAACACTAGAGATGAGAGTGGTCACACTTGATGGCATTTATGGCCTATCAAGCCCAGGGGTTTTCGACTATAATTTAGAGATTGCAACTATCACAAGGTAGACCTACCATGATGGGGATATGTGGTATTATTGAACACCATGAGGGTCAATGAAACTAGAGATCAATTTTGACTCTCTTTGTTTCATCTAGGGTCCATTATTTGTATGAGAAATAATGATCTGGATGCCTTAGAATTCTTAGAAAAAGAAGAGTTGGTGTCGATGAGAATGATGACACAACTACAAGGGACAAAGGATATCTTGAATAACACATGTGGCTTTGATAATCATGGATGAGGTCAAAACATGCAAGAAGAATGATACTTGATACTTCCCTTGGGTGGAGAAAAATTGATATTTTATTGTAGCAACAATAAAAAATCAACCAAAGAAAAGGTGAGTTGTTGTGAGAGGGACAACTCGAGGGATGAGGTTTGGTCAAGTTATGATTGGGGATATGGAAATGGTGACTAGGTAATTGATTGAAAGTGGCAACTATGGGGATCACATTGAAGTTTACTAGGATACATGAGATACCACAACCAATGAGTATTATGTAGGCACAAGTAACTCAATGTGAATGCTTCGATCATGGGGGGACTAGGACTACTGCCAAACAAAATGACATTGGGTGTGATGGCGAGAATATCATCAATTCAAGTAAAATTTTGTACAATCACCAATGTATGAAAAAATAATCGGGTTAAATGTACAAATACAGATATGGATGGCCCAATGATAAAATGGATTGACCTGGTGAGGCATTATTAGTAAGAATTGATGAGGGGAAGAGGCCCCATGGTTGGGTCTCCATGGAGGTAGATGATTGTTGAGGGAGAATGCATAGGGTCTACAATTTGTTGGGGATGTGAAAGGCTAATGATGATGTGGAACTATATTCAATATAACTATTTATCAAATGATAATAACCAATAAATCTCAGGGACCATAAAGGGGCTTGCAGTCAATACTTGTAAACATGAAACTGAATACCTGAAGTGAAAGTACCGACGATAAAGAAACTGTGTCTAGGTAAAAAGAATTAATAATATAAATACTAAACTTACATAACTTTTTGTGGAACTATGGTGAGAAAATTTTCCCTTTAATGAATTTTCAATGCTCCCTATAGGAGCCTAGGGAATAATGAGTTCCTAGGAAGGGCATTCCCTTAACAAGGCTAGGAAATGATGAGTTCCCAGAAAGGAACTTCCAAAAGGAATCTTAGTCACCTTTATAAAAGTAATGAAAGAGACCAAAGTCAAAATGGCCTTGCCACATGAAGCGATGAAGTTGTCTTGTGTAA
Organism: Pinus albicaulis; assembly: GCA_034641835.2. Classification (NCBI taxonomy): domain Eukaryota; kingdom Viridiplantae; phylum Streptophyta; class Pinopsida; order Pinales; family Pinaceae; genus Pinus; species Pinus albicaulis. Next base: position 1,153,160,491 of record CM076575.1, on the reverse strand, counting down.
CATTAATATTAGGCCATGTGGATTGTAATTGGATAAGTTTGGGAGCATGGGACACAACAAGGTGTGATGAGGGTTCCTAAAAAGTGTAGAATGTGGGTTATTGTTGTGTCATTATCTAGGTATTATGGGACCAAGGCCGAAAATGGTATTTCCCTCATTATCATTATACAAGGACTGGGGGAAGCATTGCTACCAAATACCCAATATGAGTGACCAAATTTATAAAAGTAGGTAGTTTAAGAGTGAAATTCCACAAAACAGGATTTGAAATAATGTATTAAATCCACCAAGTTGTATACTTTCCATGGGGAGGGGGGGTGTTGGGACCTTAAACTCTTTTGAAAACATCTCCTATGAGGGTATAACTAACAACATTGGAATTATTGATTTTAATAGGGTTTTCTATATTAATAGTTACTTCAAAAGACTTTATATCTTTTTCACATTCTTGTACATTATCCCATCAATGAGAAATTACACTGAAGACATCAACAACTGTTAATATTTATGACAATAGGATCATGAAGAGGCAACCACACAATGAACACAAGAGTTTACCTTGGGAAAACCCACATGGGGGAAAGCCCAACAACCTTTTCCTTAGAGAAATTATCAAGTTCAATAGAGATACATCAACCAAATACAAGGTCACACAAACCAACAAGATAGCTAGGTCAAACTTGGGCCAAACTACCTCCTAGTCAAGTCAAGCCTAATCATAATTTTGGTCTACTTCTTCATCCATGAATTTCATTCGGCAACTTGTCATAATAATTTCAGTATTGCACCCAGACTCAGAATTTTCGATCATCTACCTTGGCTCAAAATTTTGGTCCTCATATTAATCCTTGAACATGATTCTTTGTTGCCTCAAAATAGGTTTCTTCGTGCCTCAAGAATAGGCTTCTTCATTGTCTTGGAATAGGTCTCCTCGCTACCTCAAACAGGTCGAACTTTCTTACCTTAGACATATCTGAATTATTGCTTGGAGGGAGGTTGAATAACACATATTTATAGTATATTTTTGGGCTGAATGGGTGCCTCTTAGGTTGGGGCCAACCTGAATAGGAGGAGGGTTGTATTGGCTTCTTGGAGCCAAAAATTAAAGTAATAAAATTCATTTTTTTTCTTATATTAAAATATGACATGAAGAAAATGTTAACTATTTTTCTCTTTTATCAATAGCATGAATAACATGATTTATAAATACATCAATGACTAAAGTAATAATTATGAAGACCGACCATAACTACAAAAATTCACACTCCCTCTTAAGTAGGGAGGTATTCATAATGACTATCAATATGTTCTCATGTTGACTGATTTCTCTAAGAAAAGGTTATAACAAATCCTAGTACCATAGTCGGGTCAACAATTGTGACACATGGTACATCAATAACAGATCAACCATTTACCACAATTCAGGTCAACAATTTAGACCTATGGTATATCCTCACCATAATTTGGGTCAGTGCTTCAGACACATGGTAACTACATCAACTAGTCCCATCATTCGGGTCAGTACTTCAAACCTATGGTGTGTGCTCACCATAATTTGGGTCAGTATTTTAGACACATGGGATATCATTTAACATACAACTAGTCACCATAATTCAGGTCAATGACACATGGTGAATCACCAAAGGCCAAATTATAGTTGTACAATCCATGGCCTAATGTTAAATGAACATGATGCTCCAATACCATTCTTCTTAATTCGGGTCATACATCACACAGGGAGAATGTAAATCATGTGCCAGACCATTCTCCCTAATTCGGGTCATTGTACTTGACACGGGGATAATTTCCCTAATTCAGGTCAATGTACTTGACAGAGGTAGAATGTCACTACATGATGTTATCTAATCAACACTCCCTCTTAATGAGAGAGGCATTCAACAAGTCCAAGCTTGTCCCTGAAGTATACAAACTTAACGTGAGGGAAATCTGCTTGACTATAATACAAAATCCATATTGCTTCCTTGTGTACCATGTCTTGATACTAGATCTCACAGTGCTTTAACCGATCATCATGGTCATCACCTACACTTGATCAAGATGATCTTACATGTAGCCTTTGAAGCCATATTGTTTCTCAACTTGCCAATCCAACTACATTATATTCAGCCTCTACAATATCGAGTGCGACAGATGTTTACTTCATTCTCATCCAAGAAATTATAAAGGAGCCCAAACTAAAGTGATATCCTTATAAACTCTTTTTGTCTTCAACACTCTCTGCCCAATCTGAAACTACAGTTGTATTTTACCATTTGAGACAAATTTGAAATCATAACTTACTTTTCCATGACCAAATATATCATGTTGGTACTCCAACACATGTTGAGCAACATGCCTTGGCTCGTAAAACTGATCAGCTTCCTTTTACTGGGTCTATCACCACATCTGCTACCATGTCATCCTAACTAGGTGCTTCCTCTCATACTAAGACATATCCTACAATGATAATTATGGTTACTCACTATTCCACTTTTGTCTTCCATCACATCAACTGTCTAGCCTGACGATGCCAGTGACAGTTCATCACATCAAACTCAGAAGTAAATTCCCTCTAAAGCTAAAACATAGCTCTCTAACTACTCCCTCTGTCGCAACTACTTCCTCTGACACATGAGTCCATCTACTTTCATTAGAGACAGATCAAATAATAATGAGATCAACCCATGGCTCATCTCAAGAATATTAAGCACATCATGTATGCATGTGATTGTATAAATCCTTCTTCAAACATGAGACTTCTTCTCAGGTACCTCAAAGTCTCAAGGTAGCTCTATGTACACTTCTTTAATTACAATATTTTGCATCCACTTGGTGAAACTTTCAATGCAAATATAATAGTTCTGACAGAAGTGTTCCTTTCATCTTAGAGCAAATGTATTGTCATGATCCTCTCCCTCTTTCTAGGAGAGCCTTCTATTCAACTCTTTCTTTGTACTTGTTTGTGTTTCAATTTTCTACATGTTATGTCTTGAATTCTCTTCAACACAATCAAGGCATACTTCAAACAAGTTGATCTACTAGCTCCCTCTGAGCTCGGATTTCATCTATCTCTCAGCACAAACCACTATTCTAGAAAAGTCCTCTTTTCATATGCTTTACTTCATACTTCCACTTCTTCCATATGCTACTAAAGCCTTGGGAACCTCTAATATGTACATGTAATCCTCACTAGGAGGCGATGGAAGAAAAATTATAATTAGGCAAAGGATGCAAAGACAAGAGACTAACTGATAGTAAATCAACAATAATAATCAAGAAAGAAAGATGTAAGATACTCATCTTTTGAGAATTATAGGGAATGCCAAATCCCTCTTGATCTTAGACTTCTTGCATCCATATTGTAACTTTATCATCCTTGTCCACATCATCATCGTCATGTCATTCCTTCCTTGCATGAGATAGGGTTTCTTTTTTCAGGGGAAATGTTAATGTAGGTTCAGATCTATGGTTTTGTCCATAAACTGTAGGGATTTCTTATCCAAACCATTTTTGTCAGCTAGGTTTTACAAACCTTAGATTTTAAAATGTAAAAAATCTAGAATCACAAAGTTATACTTGTCAATGATCATCCTAAGCCAAGTAGCTTGGCTTCTTCAAAATATTATAATATCAACAATTTGTTCTTACAATGTGCAAGGAATAAACTTCATCTTTCAGGACTGAATATTATCTTCAATACCCTAATACCCATAACAGTAGATGTAATATTTTTCATGGTATCTATACTTTCTTTACAACAATGGATTCAATCGCAAACTTCAAAGTTTTGGTTCATTTGTGTCCCTTGTTTTCCATAGTACTAGGCCTGCAAGTGACTTTATCAAGAGAACCTTTGATTTATGAGCTTGAAGAGGAACTCAACCACACCTTCTTAAAATAAAACTTAAGATATTTGAGCCAACTAGATTTAATAAGTGACCTTAAGAGGATTAAATTCATATTTTGTAGATTTTATAGTCAGGCTTCTCAAATTCAATAATTTGACCTTCAGGTAGTCCTATGATCAATAACCTTTCTTGAATTTATCTGATCCAAAGAAGAACTTTAGAGACTAAATCATGTTACTAAATATTTGTATGGTGCAATGCAAGATATATCACTCAAGTATTGTAACTTTAGGGTAATGTTGAACTCAAGGGTTATTGATTTCAGTCTATGTTATAACCTATACACACTTGATCACAAATATAGCATTCCACGAGTTTTTCATCTTTCATTCTTGAGAGATCAATCAATATGTACTCTTCAAACCCATACTTGGTCTTGATTGACACAGATTCTTTATGATGACAAGAGATCATCCAAGAGCACTTCAAATGAAATTTTTAATGATGCATACCTCTTGTTCTAATTATTAACCACTGACTTCTGGCTTCGTTGATGTATGTATACGTCTGCGTTTCAAACCTTATACTCTTCTTGGAACATTCCATCACTGCGATGTGCTTTTATGAGAAACAAATACTTCAACTTCAAACTTGCCATATGTCATGTAAAAATTCCTTCAATAATTCAAAGGTTCGTGGCATTTTTAGCTTAGCAGATAGAGGTGTTTTTAAACTCCTTTGGACTTCTTCTTTCAAAGTGACACAAGCTCAACTTCTCAACAAGGTATTGTTTAAGACTCCTTCAAACTAACTTAGTTCTCAACTTATAATACCTTGTTTGTTGAGGCTTATCGACCATAATATATTTATGATTATGTCAGAAAAAAGGATCACAAGTTGGTGCTTATGATTTTTCTTTCAAAACAAGGTATGATCCATGGTTTATAAAACATTGATCCAATCACATAGTGGATACATATCAAAATTCACTATTATTTTTTCGAGACAATTGGACTTGAGATCTTTTTAGCCTTCCTAATATTGTCCCGAGGCCTTTTCGCCTTCTGCAACCTGACTGAGATATCCTCAGTCTTTGACTTGTTAAACTAGGGCCAAGATTACTTGTCTATTTCATGAGGCTCTTAGTCCTCATTTTGGCCTTCATGAAATAATGCAAGTATTTCTAATACAATACCAATGTAAGTATATTATGGTATACTTTTGAGGACACCTTTTTCTGGACTTTTTTCTAATCATATTTGACTACTTGGATCTCCTTCTGAGAATAGGCCTTTGTATCCTCCTTATTTCGACCTATTCAAGAGTTGAATTCTTTAGTCCTCAAATTAATGAGCTGAGTTTAATCTTCTTACTAAAGATAAACATGGCTTTCTTCTAGCAATGAAACTAGGGCACTTTCCATAAGAAATTTTCAACCTACTGTATTTATGTCTTCTTTAAATAAGCTGCAGATCTTCTAGTAGACAATAAGACTTCTTGTGACTTGGAATGGGGCTAATTTTTCCTCAAATAAGGTTTCTATTTCACTAAAAAGCTTTGGTCCCATGTTGTTTTTTATGGGGTCTTCTATACTGACAATTACTTCAAATGATTTTATATATTTTTCACATTCTTGTACATTATCCCACCATTAATAAATTACATAGAAGACATCAAAAAAATAAAATATATGATAGTAGGATCATGAAGAGACAACCACACAAAGAACAAAAGAGTTTACCCTAGGAAAACCATTAGATAAATCATTGAGTTAAATAGAGATACAACAGTCAAACAAACCAACAATATATCTAAGTCAAACCTGGGCCAAATTGCCTCCTAATCAAAATTACGGTATGCTTCTTCATCCATGAATTTTTTTCTACAACTTGTCATAGGAATTTCAGTTCTATGCCCTAGCTTAGAAATTTTTTTCATGTACCTTGCCTCAGAATTTTTCTCCCCAGATTCGTCCTTGAATAGGCTTCTTCATCACCTCATAATAGGTTTCTTCGTTGTGTCAAAATAGGTCTCTTCACTGCCTCAGATAGGTCGAACTTGCTTGCCTTAGACAAATCTGAATTCTTGCTTGGAGGGAGGTTGAATGACCCATATTTATAGTCTTTTTCTATGTCGAATGGGTGCCTCTTAGGTTAAGGTTGACTTGACTAGGAGGAGGTTCAACTTGGCTTCTTGGAGCCAAAATTTCAAATAATAAAATTCAAATCTGTGTTTTATTAAAAACCAACATGAATAATGTGTCAAGTATTTTTCTCTTTTGTCAATAGCGTGAAGAACATGCTTTACAAATACATAAATGACTAAAATAATAATTATTAATACCAACCATAGTTACAAAAATTCAACAGGAATTAGGTTCCAAGAATCCCTATTAGGTCCAAGATGTTATCCTATATGTGAGGGCACAATTCTAAGGAAATTAGAGGGTGCACTAGTTGAGTGGTTAGGACCCTACAAGCAATCGATAATAAAATCCAGGTGGAGGTTATCACTAAGATTGGTGAAATAAGTGATGGCCTCAAAGAATTTTTAATCCTTTAGAAAGAATGTGGTTGAGAGGTCATGGTTTCTTTTGGGACTAGGAGAGGAAATATGTATGGGTGCTCCTGAGGGTGAATAAATCTTATGGACCTCTATTCCAAAGGCATGAGGAGGTGGTTCTAGAACCATGGGATCACATATAATGGGAGTGGGTTGTGGATGCTAATTAACAGTGGACACATAATGCATGGATTTATTCCAAGCAAAATAAATTGAGACTCTGCCTTGAGAAGCACGTAAGGGAGATCATAGTAAGAGATTTAATCAATCATGATGATGTATCCCTCATGTGGGGATATTATGACTCAAAAGAGTGAAGACACCACAAAATTCATGGCATAAATGTAATCCCAACCAAAGAGAATATTGTAACCCATAAGGTTATACATGACAATGATGTTGATGAAAACAATGTTATTTCCTTAGAACTTGATGGAGAGATTAGGTAAGATCCATAAGGGGGGATAGAGTCTACCAATAAATGCTCTGAACTCATTCATTGATGGAACAAGAGTGGGAAAACCTACTAGTTTCCATGTCAAGGAGGACATGGTACATGATGATGCCCCATCATCTAAAATACATTGATGAACTATAAAGTTATTAACAATGAATCATATTTGAAACATAGTAGAAGATTGAAGTCATGCTTGGCTATGTTGGTCCCAATCAAATATGATGTCTTGTCATGGGTGTGAGTAAGCACTTATAGTTTCCTTCAAAGGGTAAATTCCAGTGAACATTATGGAATAAGAAGTGGAAGGGATTCCCCCAAGTCTACATGATTGGTTCTTGATCACGACATAGATTTGGTTGGAGGTAGGGTTTTGATCAAGAGTTCATACATTTTGCTCAAAATTAAAGTTATAGGATTGGGTTGAAACCAAGATGGTTGCGTAGATCTCATCTTCCTAATTTCGGCACCGTGAACAGTTCGAAAAACCGATGTCGTATGAGGAAGATATTGCATTATGATCGAAATGCCAAACAAGTAAAATTACGACAGTTTGAACATGTTTGATTGGGATGGTCAATCAACAAAGTGGATGCATAGTCAGCAAAAAATGGAATATTCCTCAAAATATTCCCTCCACCGGACCAATCATTGGTTGACAAGTGTTGATTTTCTATTTTTGGTACACGGTTGGATGAGCCAATTATAGGGTGCCACATGGCCAGCCCTCAAGCTGCCATGTGTCCTTTAAACGACATTGTAATATTTTGTTGGAGGCCATAGGGCTCGACCCCCTAACCTCCCTCCGGGCACGCAAAACTATTTATCTTCACCCTCATCATCATCGTCTTCTACTTATTCTTCAGTACAATAGCCACACAAGTCCAAAAGCACTGGTAAAAATCTTTCTTTTTTTAAAACTTGATGTTAAATTTGAATTGCCAATGTTTAATGGTGAAGTAAATGCAAACAAGCTAGATAATTGGATTAGACAATTAGAGGTCTATTTGAGAATACAAAACCTTCAAGATGATGATACAAAAATTCAATTAGCTTCTTTGAGAATGGAAGATGCAACACTTGTTTGGTGGGAAGCCAAGACAAAGGAGGAAATCAAGAAACATGGCAAGATTATTCTATCATGGTCAGATTTCATTGCTGCTATTAAACAACAATTTTATCCATTAGCTCATATGCAGAAAGCCGTCATGAACTAGCAAAACTTTAGGTAGTTAAAGGGACAAAATGTGAAAGAATACACCCAGGAATTTAGGAGAAGAGCTCTCTTATTAGGGGTGGATTTATAGAGATAAGACACTTTGATAAAGTACATAGGAGGCTTACATAGCTACCTAAAACATACTATTCTCATGTTTAAACCCACCAGTCTAGATGAAGTTTGTGTTCAAGCCACGCATCTAGAAGCTAGAGGGAAGAACATTTCTGAAGAGGGTAGAAAGAAACCTTTTAAGGGTAAATCCAAGGAAAATACCTCAAAAGGTAAAAACAAAAAGAATGCATCTATTAAGAAAGAGGGAGAAAAAGTGACTTGTAAATGTTGTTCAAAAGAATTCCATGATGAAACTCATTGTTGGAAATTACATCCTGAATTGAAGCCAAAGAAACCTAATAAAAAAGGGAAAGTGAAAAATGCTGCTACAACTCAACATGATTTAGGATCTAATTCAGGTGATGAAACTAAAATCACAACCATGGGATTGAAGAACATGAAGGGAAAAGAAATTGAAACTAAACCCAATACCAATGCATCAAACTGTCACATAAACACTCTAAATGAAGAAGAAATAATAGAACTGTTTCATGTGAGGGTCATATCCAAGCATACCAAGATTTACACATTGTTTGACAGTGGGTCACAAGCAAAATTAATCTCTGAATATTTGGTCAAAAAACTTAACCTTGAGACCATACCATATCCAAAACCATATCCATTGGGTTGTATTTGTAAGGATGCATATCTACAGGTTTCAAAGAAATGTATATTGAGGTTTGCAATCACTGCAAGCTTTGTTGACACAATTGAATTAGATGTGGTTCCGCTTGACATAACTGGTATTGTATCAAGGAGTCCTTACTTGTATGACAGGAAAGCGATCTTCTATCGCCATGAGAACAAGTATCATTTATTCAAATATGGCAAGGAGTTCATTGTTAGAGCACATCGCAAGAAGACAAACATTGCTTTGGAAAATGCTGGACAGGTAAAGAGGTTGGTAAATTCAAGTAAGAATTTTGTTCTTCTTATGATTAATCCCAAAGTTGATATTAATCATGAATATTTTGAGGGATGTGATCCTAAGTTGAAATCAGAATTATATGATGTGGTTAATGGGCATCATGAGATGTTTCAGGAGCCAACAAGATTTCCTCCAAAAAGGAAAATTCAACATGAGATTCAGTTGTAGCAGGATTGTCCTCTTCCAAACATCGGTATGTATCACATGTCGATAATGGATAAAGTTGAAATAAAGAGGAAAATAAAAGAGATGTTGGATAAATGAATCATAAGGTCAAGCACCTCGCTATGCGGTTCACACATAGTATTGATACCAAAGAAAGATTGGACTTGGCGCATGTGTGTAGATTTTCGAGATTTGAACAAGATTACGGTAAAAAATCGTTACCCACTCCCAAGAATAGATGATTTTCTTGATTAGCTAAAAGAAGCAAATTTTTTCACTAAGTTAGATTTATGAAGTGGATATCATCAAGTAAGAATTGCAGAAAGTGATATATGGAAAATTGCATTCAAAACCAAACAAGGACTCTTTGAGTGGTTAGTTATGCCTTTTGGTTTATGTAATGCACCGACAACTTTCATGCGAGTTATGGATAATGTTTTGCGACCATTCCTTGATGACTTTGTTATTTTGTACTTAGATGACATTTTAATTTTCAGCAAAACAAGAGAAGATCATGTCTTGCATGTAAATAGAGTGCTTGATATTTTGAAGAAAGAGAAATTGTTTCTTAAGATGTCAAAATCTGAGTTTGGAAAGAATTATTTGGTCTATTTGGGACATATTGTAGGAGGATGAGAATTGAGGATTGATCCTTCTAAAGTGGAGGTCATTGTGAATTGGCCTACACCCAAAACAATTACTGAGGTAAGAAGTTTCTTAGGTGCAACTCAATATTGGAGGAATTTTATTGCCAACTTTTCTTCCAATGGGGAGGAAAACAACATCAAGCTTTCGAAGCTTTAAAATACAAGATCAATTCATCTCCCATCCTCGCATTACCAAATTTGAGACAACCATTTGAGATACAAACTGATGCTAGTGACTATGTCATGGGCGCAGTACTTTTGTAGCATGGTAAGGCTATCGCCTTTCATTCAGAAACTTGTAATGGTGATGTGACTAATTATCCTAAATATGACAAAGAACTATATGAGTTGGTACAAAGTGTCAAGAAGTGGAAACACTATTTGATGGGTAAAGAGACTATTGTACACACCGATCACCAACCATTACAGTACTTGTAGTCGCAAACAAAATTGCAGCAATCAAGACGTTTCAGATGGATGGTGTTAGAGTCGGTATCTTCATCCCTCCATCAGAGATCAAATTTCTCTTGTTGCATTTCATTTTAGGTGTCTCATTCAGTTCAGTCAGTTGCATTCCATTAGGAGCATGGATCATCTGACGGAAGGGTCTTTTCTCTCATATCCCTCATGTCATGTACCTGCTGGTCCGTGTTTGTTCATCGAAATCATTTACAATCATGTTTGGTCTCTTAGTTAACAAAGAGTCATTTTAGGGTTTTTAGTCTCATTAGGTCTAGGGTTTCGTTAATTTAGTCTTCAAAATGACTAATAATTTCAGCAGGCAGATGAGGGAGGTTCGAAATAGGTTTTCATCGCAAAAATTTCATTGTCATAATGCTTGATAATGATTTTTCTTCAAAACTTTGTTTTGAAGAAAAAATGTCTGTTTTATCCGTTTGTAATAAATGTAATGTAATTTTCAAAGTTTTTCAGTTGTAAAGTTCTTCAGGCGCAACCCTGGTCACCTTTTCCAAAATCCCATGCCAGCTATCCCTGCAAACACAGACAAGATATTCGTCATTCAACTCAGAAAATCAAAGGAAACAAGCAAAACAAAGTTTATGTGAAAAGTGTCAAAGTTTTCAGACTTTAGAAAGTGGGTTTTTTCAAATCAAAAATCAAAGTCTATGGCATAAAAGATATTTTTGTGTTTCAATAATTCATTTGCATACCAAGAGTTAGCATTGAGCCAAGAAAATCATGGAGGAGGGCGAAACAGTGTTGGAAGGCAAAACTGTGGTGAGATTGACAGTCGCGGCGCACTGGGTGGAGGTCGCGGCGCATAAGCCAAGCGCGGCGCACAAGGCCGCTCATCTCCATGCATTTTTGAATGGTCGTGGCGCACACAGAGAGCACGATGCACTGGGTTGTGCGTGTGGCGCATTGCCCCGAAAAATGAAATTTTTTCCAGTCTTCTCCAAAATCAAATTTGCTTGGTTGCTCCATGCTCGAGTGAGTCAAAGCCATTCTCTTATTGTTCATAACTCATATTTGGTGTTGATTGAAATGGATTATGAGAATTGGAATGCCAAAAACTTAAACCCTATCACCTTGTTAAAAAATTGCTCCTTAGGGTTTTAAAGTTGGTGTTTTAAAATAGTTTTGTGCCACATACTTCATTTCCCATCTTGTTTATTCCTCCCCTCACTGTCATACTATCATTACAGTCCTTCCCCTATTCCCTTATATCCCAAGTCACTCATTCCTAAGCCCCATTTCTCTATCCATAAATCATTTCATCTTCTATCACTCTCCCTTTCCCATTTCACTTATAAAAATTCCCAAACCCCAAGAATCCCAAAAATTCAGTGGTTGTCCCTTGTCCCTAAGTTTGTCAAATTTTCAAAGGGAAAATTATCATTTGATTAAACCCCATTGTCCCCACTGCCCTATATCTCCTACAGTCCCTCTCCTTTGACACACATTTGGCAACTAAAACAAAGCACCAAATTCTCATTTTCATCTCATACAAGCCAAACATAGACCTTGAAACACCATGGAGATAGACACTGATACATCATATGACAGAGATAGTGATTCTACCACTGAGCTACATGCACCTAGAAGGCCTCGTAAAGGTGGCAAACATGTGAGAGAAGAGCCCACCTCATTAACTCAATTGCAGGCTTGCCCACTTGCAATGGCATGTTTTCGAGAGCAGTCATGCTATCAATATTGTGAGATGATTGCTAGGATTCGTCATCATCAGGAGTTGGCTCATTTGTTTGTATTACATTTACATGATGGTCAGGTAACTCTTGCTGGTGTAAATTTCACTTTGACACCGGAAACCATCTCTCAAGCAACAGGAATACCGATTGTGGGTGAACAATGGAACAAAAGACAACAGGTGGACATAGTGCATTTTGAACCATACATCAGGCCTAGCTATGTGAGACAGCTCAGTAGAGTATTCCCATTCTGGTTCCTAAAGGAATCCTATGCGCCTTTGATGAAACTCATTATCAGATACTTCAGTTGTGAGGGCCGGTTTTCACGCCTCTATGCCTACCACATCAGGTTATTGATGCATTTCACGAGAGTGAGGATGATGAACATACCTTATTTCATGTGCCAGAAAATCGAGAGAATGAATACTCTTGTGCAGAAGAAAACTCCCGAGTAGCAGTACAATAATATTTATCACTATGCACTCATTAAGATCGTGGTTGTACATCAGCTTGGATTGCAGGGTATTTCATGGGAAGATTTCATTTCCCATGACTTCTTCACAGCTCCTCAGGTTCTTCCAGAGGTTGTCCATGATGCAGGTGAACCTTCACATCAGCCTAAAGGTCACGAGACAGAGCCTATCAGTGTGCCAGTGTTTGTTACTTATCAGAGAGGCACCATACTATTATTTGCAGCGGCTCGACGAGTATTATCTCCACCCGGGGTGGAAGGGGTATCATTGCCATCATCAGCAACACAGGTACAAGTACATGACCGAGGTAAGAGGCCCATGCAGGATGAGGGCCCTTCAGGAGGCCAGGATACTGATTTCATATTGATTGATGAGGATTTTAGCTCTCTAAGTTCAAAGTTGAGAGAGACCATTCAGAAGCAGAAGGAGGAGATTGACACCTTGACCGTCAAGTTGCAGAGAGCTCAATGGATCATAAATTACTTGGAGCAGTGAAAAAAACAGTTGGAATATCAACAAACAATCATGGAGTTGCAAAACATCCGTGAGAACCAGCAAGCTACCTGAAGAAGCCATACCGAGATGACACCCATTGAGCGGGAGATTGAGGCTGATAGAGAGAATTGGCTTGAGAGGGTCAATATTCATCTTGAGAAGCTATTGGAGAAGGAAAAAAAGGAAAAGAACATGCTTAGGCACATGAATAACCATTATTGGGCGCGAAATCATGTTTGCAAAGCGAGGATCAAGATCCTGAAAGCAAGGCTAAGGAGGGCACTAAAGCGTCGTAAAAGGCACGATAGACTCCAAATTTTGGCCGAATCTTCTTTGGCCCAGCATAGTGCTTGATGGTGGACATTCAGCCCAAATTTCAAGAAATTTGGGAAATTTTTTGTCAATTTTGAATTTTTTGGCCTAAAAACAGATTTTCCTGCTCGACGCGTAGCGCCACTTGGCGCGCACTTATAATTGGCAGCTCTTTTGGAGGAAAAATTTTCATTTCTGGATTTTTCATGAAAATTTATGCATGCATACACATTAACTAAGGATTTCATCAAGTGTTTGGTTGTCTAAAGGGTCAAAAACACCCTAAAAATGGCCTTTCTGCCACTTTTTGCACACACAGGAAGCAGTGTTGGGAGATTGGATTTTTGGAGAGGAAAATGGCAACCAAATTCAGAAATTCCACTTGGGTTGGAATGTAGATAGATAGGGCTTTCCAACAAGCTATCCTGCACTCAATTTGGACTTCGCGAAGGCCCTCAAAATCAGCCTCAAAGTTGTGCTACGCATAGAGATTTCAGGCGCGACGCATTGGGAAATTTGGCCTATTTTTCACTCAGCAGCTCATATTTTCGCCTAGTTTTGGCTAGTTTGACTTTTTCATGTAACTCTTGATGTACCTTGATGTAATTTCATGACCATGATTTAATTTTGGCACATTTTTACTCATCTTAGTAGATTCATTCACCAAAAAGTGAAATGTGAGTGAATGAATTAGTTTCCTATCATATAGAGGCAAGTTGTTTCATTGCCTATTTTCCAGTTCTTAGTTTATATATGGTTGAAACAGCTCCTATAATGATGATATAGACCCCTAGAGGCATGGGGATGAGTTATGCTTGTCTATATCATGTAGTTCTTCAGTCATTTTCAGGGTTGGACACTTGGGATTGCTTGGCACTTCATTGTATATTTCATCTCTGCAATTTTAGCAAAGGAATAGACCAGGGTTTGCAACACTCTTTGGGATCCATGTGGCTCTGTGTTTTGATGGTGTGCTTCTCTATGTGATTGTAAGTTCATTGATGTTTATGTGTATCATTTCCCTTCTCCTTTCTTCTTAAATTAAACAAATAGGTTATAAAGGCGGAATTCATTAGATTGCTTTGCTTTGCCTTCAGTTTTGTTTAATCTTCCATGTTTTCATTAGTTTGAAGAGGATTCTTGAAAGCCTCTTGCCCTCTTCAGCTCCTCACCAGTCTGAAGTATCCATTCATTCAATCCAAAGCATCAAAACAATTGCCTTCCTTGCCCCATTCAGAACTCTGCAAAAACTAGGCCTCATCCCCGAACCCAAAACTGCCTTTCCCTTTGTTTCCAACAAAACCCCCAAAAACAAGATCAAACTCCTTCACTTATATACCTAGCCTAAAATAAGCTTTTATTTCAATTCATCTAAAGCCCCATCGATTATTTTGCTGAGATTGACCCGGAGAGAGCCCTCTCATGTTCTGGTAGGGCTAGCTACCAGACTGAGCGTGGTTTGATGTTACCCTGAACTCTGCCTTCTTTCAGCCTGAGGTAGATTTAGGCAATAACAGATGGGATTTCTTCAACAATTTCACTTGATTATAAGGTACAAAAAAGGTATATTCAATAAAGTTCCAGATATGATTTCAAGACTAATCATTAGTGCTTCTACTTTACTAAAAAATGATTATGTTGTACATGAGAGTTACATAGAACAATATGCACATAACATTGATTTCCAAGATGTGTATGCTAGTTTGAGTGAAGGGAATCAAGTTGAAGAAAAATATTATCATAACAATTTGTTGTTTCATTTGGGAAAGCTATGTATTCCACAAGGAGAGAGGCTAAGTTTCATGAGAGAAGCTCATTCTTCTCTTATTGCTGGACACTTTGGGGTAAGAAAAACAGTGGCGCATCTACAGAGGTATTGTTATTGGCCTCGCATGATAGATAGTGTGTCACGTTTTATAAGAGGTTGTTCTATGTGTGCAACAAGTAAGCCTAGTAATAGGAATCTTGGATTGTACACGCCACTTCCGGTACCATCAAGGCCATGGGAGAGTGTCTCCATAAACTTTGCTGGAGGTCTACCTATGTCAAGAAAACAACATGATTATCTTTTAGTAGTTGTGGATAGATTCAGTAAAATGTGTATAATTATGCCATGTAAGAAAACCATTACTGATAAACTTTATTTTAAAAATGTTTGGGTTCATTTTGGATTGCCCACTTCTATTGTTAGTGACAGGGATTCCAGGTTCATTGGGAATTTTCGGTCAAATATATGGAGAATGATGGACAACAAATTGAAAAAGAGTACGACTTTTCATCCACAAACAGATGGAAAAACTGAAGTGGTGAACATAACAGTTGTGCATCTATTGTAGCAAACATCCTAAGTTTTGGGATGAACAACTGCATTATATTCAACACGCTTACAACTGGGCAAAGCACTCTTCAACACAAACCTCACCTTTTGAAGTATGCTTTGGGTATTTTCCAAAATCGCCATTAGAATTCATCTTTGGGAAGTATGATGAAATTGATGGCCATAGTGATATTGATAAGGACCAAAATTTCATTGAGAAAATTCAGATGATACATCAACAAGTTCAAGAACAGCTTGAGAAAAGTCAAAGAAAATACAAATAGAGGCATGATAAACATTGGGTTGATCACAAGTTTCAAGAGGGAGATGAGGTATGGTTGCACATTAGCAAAGAAAGGATGCAAGGGGAAGGTAAAAATCTCAAACCCATCCGCTATGGTCCTTTCAAGGTCATAAAAAAAGTTGGCAATAATGCATTCCAACTTGACTTGTCTTCTTACATGCAAATGTATTCAGTTGTTAATGTTCAAAACTTACGCTTGTATGAGCCACCTTTGATCGATGATCAAGGAAGTGATGTTCAACTACCTTCTATTGAATATTTCTCGCCAGAATTTCTGGATGAGCTTAAAGAAGATACAATTCTTGACAGGAGGACAAGAACATCAAAGTGGGGAAGTGTTGACTACCTTCGAGTTGGGCTCAAAGGCACTAAACCAAGCAAGGCAAAATGGATGGAGATTGGAAAGGTGAGGGAGTTGTACCCTCATTTACTGAACATGTAATCAAGTATTTTGGGGTCCAAAAGCTTCCCAATGGGGAGGAATGATTAGGAGTTCATAATTTTTTTTTCTCAAAATTCAAAGTTATAGGATCGGGTTGAAACTAGTATGGTTGCATAGATTTCTTCTTCCTGATTCTGGCACCATGAATGGTTCGAAAAACCGATGTTGTATGAGGAAGATATTGTGTTATGATCAAAATGCCAAACATGTAAAACTATGACAGGTTGACTCAGGTGTGACTGGGATGCACAGTCAGCAAAGTGGATGCACAGTCACCAAAAACATGAATATTCCCTCCACCGGACCAATCATTGGTTGAAAAGTGTTGATTTTCTATTTGTGGTACAGGGTTGGATGAGCCAATTATAGGGTGCCACGTGGCTAGCCCTTAGGCTGCCACTTGTCCCTGAAATGACATTGTAAAATTTTGTTGGAGGCCACAGGGCTCAACCCCCTGACCTCCCTCCGGTCACACACAACCATTTACCATCCACACTACGCTTTGTTTCTTAATATTCTATGGTTGCGGGTTTGTATTATATTGTAATGAAATTACATTTGGGGGTTGGGAACCGTCGTCTGTCCCAACCCGCCAGCACTCCCCATATGCATGTCACATGGCAACGTTTAACACCAGACCAAACCACTCATATAAGCACTAATGGATGACATCAACCATGGTTCAAAACCGTAAACCACAGTTATGGCATGGGTTCCGCCTAACCGTCGGGTTATGTAATGGTTTGGGGGTGCGCATGTTGCCACCGCCCAATCATTAAATTAAATGCGTGGTCAATTCGATGGAGGAGTTAGGGGCGCTCCATTTTTGGAGGTCTACCCAGTTTTAACTCTAGTTAACTAGAGTTCTCCACTTTTAGTGGAGTTTTCCTAGGAGATACTGGGCAAAAGAGTAGGAGACTCAAATTTCGACCATTCTAAGTGAATGAAGAGTCATTTTTGACTAATTGGAGCATTATGAAGCCATTGGTGCAGAGAAAACAACCATTAGAGCATTGTAACTACATGTAATAGCAAAATTTTGAGCATAATGAAAGATGGACAAGCCATTGGGAGCTGGACCAGTAGATGTAGCCCAGGAGGGGTGAACTGCTTCATCATGCTTGCTGTGTAAATTTCATGTGGTCACTTATTTCTCTATTTTACATTGTTGTTAAGTGTTATTTATGCTTGTTTTATGCTTCTAATTCACTAAAAATCATCTTCATATCATGGAAAAACTCCTTAAACCTTAAGCAAACTAATGAGTCAATTATGCACATGTTTTTAAAACTAAAAGACACTTAACACAACAAAACTAATACAGTCATTTCAGATCAGGTGTTTGTTGTTGGTTAGCAACGAATCCTTGTTGAGGGGAGGGTTTGTGAAGAATTGTTAGTTGTGGTAGTGGAGGGAATATTTTTTGAGGAGGTGGTGCCCCTTATGGGGGAGGGGGGGGGGTAAGACCATGATTGGACACTGTAGAAATATGGTGATAGAATTGAAACTGCTCAAGAAATTTTAATCTAAATCAAGAGACACAATTCTACTCTACTAATCTGTAGAATTAAATTCACAATTTAGAACAATAATATCAGACATGCAATAAGAAATATCACACATGCACAATATTTTTTCTAGGGGAACCTAACTGGGAAAAACCCATCAAGCCTCTTTGCATTAATCAAATGAATAGAGATGTATTACAATTTCTTGCCTGCGTTGAGAACAATCTACAAGTGAATAACCTATCTCTATGCTCAATGAGAAGCTATAACCCAGACTTAGTCAATTTATTCTTTTTCTTGAGCCCTTATTTCCTTGCGTAAATCCTAGAGAATTAGCCCCTATTTTAAGGAATTTTCCTCCAATTGATTGCACAATTACGAAGGTTTGATCATCTGACTGCATGCAATGCCTGTACACTCGAACTGCTTGTTACATTGCCTTGGAATCTTCACCATAGCTGAGGAACTTGAATCCTTTGCATGCACTAGTTGTTTTAGGTTGATTTATTAATTAACTAGATGATCACTGAGTTAGATTGTTGTCACATTGCAAAAGTGACCTTCCATTAGTTCCTCCAACTGTTATAACTAGTTTAACTAAACTCAAATGGATACAACTAAATTGGATTAATAAAATTTAGCAATCACACATGATTAATGAACTCCAATTCCTCTAACTTTAATTTACTGAGTTAACTGAGTGACAAGAGCCATGTCACATAAGTTAACTACCTCCAAGTTGTTTGCTGATGTGGAAATTCAAATTTTCTCAATTTGACTAAGGAAAAGTCAAATTGAGACTTTATTGCTGCTCTTCTGAACTCTCTGTCTCAGAAAGAAAGGGATTATTAACCACCCCTATCCTGCACCTATGGAATTCGAGCTTCCCTCTTAAGAAATACTTTGTCAAGATGTCATCATCTTGTTCTTGTGTCGGAATGTATTGTAGCAACATTATTCGCCTCTACACACAGTCTCGTAAATGATGATACCGATTATCTATATGCTTGGATCGATCATGAAATACCATATTCTCGGAGAGCTTAATGCAACTCTGATTATCACAATAGATCACAGTTGGATCCATCATCTAAGTAAACAATCCCACAAGTATCTTTCTCATCCAGATCACCTCACATGTTGCTTGATTTGCAACCATGTATTTTGCTTCTGCTGAGTTGAGTGCCACAAATCTCTACTTCCTATTGTACCAAGAAACCACTGCAAACCCAACAATGAAAACTCCACTTGATGTACTCTTCCGATCAGATGGACTCCCTACCCAATTTGCATTTGTGAAGCCACAAAAATTCACTCCCTTTGTCCGTCTGTACCATAATCCATAACGGGTAGTGCCTTTGAGGTACCATAAAACATGCTTAGTTACCTTCCAATATAATTTGGTTGGCTTAACCATAGCCTGGCTCGGTTGGTTGACTGCATAGCACATATATGATTGTGTGTTCATAAGATACATTAATGAACCCACTAACTACCGGTAAATGTTAGCATCCACCTCTTCACCTAAAGTGGCAACCTCCTTCCTCCAGTTCGTCGTTAGTGGTGTCTCCATGGGTTTAAAACTCTCCATGCAAAATCTTCATAGTATCTCGGCGGTATAATTTCCTTGGGACACAAACAATTCCCCATCATTTTTCCATACTTCCATCCCAAGGAAGTAATGCATGAGACCCATGTCCTTCATTTCAAATTCCTTTGCAAGGTCCTCCTTGCAAGAGCCGATCATCTGCTCATCACCTATTAATATAATCATCAACATATAAAACAATGAAAATAAATTTACCTTCTACCAAAATATGATAGAGGTTCACATCCACTTCAGTTTTGGTGAAGCCCAATCCTATGAGATAAGTGTTGATCCTAGTGTACAAAGCACGAGGTGCTTGTTTGAGACTGTACAATGCTCGCTTGAGTCTGCACACATTAGAATCTCGATCAAATGTATTAAAACCTTATGGTTTCTCCATGTAATCCTCCTCCTCAATAACACCATTTATAAATGTTTTTTTTACATCCATCTAATGGGTCTTCCACCCCATCTGCACAACTAGTGCAAGTATTTATCTAATGGATGAATATCTTGATACATGAGAAATTTTTTCCTCATAGTCAATTCCCTCAACTTGAGAGAATCTTGTGGCAAAAAATCTGGCCTTATACTTCTCTATGCTTCCATCTGCTGCATTCTTAACCTTGAAGATCCATCTTGAACCCACAACTGATTTATCTGTTGGTCGTGGGACCACTTTCCAAACATTGTTCTTCATGATGGATTCGTATTCTTCCACCATTGTATCAACCCAAACAGGTTGTTCAACTGCTTCCTCGAAAGAGGATGCATTGGTCTCTACAAGCTCAGTCATTAGAGCCATGTAGCCAGTGTACCTCTCAAGTGACCTCCTTTGCCTACGCAAATTTGAAGGAGCTCCCACATTCTCCCTCACATCTTGCACAAGTCTATCAACTTCCTTGGTTCTTTTTCTCCCTTATTTGGATATTTATTCTTAAGTGTATGTCTCCACGCTCTGCTCCTTTATTTGTGGTTTCTCCATAACTTCATGAGGCTTTTCCTTTGGATTTCAAAGCTCCTCTTCTAGTGGGATCTAAATGTCCCTCTCAAGAGAACACCACATCACTTTCTCTTCATCAAAATTTACATCCCTTCGCACAATTGTCATTATGAGGGAAGGTAAGTACACATGATAATTGTGTGGAGTTTCGGTGTAGCCCAAAAAAAATCCTAACTCTGTTTTTGGTTCAAGCTTCTTCCTCGAATATTTGGAGACTTGGCATTAAACAGAGGCTCCAAAAATCCTGAAGTCAGACACATCCGACTTTGTCCCTGAGAAAGGCTCCTCCAGTGTAATCATACCAATAATATGATGAGGACTCTAGTTTTGCAAGTAGACTGTTGTGTTACATGCCTATGCTCACAAATGCAGTGGCAAGCCTTGGTCATATAACATAGATCTCGCATCTCCCACAATGCTCTCATTCTTCCTCTCAGCCACCCCATTTTGTTGTGGGTTGTGGGGTGTTGTTAGCTCTCTTCAAATTACTTCTATCGCACATAAATCCTTGAAGTCATTCAAAACATAATCACCTCCTTTGTCACTCCTGAGAGCCTTCACCTTCTTGCTGGTTTCTTTCTCAAATAGTGCCTTAAATTCTACAAAATCTGAGATTGTCTCATCCTTCTTCCACATGAAGAAGATCCAACACTTCTTTGAGAAATCATCAATAAAAATAATAAAATATTTGTGTTTGGAAGTGGAGACTGTCAAGAAAGGTCCACAAACATCAAAGTGGAATCTTTCCAAGACTACATGTGCTTTGTCGTCTCATTCATGGAATGTGGATTTTACATACTTTCCCAAGGTACAACCTTTGTAGATATCCTACTGCTCAAGTGCTCCTTTAGGGAGGCGAGTGATTATTTGTTGCGTAGTTTTCAGGGCGCTATGATGCAAATGGCCCTATATTTTGTGCCAAATTTCACCAACATTGGGGCTCTACACTTTCTCTTCCTTACTTCTTAATGCAACACAATCTTCCACATCTAACTTGTACAAGTTATTCACACAAACCCCAATCTGATTCACCTGTCCAGTGGCTATGTGTCTCATGAATGATTTCCCTTTTCTGAAGATCACATCATAACCATGGTCTTCCAAAACTTCTACAGAGGTGAGATTCTTCTTTAGGCCTGGAACAAACATGATATCTTTGAGGCGAAGAGGGGATCCTGACTCCCTCCTAAAGGTTATTGTACCAATCTCGGTAGCACTGGACCTTCATCTTCCCCAATTTCAATATGCATCTGGATATATTTCTCCTCTAGATCATTAAAAATCTCTCTACACCTTGTCATGTGGAACGAGGTATCATAGTTCAAGTACCACATGCTCCCTATCACAGTGTTGGCCATGCATGTGATAAGGGTGAAGTCTATCTCAAATTGTGAAGCCAATTCCTCAACTACTACTCGTACTAAGTTCTTATTTCCAATTTCTTGTGTGGACACTTTGTAGCATAATGCCTGAATTCATTACAACTGAAGTATTTTATTTTGGAAAAGTATTTCTTCTTGTCCCCTTGGCTGGATTTTGATTTGGTTTGGGATTTCTTCCCTTTTCCCTTCTTTCCCTTTCCAACCAATGAAAAATTTTCTTCATCCTCTCCCTTGGATGAAGTTCCATCTTTGGTATTTCACTTGATCTCTTCTTGTACCAAATCAGACTGCAAGCGTTCCCAATTCTGTAATTTCTCCATTCCATTCACCGAGTCCTGGTAGTTATGCCAGCTTTCGGGAAGGCCTAGAAGAGTTATGCTCACCAAGTCATATTTTGCAACATTCACACCAAGCTCTCTAATCTCATCCTAAACTTGTGTAAACCCACCGAGATATTGTGGAATAATATCATTCTTTTGCATCTCGAAATTTCGGAGTTTGCCTTTAAGGGTCGGTCTTCTATGATCATTACTATTCTTTAAAAAATTTGTCAGTGCCGTCCACATTTCAAAAGGTGTTTATTTCCCATGGATATTTGAGACAATGTGGTATCACACTCCCTCCAAGATTATTTTCCTCGCCTTGGCTATATCTTTATTCCATTGGGATAAGTTTTAGGCATCAACTGATCCTGGTTTTGGAATGTATGTCTTGACATATTCCAACAATCCATTGCCATCAAGCACTGCCTCCATTGCGATCCTTCCATGCAATGAAATTTGATCTACATTCCAAGGGATACTCTAATCTTAGCCTTTTGAAGGTAATTCTTCCAACCCTAAGGAGATCATGCTACTCTTTGGTTGCAAATTTGAACCTCCCGAGGAACAACTTCGAGATTCCTATTCTAATGTGAATCTTGCTCTTATACCATATAGAAATATGGTGATAGAATTGTAATTGCTCAAGAAATTTTAATCTAAATCAAGAGACACAATTCTACTCTACTAATCTAATAAATTCATTTCACAATTTAGAACAATAATTTCAGACATGCAATAAGAAATAACACACATGAAAAATATTTTTTATAGGGAAACCCAACTGGGAAAACCTCTCAAGCCTCTTTGTATTAATCAGATGAATAAAGATGTATTAAAATTTCTTTCCCGCACTGAGCACAACCTGCAAGTGAATAACCTATTTCTCTACTCAATGAGAAGCTCTAACCTAGACTTTGTTAATTCCTGCATTTTCTTGAGCCCCTATTTCCTTTCTCAAATCTAAGAGAATTAGTCCCTATTTTTTAGGAATTTTCCTCTAATTGATTGCGTAATTCCCAAGGTTTGATCATCTCAGTGCATGCAACACATGTACACTCAAACTAGTTTACAATTTCTTGTTACAATGCCTTGGAATCTCCACCACAATTGAGGAACTCAAATTCTATGCATGCACTAGTTATTTTAGGTTGATTGATCGGGTAACTAGATGATCACTGAGTTTGACTGTTGTCCCACTGCACAATTGACCTTTCATTAGTTCCTCCAACTATTAGAACTAGTTTAACTGAACTCAATTGGATAAAACTAAATTGGATTACTAAAATTTAACAATCACACATGCTTAATTAAAATCCAAGCCCTCTGTAACACCCTCCTCCCACATTTACCCAAGTTAATCGGTCCGTTGGGGTAAACATGTGATGAGAGGCTAATATGATATGATTCAAATCCCCATGTATAGTCAAGGAAGTGGAACCTACATAACGAAATCAAACTGACCTTCCACACATGCTACAAAACCTTAAGGATCCAACCAACCCCTAAGACAACTTGAAATTTCACTGATTTTGACCCTCACTCACTCCCATGACAAGCCATGCATGCGATTGAGGACTTTAATATACTCCCAAAACAAGGCATGACAGTGGCTGTGGACTTTTTCAGGCAGTTATGTGCCAACGACTCTAGATTCAGAGACATTTTTTCAGGGCTAGGTCTCGGGCCACTACCCAAAACTTCATGAAACTTTCAGAGATGAATTATAACAATGGAACAAAGCTACTAATGCAATCATTGATATAAGTAATTGATATGACCCCTACTAGCCTTGACAGGTATTTCTTCAAACATGTCACAAATATGTAATCTGCAGGTCATAAAAACATATTTGAGCATAGGGGTCTCATATTTACTTGAGATTCGTAAAGAAGCATTGTTGCCTTATCACAATATCTGCATTATCATCTATTAAGTCATTTATTCATTGTACATTCAATTACTAATCAAAACATGATGAGAGTCATACATCAAGTATTTCATAAAACATACTCATAACTAGCATATAACCAACATAAATAACAAGGATATAACAACCATAAAATTCACATATAAGCCAGTATATTTACACATGAAATATGAAGGAGAAGAAGCTCTTATTAGTGAATGCAAAAGACAACTAGGCATGGGACTTCCATGAACCACCCGACCATATATTGTACAAACCAAATATTTTTCCCAGCAAATTACCCACGTGCCATATTCCAAGCATGAATGTGGGACTCAAAACCAAACCAATCCAGGTTTCCTGAGGCTATACCGCAATTCCCACTGTATCACTATGCCCTAAACAAGTATGGATGCCTCTAGATCTCTCCACCTACACCATGATGAATTTTTTTGTCTCCCATTCTCTAGGCTTTACCGTATATCCCACCATTCACTAATCAAGGATTCCTAGGCCTAATAGAGACTCCAGTCTCCAAGATTTACCGTATATCATGCCATTCACCGGTCGAGGATTCATAGGCCTGATTGAGACTCCACCCTCTAGGATTTACCGTATATCCCACCATTCATCAATTGAGGATTCCTAGGCCTGGTCAAGGGCACACACCTCTAAGATTTACCGTATATCCCGTCATTCACTAGTCGAGGATTCCTAGGTCCATTGAGGTACACAAAATCTAATTTTACTGCAATCCCACCTTCTCTGGTCCAGGGATCACTAGGCCTTATGTTCTTCTTCAGAGACCACCCCACTCAATTTAAATACCATCCAACAATCCAACTCAACCAAATAAAAGAGAACCCATCACACCATGGTTATCTGAAAATGACAAGGAAGGGCTGAAGAACACTGGTACACCTGGAAAAACCCATGACAATGACAACAAGAGAACCAAATACACAAATTCATATACCATGCATTCCAAATATAGTAAGGAAATCACACATGTAAATTGACACTTGCAAGTAATCTCGTTGTAGCCGCTTGATCTTGGCTTCCCTTTTCCTCCTTGGTCCTTCCTTTGTTTTCCTTAATCTAATGCTAGAGTGATCCAAGAATGCTCGAAGTGTCCAAGAGTGTGAGAGAGAATAGAGAGAGAGCTACAAAATTTAACTAACAAAAGGTTACACTGACAAAGCTACAGCTAATCCTCAAAAGCCTTTTTATCAATGAGGTGTCTAATTTCTTCAATTTTCAAAATTTTTCCTTCATTTCCTCCTCACGTGGAACCTGTGGCCTTTCACCTTCCTTTTCTCCTAATTTCCATTATTTGCATAAATAAAATGCCAATTAATGCCATTTTTCCTTTCTAAATCCTTTGCCATTTCCTTTGCCTTTTCCAATTTCCTTAGCAATAATAAAGCGAAAGTGACTAGGATGTTTTACTTGACATTCATCTTGGAATACATGTCCCATGACCTTGGTTCTTATTTTTCCTTTTTTTAACTTTATTTACATAGAATTTTTACTAGGGATATTACAAAAACCTCCCCTTTGGGGGAACACCATCCTCGGTATTCAATGACACCTACAACCAACAAAACCGCTGAAAAACCAACACATCCTGCTTATATAGCTTTATAACTCATCTCGTTGCAGTATTTACAATGAAATCCTGTTGAAAACATGATAAACATATAGTTTCATGGATCTTTATAACACAACTCATTATGATATTTAAAATAACAACCGTTATCATCAAATTGGGACTAATTGGGCTGTTCAAAATTCAATTTCATGTAACTATTTCAAACCACTTGGGTTGGAATTTAGCCCTTCCAACCAGAGAGGGTTGTTTCAAGAAATGGTAAACAATTCAATAAACATGCTTAAAATGAAGATGGCTAACTCTTAAATGTATTTTAAATGATTTTTTGTAGGTGGAAGATGAGTGAGGGCTACCGTTGGGCATGGAGTGAGCGTGGAAACTCAATTACAAAAAAGTATCATTCATGGAAGCTGAGACACATAAGAATTTAAAAAATAATTATGAGAACAAACATACACATAAAGGAAGTTGGAGCATAAGATTTATGAATTCCAAGTAATTATGTATGAGCAAGCTGAAATAACATTCAAAAGATAAGGGATACAAAAACATAAAAGCTTAAGCATAATCTCAGGTCTGAACAAAATACTTTTGTAACTATCTATTAACTGAGTGAAAAATATATTACAATAGTAGCTTTGGTCATTACATCCATCCCACCCTCTCTAACTCTAACAATTCTCATTTATAGAGTGAGGAATCATAAAAATAGTTTTCCACATGAGCTAGCTTCGAATTCCTACCTAAGAGACCTATTTCAAATAGGATTACATCACTTGGAGACTTCCTAGGGATATTTTCTGTTTGGCAGAGTTTGAATACAAAAAGGATTCTTCTTTCATTAAATAATTCAACAAATCCATCTAATAACCCTTATCAAATGCAACCAACTAATTTGCTGAGTGTACTGGACTGCTGATGTGTCATTATGCCACATGGATGCTGAGCTGGACCTCTTCCAAGTTGAATTTTAAAAATTTTACACAAATCTGGCTACTGAAAATTATGAAAAATATGCCTCAAATATGAGTGCATAATTTCCAAACCCTTATGGATTTGCATAAACTAAGAGAGGCAATTAGGAGTAATTGGGTTGTTCAACAATTAATTTTATGTAACAATTTCAAACCACTTGGGTTGGAAGTTATCCCTTCCAACTAGAGAGGGCTCTCTCAAGAAAAGGTAAGATATTCAATAAACAGACTTAAAAATGAAGATGACTAACTCTTAAATGTCTTTTAAATAATTTTTTGCAGGTGCAAGATGAGTGAAGGCTACCATTGGGCATGGAGTCAACATGAAAACTCAATTACAAACAAGTATTATTCATGGAAGCTGAGGCACATAATATTTTACAAAATAATTCCGATAACAAACATATACATAAAGGAAGTTGGAGCATAAGATATATGAATTCCAAGTAATTATGTATGAGCAAGCTGAAATAAAATTCAAAAGATAAGGGATACAAAAACATAAAATCTTAATAAGAATCCAAGGTCTAAACAAAAGACTTCTGCAATTGTCTATTAACTTAGTGAAAAATAGATTACAATAGTAGCTTTAGTCATTACATCCATCCCACCCTATCTAACTCTAAAAATTATTATTTATAGAGTGGTGAATCATAAAAATAGTTTTCCACATAAGCTAGTTTCAAATTCCTACCTAAGAGACCTGTTTCAAATAGGATTACATCATTTGGAGACTTCCTAGGAATATTTTCTGTTTGGCAGCGTTTGAATACAAAAATGACTCTTCTTTCATTAAATAGCTCAACAAATCTATTTAATAACCCTTATCAAATGCAACCAACTAATTTTCCGAGTGTACTGGACTGCTGATGTGTCATTATGCCACGTGGATACTGAGCTAGACCTCTTCCAAGTCGAATTTTAAAATTTTTACACAAATATGGCTAGTGAAAATTCTGGAAAATAAGCCTCAAATATGAGTGCATAATTTCCAAACCCTGATGGCTTTGCAAAAACTGAGAGAGGTTTTTGTAGATGGGCTTGTGCTGAGAAAACCCTCCTTTAGATTCCCAATTATATATATATATATATATATATATATATATATATATATATATATATATTTCTCATAATTTGAACTTGAACTGCTCATTAGGGGAATTTTGAGGTCTAAAATGGGCCTCCTAAGGAAATTATAAAATAATAGTGGAAATAATAAAATAAGATTTGATGACATCATCAAATTTTAGAAGGAAAAAAGAAAAAAACTATTTTTTTCAACTTATCTCCCAAATTTTACTCAGTTCTGAAGTGGAGACCATTGATTTGTGTTTTCACCCTCATCCAAGGAGTAATTATTGCCAGTAATACTGATGGACTGTTAAATTTGTAATGAGAAATACATGAAAAATGTGATTGCAATCATAAGTTTTCATGTATTTTCTCATTTTTTTCAAGGAGTAGGCCCATACTGCAGTATCCTAGCTACGGGTAAATCTGGATGAGGAATTAAATTCTGCATCCAACGAGTACTCCCGCTCGAAATTTGAGTAAAAATTTTGGGAGATAAGTTTAAAATACGAGTTGAAAAAGTAGTTTTATTATTTTATTATTTTTTAATATTTTTACTTTTTTACTCCAAAAATGGTGAATCATCCCCATGGTTGACATCATCATCTTGAATCCTATTGGTTCTTATAAAGTTTATTGTTTGTTATTTTTCTAGAGTGCCCTATCAGAAAATCTCAAAATACCCTCTAATTTGATCTCACTCACATGTAGAACCCTTTTAGCAAAATCCAAAATCCAACTTTTGCATAACCTTTGACCTTTCTGATTGTTGGAGGGTCTTCATTTGGTATAATAAGGTAAACACATGCATTTATTTACCCCCGACATGATATTTTTTTGGAAGTTTTGCTTCAAAACATTCTACAGCGAGTTCGTAGCGAAAACTCAGCTTCAAGCCTCGAGCTCGCTATGAACTTGCCTAACTTCACTAGATTTTGAAATTTTTTCTCTTTAACTCCAAAAACATGCCTACAGCTCTGTAAATGACTTGATATGGTCTTCTAAGACAAAAAGTGGCCAAAAAAGGTGTGTCTTACCATATTTCAAGGGGCAACAGGTTCATATTCCATCACAATCATCTTTAAAACTTTTTTCTTCATTTCAACTTGTACCATCTCTATCGAACCAAGCTGACATGCTGAGGTGTTGGCCAACTGATACACTGGAGTTAAGATCTTCTAACCTTAGTTGAGATTGTGATTTGTCTATTGGTGAGGTGGAAAAAATGATGTGTTGTCAGCCATGTCAACCTTATGAACTGTATTGTTCAGTTGTCTTATCAACAAATGTCCTAATGACACTCCACAATCTCTTTTGATGACTCATCTTCTTCTTGAAATGCATTAAATGCCTTAAAAAGACAAAACTTTAGCACACTTGAAAAACAAAGTATTTAGGCAAGTTCGTAAATAATTCTAACCAATTTACACTGAATTCACCGCGGAATGTTGTAAAAGTGCCAAATTTACATGAAATGACCAATTTCACTTATGCATGAGACATTTTTGGGATTTTTATTTGAAATTGACACCTATCACCTTAATGATGACCTTTAAGACCCCCACATATGTAAATGTTATGAAACCAACTCCAAAAATAGAAGAAAAGAGAGACAAACACCTTATAAATAAGACACTTCAAGGGGGCAACCTCCTTTACATTACATAAATGAACAATTCTTGGATGCTACAGATGACAAAACCTCCTTCTATATATAGGAGTCCATGGGGTCACACTATAATCCTAGCCGACCTAACAATAATAATATAAGGGCACAACAATAACAATATGGGGGTTACAGGGGTACAACAATAACAATAAGGGGGCCACAGTAACAACAATAAGGGACTACAGTAGTAATATAGGGACCTAACATGCCCCTCTCCTTCAAAAAAGTGTTGTCCTAAACGCTTGAGTAGCTTTGGATACTTATGTATAAAATTCTCATCCTCCCATGTAGAATCTTCAGTGGGTAAGTTCTTCCACTTGATGAGATACTATGAAATTAATCAATTTCGTAGTTGTCGAGTTCTTGTTTCCGTGACTGCTTTAGGTTTGAATATGATTTTTCCTTCCTCATCAAGTTCTAGCAATATTGTTTGAAGTGGAATTTTGTCACCTATTACCTTCTTAAAGCATAAAACATGGAAAACAGGATGCACTCGCGAAGAAGCATGAAGCTCCAATTTGTATGCCATATTACCAATTTTTTGCAACACCTTGTAAGGACCATAGTACTTTGGTGATAATTTATTATCCTTCTTAGCTTTCTTGAGTGAGATTTGTTTGTATGGTTGTAGCCGTAAAAATACCCAGTCTCTTGCATTAAAACTTCTCTCACTACAATGTCGATCTTCCTGTTGTTTCATTCAATTTTGTGCCAAATTTAGGTTATCCTTTACGATTTGGAGAACTTGTTGTTGATGCTTGATGTGATATTACACTACTTGGATCTTAGAATTTTCTCTTAAACATGACGTGATGGATGGTGGATGAAATCCATAAAGTGCCATAAATGGGGTCATTTTTGCTGCAGTATGGAAGGAAGTGTTATACCACCATTCAGCTAGAGGTAACCACTTGAACAATTGTGTTTGTCTATATAATAAAAAACAACGAATATATACTTCCAAACATTTTTTCACTATCTTCGTTTGGCCATCAGATTGAGGATGATAATATGAGCTATGAGCTAGTTGAGTACCCAAACAAGAAAATAATTCCATCCAAAAATTTTCTGTAAAAATGGGATCTCTGTTGCTTACAATAATCTTTGGGTTTCCATGTAGCTTTTGAATTGTTTCGATAAATGCAGTAGCAACTTTACTTGCTTTAAATGGATGAGAAATGCACAAAAGTGTGCATACTTGGTAAGTCTATCAACTACCACCATGATGACACTCTTTCCTTCAGACTTGGGAAAACCTATGATAAAATCCATTGAAATATCCTCCCAACGTTGCCTTGGAATGGATAAAGGCTATAGAAGACCCGAGATCTTAATTGTCTCAACTTTATTTTGCTGGAAAACCAAAAATTCTGCCACAAACTTTTGAATATCAGATTTAAGGCCATCCCAAAAAAAATTATTTCTTCACCCTGTGGTAAGTTTTTTAAAATCCCGAGTGTCCTCCTTGTTATAAGTCAATTTGGGCATCATCCCTAAGACCAGTATGAATAGGGGCTATCATCCCCTAATTCAATACAAACAGGGTCTATCATCGCCTAATTCCGTTGCTACATGCCCTAGAGAAGACATTCCACTGATGGCTTTAATTCATGAGAGTTTCAATGTTTGAAGTATAGTTAAAATGACCCATTGACTCATAAACTCTCCTTTAAATGGGCCTAATTTCTTTGCAAAGCACTTACCCCCATGCAAGGGTGCTCTTCAAATTACTTCTCGACACTTAAGGGTGCGTTGGTCTCGTGGGAGCGAAATCATCATTGTTTCGAGAATCTCCACATGGCCAGTGCCTTCTAGAAGAGCTCTTAGGTGTCACACTTCTAATACATGTGTTCATCCATCACCATTGAACCTGGAAACATGTCTCATCTACTATTAGAAAGCCATTAAATATCATTTATTGAGAAACTACCTACAATTTCCCTATAAATTGAGCACTCATCTAAGTGCAAGGGAGGAATAATTTTGTGGAGTATTATGCTGTTGGATTCTCAATTCTTGGAGAGCTGAAGTACTGTGATGCTATTGGATTGATGCTTGGTGTGATGAGGACGGGATGAAGTTGGAGCAGGTTGACAACGAATTGATTGACTGGTGTTGTAGAGGTAAATCCCCTCTGCAGACAGAGGTGATCCCTACTAGCCCAGATCGGGTCTAGCAACAATCAAACACGCTACAACGCAAGCTCCTAATTGGAAAATCAAAGTGCGATAGAAGGCGTACCTCAGGTCCAACACTGTTGTCGTTGCAGAGAGGATAGTGCTCTCGATCCCTTGCTCCGACAGGTCACAATTCCACCACTTGACGCGATCAAACACCTGCACGTACAAGAAACACGATGAACATACGAGCATAAAACCATATAATTGTAATTATGTGTCAGTCAGAGAGGATACGACTCATAAACAAGCATGAGCAATACGAGTGGAACTATAATCGTATTCGCTTATATTAATGAAATAAAGGATGATACAACCTGGCTCTGACGCTGAAATCCTCCTTCGACGGGTCGTCAGCGGAATGCATCTCGGTAAAGCTTGTCAGGAATAGGGACAAGCCTCTCTCTTCGATCGTCAAACTCCTTGCTATGGATTTGGCACTATGAGGACTATCAAAGCTCTTGCAGCATTCTTAGGCTATGAAGGCTCTTTGAGATTCTTGGACATTAGCTTGAAAAGGGAAATGGCAAGCTTATATAGATGGTGGAAGAGGAGTTGGGATCCCTAGAATCATGGGATTGGCCCTATCCTCAAGGAAGCTTCCATGAGAGGTGGAAAACTACTTCCTCTGCATGGAAATTCGAAGCCAACC
Source organism: Pinus albicaulis (assembly GCA_034641835.2). NCBI lineage: Eukaryota > Viridiplantae > Streptophyta > Pinopsida > Pinales > Pinaceae > Pinus > Pinus albicaulis. The sequence goes on along the minus strand of CM076575.1, from coordinate 1,153,128,178 downwards.
TCCCAACTCAAATTAGAGACCAGTTTAAGAATTGATTGGGGTCAATCTTCTGCCATTTATTTTTAAAAAACACTCCTTATTAAGCATGGCATGGGTGCGGCTCTGGGACAGAGCGACAATTGGCGTACCCTCTTTGGAGGATTTGCCCCCTTGGCGCGAGGGTTGAACTGTGTACCCGCGCTAATGCAAAAAAGGCTATTTTTAGGGTTTTTTACAAGGAGTTGTCTTTAGGGCAATAAAAGTACATGTCTAGGGGAATGCCATGAAAGTGTTTTCAAGTTATGTCACTGCTCACAGGTCACGGAAAGAGCCCTCCAATGTGCAGGACGGGGAGTTGCAGGGACGGTGACAAATTGCTGTGTAACAGATGCCCCATAAAGCATGAGGCCCGAAAGAGAGAGAGGGGTGAAATTCTTTACGAGAACGTGTCCAAATGAAAACACCACTGTCGGAAAACCTGCGTAGAGAAGTACAACTGATATCTTCAAATACATGATATATGTGGTATGGGCACAACCATCCATAACAGAGTATACAATAATCCAGATCCAAGGTATGGTCGCAGCCATCCAGTGAGGATCGATAAATAGACTCAGGTATGGTCGCAGCCATTCGGTGAATGAGTCATGTAACCAATCATAATAATTCACAAAATCGCAGCCTGGATTCCAACAGACAAAATCCAGGGTCTTGCGCTCCATCTGGACCTGAACAAAGTACAAGTTCAAGCATGCGAATAAGTGAGCTGAAGTCGAACATGCAAGAACATCGCCTGATTACCAGCCAATGATGAAAGTTGTTAACAGACGTGAGAGGTACCATCAATAATGACAATGGCCCTCAAGGTACTATAGGTACAATATACGGCATGTGAATCAGTGAGTTGGCGTCGAACACCTGTAGAATCACTCGATCGGAGGCCAATGATGAGAACCTCACGTTGAACGCGAAGAACCTGCCATTGAAGCATGCAGGCTCCAAGGTACCAGAAGGGAGTCTCTAGATCATCTTCCTGGATAATGAGCTGAAGTCGACAGGAAGTGACCTTGATCGAAGGTGGGCCATAGTGTTTCCCACATCATCGACACGAGGCAGAGGAACATAATGTCTTTGCGAATCAAGATCAGATGAGAATCAGAGGAAGGTTGAAATTTGCAGAGGTCAACTTCTCTTGAACATATCGGCAGCACGACAGTGGATTTGGCAATATTTGACATCAAAAGATCAGAGGTCATGATGACGGGACAAAGAGCATATGAGAAGTCAAAAGGGATCACCCAAACCCACGAAGGCAAGTGAAAAACGAGATGAGATGTCCCCAACCCGACACGAATGCAGACAAGTGCCATGTTCAAGAGCGACATACTGCCAACATGACAATGATGCTGGTTCCATTTTCCCCACCATTTCTGGCTAGTACCTATTTATTTTTATACAAGCTTGAAGAGGATACCATACGCTTGTCATATAAGTCCATCCTAGTACATTTAACGAGCCCTAGGAAGGAGGAACTCGAATATCGTCATTATGACTAAATCCAATGTCATCAGGGTTTAACGAGTGTGACAAAGGAAGAACTTGGCGTATTTTCATGTTTAGAGAGTTTGAAAAGACAGCGGAAAAGTAAACTCCAACGGTCCCTTTTTGTAAATAGTTCCTCAGACCCGAAAAGGTAGAAAACAATATCTGAGAAAACCTCCTAGTCGTGATAGGCTAGGGTATTCCTTTTTCGTAAGTAATCTATCCTAGCCCAAAAAAGGGGTAAACGTATACTGGGTAGATGTCGTTTCGCAGCCACTTTAACGAGATCAAAACGAGAAGCAACTCGGCAATATTTTCATGTTTAGAGAGTCAGAAAAGAGCTGAAAGATGACTCCTCCTAGAGGAACGAGTGGTATAAAGGGTAGCAATTGGTTCCAGTAATGGTGGAACTGCTCAGAACAAGTAAAGGTTAAGAGGCTGGCTAACAAGACCACTCATCGCAGTGGTTCCTCAGGAACAGGTAAAAAAACCAAGTGAAGGCATATTATCGGCCAAGCAGATAGTGACGATGGAATGAGAAAACCAAGGCTCATCTGGAAAAATAGGCTGATAAAATGGCAATCACAGGAGGTAAAATGGGAATGGTTTCATTTTTACACAAGCTTGAAACAAAGATAAACTATGCTTGAAACCGGTTTCATTTTTACACAAGCTTGAAACAGAAACAAACTCTGCTTGAAAAAGTTAAGCATGCCCCCAACATGGTGACTCAATTCGAGGTACATGCCCCCCAAGCTTCAGTCCATATGAAAGGTAGATGGAGTGAAGGTTCAAGTTACGATATTAAAAGAAAGACTCGACTGGGATTTTACGAGAACTTATCAAAGACTCGAATTGAACGGGAAAGTGTTTCATTATTTTAACGAGGTTGACACATTAAAAGAAATATCCTCAGGACACCTTGTTTCATGGTTTAACGAGCTTGGCACAAGACAAGGAACTCTGCTTCGACAACCTTGTTTCATTTTTAAAGGAGCTTGACACAAGACAAGGAACTCTGCTTCGACCAGCTTGTTTCATTTTTTAGGGATATTGACACAAGAAAATGAACTGTGCTTCGACCAGCTTGTTTCATTTTTTAAGGAGTTTGACACAAGAAAACGAACTGTGCTCCAATGACCTTGTTTCATTTTTTAAGGAGCTTGACACAAGAAAACGAACTATGCTCCGACCGACCTCATCATAATGAACAAGAAGTCATCGCTTCCAATATTTCCACTCCCGATGGAAGGAAAACATCCTGGAAGTCAGGACCTAATGCCCCCAGCACCTGATGCACAATGGCACTATCACTGGGTACAGGCACGGGGTAGGTAGCCACATAGTTGACCTGTGGTGGGGCAGATATAATGGGTGGATAAAAACCAGGAATGGATGATGGTGGGCTAGTTGCCATATCAGGACCAAAGAAGGAAAGCTGATCAATGGTCACGATCCATCCTTCATGTGGAAAATAGACCACACAAAAAAGGGAGGAGACAAGTGCTCCCATGGCATAGGTGTAATTGCGCCCCAAGAGCAGATTGAAATCCAAGGGGCCTATAACAACCATCACGTCCATATGGACGATTTTACCTCCTAAAGTAACAGGTAAACTTGGAAGGATCCCTAATGGTTGACTCGTTCTTTTGTTAAATGCCAACAGATTCTGTGTAACAGGCGCAAGCGGTGGTGAGCCAAAAGCTTTCCAAGTAGTCGAGGATAGAACACTAACAGATGCACCTTCGTCTATAATGGTGCTGGGTACGACTAGACCAAAAGCTTGTACGGTTATCTCGAAAGGCACATAAGACAGAAGGCGATATCCTGCAAATCAATTCCAATCAAAGGAAGCGACTAAACTACTCGGAGGGGCTACCATCGAACCAAGATGGTCTTCCCCTGGGGTTACGATAGAAGAAGGAGCATCGTCCATGACCTCCATCTCGAAGGCAGGTGGAGTATCCTCCGGGACCTCCATCACGGGAGGTGGAGGAGAAACTTCTTGAGATATGGGGAAAAGAAAATCGTTCTCCAAATCCGAGGAATTTGAAGAAACCAACAGAACATGAGGGGTATGGGATCCACTCTCCACGGAAAAGACCTGGTGCACTGTGGACAGGGCCAACTCAACCGATCCCACAACCAATGGTTGGTCAGGGATGGATTCCTGAATTTGAATTTCCGAGGGAGCAAGATCGACCAAGGATGACTCTTGACCAATCATAGGATCAGCTGGTGGAGGAATCAAAGAAAGCCGTTTATAACCAGCTGGAAGGCATGGTGTAGAAACAATTGATTTGTCCAAAACTCGTTTGGCTTCATCCATATACAGACAAAGGTGAATGGCATGATGCCCTTCACACAACTTATAGGGATTGGTAATATTACCCTGCTTCTTAGGAGCCTTACCAGCACCAGTTGAAGATGTGCCCCCAACCTGACTCCCGGAAGCCAAAGGAAACGGTGGACGACCGTTGGACCATACTTCGAGCACCTTGGGAATGCCAGGGCAGTCTCGAAGAAGATGGTTTCTAGTGCACAACATGCAAGGGAACTTGACTTTTCGTGGAGGGTTGGAAGGTTTATCAAGAGGAGATGTAGCTACAACTTTAGCCTCTCGCTTATCAGACTTCTTCTTCTTTGTCTTCTTCTTCTTCTTCTTAGCCACCTGGTTACTCGAATCCACACTTTCACCAGGCGAAGTAGAAGAGGAGGACGCAGAAATAGGCGAAGAAGGGGAGAGGTCCACCTTGGAATCAACATGATGTTGTTCAGGTGGAGGAACTGATTGAACAATAGCCGAGACATTTGGGACCACAGAGGTTGAGAACAACCAAACAGGCAACCCAACTGTTAACCCAGGAAGGGACAACGTTTCCATATAAGGAGCACCAACATTCCCAAAAGGAGGAAAATGACCCAGATTCCCATCGGAGGGGATTCCTTGGTTGGTGAACTCTGGAAAAGTTGCCATCGGAAACGACCCAAAACAACACCATAAGGAAACTAACTCTAACCAGGAATATTTCGTGGGCAGTTAATTTTATGACATTGAAACAAAACTCTACCATTTCATATTTTAAGAGTCGAGAAACGAGTAAAAAATGACTCTATATCTTTCAGTTTTGAAACAAGCATGAAAGGACAAGCGCTTGATGATCCTTTCAAATTTAAACAGTCATAAAAGATCAAAATGACTACTCAGGAATTCTAGGCAAAGGGTGTACCAAATAACCGTGAACTGCAGTATACACCTTGGTTTTAAAATGAAAGAGAAATCAACCAAGGACTTGACGTACGTGCAGGCAATCTCCCCGAATGCGGCATACTCGACTTCCTATGGATAAAGGATAGAAACCTAGTGGGGTCTCCCTTTATATACACGGCGGTACGGGGAGCACAAGTCTGTACTAGTGCTGTCTAAAGCCAAGAGACGAATGACAGCTACTAGGTTTAAAGACGCCGGAACAAGTCTCTAGCTTAGACCTCTAAATGTTTCGTTAATGTTCCAATGCTGCCTTAGTGTAAATTGAATGAATTTTAATGTTTATCTTCAATTATGTTTCAGTTTTCAGGCCCTAGCGAGTGTCATCTGAAAATCTCCTATATGCAGCTATATTAGAAAATAAAAATTTTCAATTCGATGAATGCTATCTAGTTAAGGGAAGAGCTTCAAACAATGATGCAACAAACAAACTTAAAATGAAACTTTTTCCAAACTAGATGACTTTCACTATCCAAAAGTAATTTCAAACATTCAAAGATGCGAATAATGCAATGTAATCTATGCAAAATCCTCTTTTTCGAAAACTATGAAATTGTAATCTATGCACAATTTCCTTTTCCTTTTCAAATTATAAGAATGCACTCAATGCATTTTTCGATGAAATGAGAATCTACTTAATGCATGCTTTTAATAAAAGAGAATGAAATCAAAGCGAGTTCTAGTTTTCAATCATTAAACAATGTAATCTAAGTTCAATGATGGATCTCAAAAAATGTTTTTCAATGCAATATGATCTAATGCATTTTAATGAAAAGCAAACTATGAGACGAAAACTAAAAGAACGCAAGTCTCCTTAATGAAGGATGAATGCAAAAGAGATGTAAACAAACACTAAGAATGCAATAGTTGTTTCAAACACTTTGTCACGAAATCCCTCAAAAGGCGACAAGACATATGAGGTCAAACACAAAGAGGACTTCCAAAGCAAGAGATCAAAACAAGGCATTCATTCCCTTTTACATCAAACAATCATGGAAATAAGACATTTCAAACAATGAGCAATGTAATCTATGCTCATACAGTGAAGAGACCGGAAGGGAAAGACACACTGGTGAAGGATTTAGGGAAAAAATCTCAATTTTCACACACCCTGAAATTGGCACAACTTTGTCACTGACAACTAGTGCCAACTGGCGCGACTTTCTCACTGACAACTAGCGCCAATGCCCAATTGGCGCGGGTTGCTAACTGACAACAAGCGCCAACGCCTGAAAATGAAAAAACAAAGAATTTCTCTCAACCAAGACCAGACTCACCACTTCAAACAGAATCTCCAAGACTCAAATGAACCATGTAATCTAGGCTCAAGGTGAGACAAAGTGGAATTCAAGCGAAGAAGAAACCAATCACTCAAACAACGCAATAAAATGATAGACAACCACCAAACGAATGCAAAGAAGCAATCGCAAAGTTGACTGAACAGACAGAAACCACAAACTCCTAAGGGAGGCTCGACGCATAATAACACCTAGATGCCCTAGGGCTAAAATGTAAGATCGATAGAAATGGGCAAACAACCAAAGGATGAAGGTCCCAGTCAGTCAAAAAAGGCCCCAGAACACTCAAGCAGTCGAAAAAACAAGACCAAACACCCAGATCAGTCTCAGAAGGCTCAAAACCCAGTAAACCCTAGCACCTTATACTATTGGCGCGACTATAAGGCTGAAACTAGCACCAGAATGGGATTGGCATGAGTAATACACTGAAAACATGCGCTAGTGGGCGCGACTGTCACACTGAAAAGCACGCCAGCCGAGTTTACTAAGGAAAAATAAAAAATAAGCAATCCAAGAAGCAGATGAGTGATGGTGGAGCTTAAACCAAAAGCCAAACTCACGAAAAGTGCCAGCCAAAAGAGTTGATCAAGCAAGCAAAGTCAAGAATTGACCGAGAGACAAGATAATACTCCAAGTGTTCAGTTCATAAAATAAACTAGAGATTGACTGAAGCAACATTGATCTACTTCGCTAATGCAGAGCAAGAGCGTTTCGAAGGCTATCTGGCCAACTTCAGGCTCTGTTTGTAGTTTATAAAGCAAACAAGCTGACTCCCTAGTGGAGTCGCCAATTTGTTATAGAGGTAAATCCCCTCTGCAGACAGAGGCAATCCCTACTAGCCCAGATCGGGTCTAGCAACAATCAAACATGCTACAACGCAAGATCCTAATTGCAAAATCAAAGCGCGAGAGAAGGCCTACCTCAGGTCCAACGCTATTGTCGTTGCGGAGAGGATAGTGCTCTCAATCCCTTGCTCCGACAGGTCACAATTCCACCACTTGACATGATCGAACACCTACACGTACAAGAAACACGATGAACATACGAGCGTAAAACCATATAATTGCAATTATGTGTCAGTCATAGAGGACACAACTCATAAACAAGCATGAACAATACGAGTGGAACTATAATCGTAGTCGCTTATATTAATGAAACAAAGGATGATACAACCTGGCTCTGACGCTGAAATCCTCCTTCAGCTGGTCGTCAGCGGAATGTGTCTCGGTAAAGCTTGTCGGGAATAGGGACAAGCCTCTCTCTTCGATCGTCAATATCCTTGCTATGGATTTGGCACTATGAGGACTATCAAAGCTCTTGCAGCATTCTTAGGCTATGAAGGCTCTTGGAGATTCTTGGAGATTAGCTTGCAAAGGGAAATGGCAAGCTTATATAGATGGTGGAAGAGGAGTTGGGATCCCTAGAATCATGGGATTGGCCCTATCCTCAAGGAAGCTTCCATGAGAGGTGGAAAACTACTTCCTCTGCATGGAAATTCGAAGCCAACCTCCCAACTCAAATTAGAGACCAGTTTAAGAATTGGTTGGGGTCAATATTCCGCCATTTATTTTTAAAAAACACTCCTTATTAAGCCTGGCGCGGGTGCGGCTCTGGGACAGAGCGCCAATTGGCGTGCCCTCTTTGGAGGATTTGCCCCCTTGGCGCGAGGGCTGAACTGTGTACCTGCGCCAATGCAAAAAAGGCTATTTTTAGGGTTTTTTACGAGGAGTTGTCTTCAGGGAAATAAAAGTACATGTCTAGGGGAATGCCATGAAAGTGTTTTCAAGTTATGTCACTACTCACAGGTCACGGAAAGAGCCCTCCAATGTGCGGGATGAGGAATTGCAGGGACGGTGACAAATTTCTGTGTAACAACTGGTTGTAATCTATTCCTCCTAATATTGCAATAATGATATTTGTTCTTTCTATCATATATGCGATTATATTTTGTGAATGTATTCTCAATATGTGCATGTATTCTCAGATTTAGTTAGTTGAATCTGGTTATGATATATAGATATTGTATATTTGTATCTTTGTTTGTTGTCTTCTGGTTTTGACTGCAGGTATTGATCTAGCGAGTTCAGTTGGATCGAGAACGAAAAAAGCGACGAAAGAAGAAGAAAAAGAGCGAAATATCACAAGTAAGTCTCTTCATCTTCTGTTTATCTGTTTATCTTAGAGAGAAAAGCATTTACCTTTCCTCTGTTGTTCTGAGTGAAGAAACACCATAGATCAGGGAAAATTATTTTATTCGTAGATTAGAATTCCTCATATCAAATTAGCGACCATACTAGGGATAAATCCATCGTTCATGGTGTTTATATTCCTTTTAACCATCATCAATATAATTTACTTCATCCATTCAGTCATTTGAATGTAATTTTTTCCTTAGAAGTGTGTTTAGCCTGCTTGATCGTCAAGCTTCACTGCGCCCAAAACACTATTGGTTAGGGTACAATGATCTGCATAGCACTGTCTCCCATTCAGAGGTGCTCTGAAATGCACTATCTGCCCTTAAGGGGTGTGTTTCCCCTTAGCCAACCAAATTCGATCATAATTGGTCTTTGCATTCAGTTTCAGCCAATTGTCTGCTGCATTCTCAGATATTTGATTGTTCTTAGAGACCAGTAAACATTATTTGTTCTTCCTCCTCTGGATAGTTGTTTGTTCAATGTTTCATTAGTTTTTTCTTTACCATTTTCAAATTAAATCCAAAGTTGTAAATTTTGCATTAGATCAATTATCTGTTTTCAAAAAGGAAAATTGTTGTTTCAGTCTTCATTTCCTACGAGAATATAGTTGTTTCAGTCCTCATTTCTCAAAAGAAAACATTGTTTGATTGATTTGTGCATTTAGTTTCTTTTTAATCATTAACATTAAAGGAAACTGAAAATAAAAACATGCATATGCATTTAGGTATTGTGAGTGTTGCATAGGAATAGATTAGGGAAATCTAAATTTAGTTTGTGCTCTTTGATCTATGCTAAAAAATCTGATTTCTCTATCCCTTTAGTAGCTAAGGTTCTCATTGAAAAACTGAATTGAAAAGATTTCTTCTCATTTAGTTTTCATTTTAGGAATTTCCCATTACATCTCACGGTGGACCTTAAAGATAAACTGTTAAGAAAGATCAACATAAAATTCACCTCAAGCAACCTACGAAAGCATTGTAACATTAACGATAACACTAAGAAGGTCTAGGCTAGAGACGTGTTCTGACGTCGTTAAGCAAAGCAGCTGTTGCTAACTTGTCTACGATACATTCCGAGTGCGAAATCCCACTCCATGTACGTAAGTATATCGGAGCTCATCCACGTACCTTCGGGTATATAGGGTGATTTTCTAGTACGAAAAGTATAAGGGGGTGCTCTCATTATGCAGTTTCGCATTAGACAATGCTAACATGGATTTGGGTCTCCACATATCTTTGGGTATATTTTGGAGGACAACATTAGGTTGCTTACCATCCATAGGTAACCGAGTCGACCGCCTTGTAACTTGTGATACACCGAACACAATATTAGGGGAGATTACATGCCTGTACTTATTGGTTTTCCAGGAGGTATTCTGCAGTTCACAATTACTTGGTAATCCTTTTGCCTAGTATCACCCTTTTATTTGTTTATTTATCTTTGCAATAAAATAAATCAGTCATCATGGAAGAAGAACAACCCTTTCCCCATCGTTCGTGTAGGATAACACTTAAAACACCTTTACCACCGGAAGCCATTTCTAATCGGTGAAGGCGACCTCATCCTACTGAATCTGGTACCGTAAGTACTTATGGTGCTTCAACTTCATCACATCTACCAGAGTCATCTCGAGTCGTTTCTACAAATCCTAGTTTATCTACAATCGTCGAAACAGAACCCTCACAGCTTCTTGTGGACACTGAAGTTCCAATCAGTGAGAATATACATCCAGAACCCGATGTTGTTCAACTTGAATTTGAGCTGGAGCCTATCGTTATTTTACCAGAACATCCCGATCCTGAAGTCAAACGAAATGCAGTTGTTCTTATTTCTATCGCTCCTCAGTCATCCGTAGCCATTGAGTGTTCCTTTTTGTTGCACAGTTAACCACCTGAAATTTATCTTAGGCCTCAATGCGAAATTCTTCCACTTGGTTTTATTTCGATTGAAGAAGAACCTCAACAAGAAGAAACACCCTCAACTCCAACTCATTTTGGGTCGGGGATTTATCTCTACGATAATTTTCCTCGATTAACTTACATTGCTTCAGTTGATCCTGTTTCAATCCAAGTTCCCGTAGATCCTATAGGATATTCACTAGGTCATTTGACCATGGCTGAGTCAACATCTCCGGTTGTACCATCTGTTACAGTTGCGACATCATCTACTATTGCTACTCCGTCGATGTTTACCACATCACTCGAGTCACATATTTATGGTGATTTGTCCATCCCACCAGGTTACCAATCATTATCTGGAACCTACTCTGGTGCCTCCTCAAATCCATAGAATTCACCCATGTCATATTCTGGTATCTTATCTGGTACATCTCTAATGAGTACTGAACGAATTGATCCTTTATATACATCTATAATTCAACATCAAGCTGGTCCATATGGGTACCTTCCATCTAGTTCAATATCGGTTGGAATACCACCATTTGGAGATCAATATATTCCATCTTATTATACTCCTCATGTTGGGAGGCAACCTATGGTCAGCTATTTTGACAATAATCCATCGTTTTATAGTCACCCAAATGTTGGAATGATTGTTTGTTAGTGGCAACCTATCCTGCCCATTCAACCACAAACGAATGTGCATTCATACCAACCAGTTCGACCTGTTGTGCCTACTTCTACCCCACCTATTAATACTTCATTACCCCATTTAGAGGCTCAATTGGTTTTACCTCAACCATCTCAGGTGGGTCCTTCAACCCATTACCCTCAAGTCTTGGGCCTCCAGGCTCCACCTCCTTTAGTTGGTTTACAACAACCATCTGTATCTGGGATCTTACAACCATTGGCTGAATCGCCCTTTTATGGGATGTTACAGGCTCCTACCGGTCTTACCTATTCACAATCGGGTCCAATCTATTCTGGTTTGGGCTATAATCTTGGCGGGAAATCACCTTGGCAGTCACAACCTCAAATTCCACAACAGAAATTCCAACAACAACAAGCTTACCAGGTCTTTTTCAACAGATGCCTCAAGCTTTTGGTCATCAAAATAACCCCTATCTGGGTTACCAACAGCAAATGCCTTATGCTGCTGTACAAAGGCCTATTTCCCAAGTAATTCCATATTATCCTAGTTATTCTCAACCTGACTTGAATCGACAATTTCCCATTGTTGTATCTTTAGAATTACCTTATTTAAACTAGCTTTCCAATGATCCCATCAATTATTCTCCTTGGTGGCTGGTGATTCCACATAAATTACCGTCTGACATTCCAAAATTCACTGGAAACCCTGGAGAAGACCCGTCTGCGCATGTGATGACTTATCGTTTGTGGTGTTCATCTAAATTGTCGAATTATGATTTCGTTAGACTCCATCTTTTCCAGCATGTTATCACTCATTAAGTTTTGAAAATTTTCTTGATAGGGTCATGCAGGTCATTCACCAAATGGATAATGTCTCCTAAGCCATTTTAATGTGATATAGGAAAATTTTTGCATTTTTAAGCCTATTCTAAGTTTTATGATTCACCTCCATTCATGCCATTTTAGTCAAATCACTCTCATATCATGTCAGTTGTCATTCCCCACACATTTAATCTCAAAAGTGCACACCTGTAAGTTTTTCAGATTTTCGTAGTGATTTACATAGGAAATCCGCATATTTCGCTACGAAACTGCCTAATAATTTTGTAGAGAATCTGTTAGAAGCCTAACTATTTTCGTTATGAAATTGCGTTTTTAACTAGGGTTGTCAGAGTTGTATGAGGTGTCAGTTTATGATTAAAGCAATAAAGGTGGAGGTAATTCAAGGTCGTTATGGTAAAATTCAAATGTACATAGCCATGTTTGATGTCATCATGATCCTTTTTGCTTTCATGTGCTATGATTGAAACCCGATCTGTCATTTAAGCTTTTAAACCTCACCTCAAATAGCCTTTTGTCATATTATGGTTTATCCTTGCATGTGAGTCAATCCCTGGAGAGCTTCTTCATTGAGCCAAGAAGGTTGTTATCAAATTCAAATTCTGCAGGTGTCATCAACAAGCGAGGAAGTGAAGACTATAAAACATCTATGGCTACAAGAAAGAAGATGAATAAGGGTGGCCATTGTCACAGGTATGAACCCATGGATTTGAAATTAATCAATGAAGACCCTACTGCTATGGAGGTTTTCAGAAGGATTGGTTTCTTGCAATTCTGCCAGAGGTTGTAGGGTTTTCATCCACAAGTTTCAAAGGATTTTACCACCAACTTCATAGGAACAACATCAAAGGTTGGAATTCTGAATCTTACAGTGACACCAGAGAGAATATCATTAGCTACAGGAATCCCTAGAGGTGGTGAAGAGTGGTTTAAAGGTACCAAATTCACAATATAGGATTGTAAAGATTTTCTCAAGCAAGAACACAGTGAAGTTGATTTGACCAATGCTATCCCTAGGAGTTTTATGAAGGAGAATTATGCAAAACTATTTATGGTCATTCAAAAATATTTTACCTGTGAAGGAAGATTTCACATGGTACACTCATACCATCTTAGAATTCTTCTGCATTTTTTAGGTAAGAGATCACTTGACTTACCTTTCTATTTTTACAAAAGTTTAGGGAAAATGTCAGATAAGGTTCAAATCAAGATAGAAGGCAATGAGAAATCTCTTTTTCATCATGGTCTAATAAATTTGTTAGTGTTGGAAGAATTGAGAAGGTTAGACAGAGATTGGATTTCTTTCTTGTTTATGAGTGGTTATAAAATTGATGTGGTCACTACAAAGAAAACCTAAAAACCTAGAACCACTACATCACCAGCTATGGAAGAAGAAGTTGAAGAAGAAAAAATATCACCCCCTGCAAAACAAATGGACATAGGAGCAGAACCTCTGCAAGAGACTGACACCCCTCAAACAACACCTGCAAAACATAAACATAAATTTAGCAAACAAGGCAAAAAGAGGTTCACTAGAAGCCATACATTGGCTATAGGAAATCTGGAGGATATCCTTCATGCAATTGACATTGAAAAGTCATCAATAGTGGAAGCTGAAGACATTAAAGATGGTGGAAGAAAACTGAAGAAAGGTAAGACTGCTAAGAAACTGGATTTTGCAGGTGATGATGCTGGATTTATATTTCAACCAAGGAATCCAATGACAAGACATGAAAAGAAGACCATGGAGAGTAAAAATACAGAGAAAATCAATGAAGTTTCTCAGTCAATAAGCATCATATAATTGTCTCCATCAGCAAAGGAAGAAGTGGTTATCAGGCAGAGAAAGGGAAAAGAGAAGATAGTTGAAAAATCAAAGATAGAATCCCTCAAAGAACAACTGAAGGAAGCAGGTAGAGAGATGTTATATTTGAAGCTATATTCAAAGAGGCACAGAGCTGGGAAGTTTCAATTTGAATAGATGAGGAAAATATGGGATAAACAAGTCTCAAGTGTTTCAAAATATTTGGACAATGCCAAAATGTTGCTGAAATGGACTCAAACATTAAGAGGGGAGGTTAAACATATTAGGAGGATGAACTTACACTTACAATCTAAAAACAGAGCATTAAAATATAAAGTGGAATATCTTCAGGAGCAGCTGGACTTGATTCAAGTTGAGTTAGAAAAGAAAGGGTTGAAGAACCGATCAGCCAATTAATTGTAAATGAAGAAGAAACACCTAAAGAGTGAAAAATTGAGCTGAAATATGTTTGATGAGGTTGATGAATTGCAAAGAAACTAAATTTTTCCTCTAGATATCAATTTTTGAAGACAACCTCAGACTCAACAAATTCTGGCTTTTTAGACAGTTTCATAGCGTGCTTCAGACTTGAAGCTAGAAAAACACTACGAAAATTCTGAAGGTGCAATTTTGCTTTGGAATTTAGTTTTGTCAAGTATTAAGGAGGGAAATTGGTTGATTTCAAGATGTTTTGGCATAGTAAAGGTTTTTGACCAGCAAAGGTGGCAAGGAGATAGGTGAAAAGGCAGGATTTCACACGTTATGAAACTGCCTAAACTGCCTTGTTTCGTAGCCAGGGGTTTTTTGAATATTTTCAAAGTTTCCAACAGCACACCAGCCATCTGGATACCTCCAGCCTGTTAGTGGGCCATCTCAGCAGAGACTCATTACTCAAAATGAGTGTCACACATCCAAAGTGAAGATTATCCATTCCTGAAAAGTAGGATTGTGTTCCCTAGATCTAGGGGTATTTTAAATATGTAAAGTGACGGTGAATTGTCTCTCAAACATGTGATCTCTATTATGTAACTGCTTTACTGTTAGAAAAAAAATGTAATAAATAGGAGGTAGATTCCTATTAGGAGTATGACTCCTTAAAGGATAACTGTCCTTTTTCTGTTCCAAGTAAGTAGTTTCAATTATGATAGGTGTTAGAGTTATAATTTGAAGATCTAGCCAGCTTGGAAGATCATTTACATTGTAAAGAATGTCTATTTATAGATTGAACATCGAAGAGAAAAGGGTTGGAGAATATTGCACAAAATTGCTGCTTGTATGTTTTTTCCATTGTCAGTAATATACATTGAAATTCTACTCTAGACCTGAGATTCTTATGAGGTGTTTAATGTGTTGTTGCTCTGTATCTTTATGTCTAATCACTTGCAGTGAATTTTATCTCTAATTACTCAAAATTCATGCTGTCATGCTCTAACTTCCTTTAGGGGTGAAATTAATGTGTTTTCCTTATATTGTGTGTATGAATTATCTTGATTGAAAACCTCTATTTGTCTCAACTTCCATTTGAATAATTGCTGTCACTAAGAATACTGATGTTGACTCCATAGCCCAATGGTAGCAAGCCTTCATTTTTCAACCTGAAATCATACAAAACCAAGTTAAAATTAATAGAGTTAGCCATTGAGTATTATTTCTATTGAAAAATTCTAAATCCCCTTTGAGAGAGCCCTCTCAAACTGAAGAGGCTAATATTCAGTTAGAAGTGGTTTGAAAGAGTTACATTGAGTTGATTGATGAGCAACCAATCAAGATCAATTTGGTGATAACACAGTGCACGTTCACTGGTCCGACTACATTATGAGGATAGTTCTTTTACTGTGTCAACCTCATTAAAATGAAACAACGTATGAGGATAATTACTTTTACTGTGTCAACCTCGTTAAAAAATGAAACAGATTCTTATGATCATAGTTCTTTTCATGTGTCAAGCTCGTTAAAAAATGAAACAAATCCTTTGCTGATTAAGTTGAGTCTTTCATCTGATCTTGTAAATGAACCTTCATTCCATTGACCTATTAGTAACCAATAGTTTACTTAGGTGAATGAAATGATGCTTGGGGGGCATGTGCTCTTGTAGGTTACGCTTGGGTGCATTGAAACTTATCTCAAGCACATTTTCCTGTGTTTCAAGCTTGTGTAAAAGTGAAACCATTCTCAAGCATAGTTTTCCTATGTTTCATGCTTGTGTAAAAATGAAACCATTCTCAAGCATAGTTTTTCTCTATTTTCAAGCTTGCATAAGAATGAAACCAATCTCTAGTCCATTTCGGTTATTATTTTCAAGACTTGTTAAACTCATGAAAATCCTGAGCTTCTTTTGCTATTTTTCATTCTCATAAAACACATGAAAATGATGAGTTATTTCTGTTTTTTCCTAATCGTAAATAAAACTGAAAGTCGGCCATATGAGTACATTTTTATCACTTTTTAGGACTTGTTAAGAATTATGAAAAAGAGAAACCCTGGAGTCTTATTTTAGCTCTTTTCAGACTCCGTTAATATGAAAAGAGTTTTGAGCACTAATCTTTTCGAGATCATAAAAGGAAATGAAACAACATCTACTCAGTATAAGTTTAACCCTTTTCCGGACTGAGATAGATTACTTACGAAAAAGGAACACCTTAGTCGAACATGGCTAGGAGGTTTTCTTAGGTATTATTTTACAAATTTTCAGACTTGAGCGACAAATTTACGAAAAAAGACTCATGGAGTTTTCTTTTTGTCCCCTTTTCAAACTCTCTAAACATGAAAAAGGATCGAGTTTTCACTATTGTTAGACTTGTTAAAATATCAAATAGTGATTGACTTGTCTGATCATGACAAGATCGAGTATAAATATTGCTAGACTCGTTAAATCATCATATAGCGATGGATTCACCCGAAGGGTCAAATTATAGATTAAGCATATGTTACCCTCCTCAAGCTTGTTAAAAAATAAAGAGGTACTGGTCAACAATGACTGGGGAAAATTTGGGAAAAAGAACACAAAAAATTATGGTAGTAGGTCGCTCTTGAACATGACACTTTCACTTCATTTCCATGGCTTTGGGTTGGGTAATATTCTTGATGGTCTATCATACCTATGGTCTATCATACCATCCATCATTTTTGGGTCAATGATTCCAAGTCATTTCAGTGTTGCCAATTGTTCAAGAGAAGTTATCCAGTAATTCCTCATCTTCTGCAATACTCATAAACCTTCATTTTCATGACCGCCATCTCTGAACATTGCTTCATCAAGTCACATTTTGTCTCCAAAATCATTACTCCTGTTTCATGTCATATCTATGACGAGTTGCTTCTTGTCGACAACAACTCATCATCTAGGAAGTTGACCTAGAAACATCTTTCCAGTACCCTGGAGGTTGCTTACATCAACGACAGGTTTCACGCTTGCGACAACAGGTTGACATCATAGGCCTTCGACCGAGAGATTTTATTTGGCGTTTGACATCAAATCATCTATTCACGCCTTGCAAATTGTACTACAGTACCTTGAGAACCATTAAACATCAACGGTGGTTTCTCTCATGTCTGTTAACGACTTACATCAATGGCTGGTAATAATATGATGTCTTCCCATGTTTGACTTCAGATCACATATTCGCATGGTTAGACTTTTACTTGAACAATCAAGTAAATGAGATAGAAGACCCCAGATCTAGTTTCATCCATCTGGGCTGTGATTTCAAGAATCGTACCACATCATTTGTACGATGGATTTACATACATATGGTCATCCTATCATGGGCCTATATCTGTAGGCATGTCTATATCTGTAGACGAATTTTTGATTTATGTACGTGTTATGATAGTTTATGTGTTGAGCATGGGTATGCCTCCCTCAGAAATTCATGTCCAATATTTACAAGATATCATGATGTAATGTATTGCAAATTGATGTAGGTCACCGTCTAGTTCAAATCCTACTCATTACACCGTAAAGAATCTAATCCAAATATTATCATTATCTTGACTTCATGCTTTAGGGGGAAACTGTTATAAGTAAATTTGGCATCATCCATAATACCAGTATGAATAGGGTCTATCATCCCCTAATTCAATTTCTACATGCCCTAGAGAAGTCATTCCACTGATGGCCTTAATTAATAAGTGTTTCAATTTTTGAAGTATAGTTAAAATGACCCATTGACTCATTAATTCTCCTCTGAATGGGCCTAAGTGCGTTGTAAAGCACTTACCCCCATGCAAGGGTGCTCTTGGTGCGTTGGTCTCCTGGGAGCGAAATCATCAATGTTCTTGGAATCTCCACATTTCCAGTGCATTCTAGAAGAACTCATAGGTGTCATACTTCAAATACATGTGTTCATCCATCACCATTGAACCTGTAAACATGTCTCATATATTATTAGAAAGTCATTCAATATCAATTATTGAGAAACTACCTACAATTTCCCTATAAATTGAGCACTCATCTAAGTGCAAGGGAGGAAGAAATTTGTGTAGTGTTATGTTTTTGGATTCTCAATTCTTGGAGACCTGAAGTACTGTGATGTTGCTGGATTGATGCTTGGTGTGATGAGAACGGGATGAAGTTGGAGCAGGTTGACAACAAACTGATCGACTGGTTGTAATCTATTCCTCCTAATACTGCAATAAAGATATTTGTTCTTTCTCTCATATTTGTGATTATCTTTTGTGAGTGTATTCTTAATATGTGCATGCATTCTTACATTTAGTCAGTTGAATCTGGTTATGATAGATAGATATTGTATATTTGTATCGTCATTTGTTGTCTTCTGGTTTTGATTGCAGGTATTGATCTGGCGAGTTCAGTTGGATCGAGAGCAAAAAAAGTGACGAAAGAAGAAGAACGAGAGCGAATGATCACAAGTAAGTATCTTCATCTTATGTTTATCTGTTTATCTTAGAGAGAAAAGAATTTACCTTTCCTCTGTTGTTCTAAGTGAAGAAACACCACTCTTAGGGAAAACTAGTTTATCCATAGATTATAATTCTTCATAACACTCCTAAAGGAGACATGTACAATTCCAAAAGAATATTTTGTTTTACTTGGGAATTCTTACAAAGATATAAGCAATATTTGTACCATAAGGAATCATTTTTCCAACTAAATGTATCAAATGTGCTAGGATCTTGCTGCAAATTTTGAATGAGTGTCCACACTTCTTCGTCCTTCTTCCATTCATCCCTTGCTTCTGTTATCCAATCTGGTTGGAAAATAGAAATGGCACAAAGCAATGCTTCCACCTCTTCATCCTTTCTTGAGAGTGCATATGAAACAACATTTAGCTTCCCTTTTTTGTAGATGATCTCAAGGTCATAACCCAACATCTTTGTGACCCATTTTTGCTACTCTTCTGAATATAGTCTTTGTTCCAAAAAAGTGTTTAAGACTATCATGATCAATTTTTACCTTGAAGTGTCTTCCCATTAGGCAAGGTCGCCATTTCTTTAGTGCATGTAGTATTACCAACATTTCCTTCTCATAAATAGCTTTCTGTAAATACTTTTCTTTGATTGGAGTAATTTCAAAAGCAATGGGTCTTCCTTCGTGTATTAAAACAACACCAATTCCATTTCCTGAGGCATCACATTCCACAATAAAGGTTTTTTTGAAGTCTGGCATAGCTAAGACTGGTGCTAGGAATATTTCCTTTTTAAGATGTTAAAAGGCCTTAGTTGCTTCAGGAGTCCATGAAAATGCATCTTTCTTCAATAATTTTGTTAGAGGTGCTGATATTCTCCCATAATTATTAACAAACTTGCGATAATACCTGTTACACTAAAAAATGTCACCTTGACATTCTGCTGATTGTATGAGCTCATTGACACTCAGACATACCTCCTCTGCAAGTCTTACAACCTTGGTTTCTCATTCCAAGCCTCAGAAATGGAGGAAAAACCCTTAAAACTCAAAAAAGCCTTGGGTACGCAGGTAACATGAAGCCTGCATGCGTTTTTGGCTAGGGTACGCAGGTAATGAGAAGAGAAACTGCGTTCTAGAACGCATTTTTCCAGTGTAATGCCTGCGGTACCCCTATAAAGTCAAAAAAGCGCGAAATTAAACTGAAAAAGTTGAATTTTGGTCAATTCTGGAAGGTTCTAGATGAGATTTTTTGAGGATGAGTACGCTTTAGTAAAGTGCATGTATCCCACACCTTAAGGAACTAATCCCTTGATGTGAGGAGCCTATCCCTTTGAAGGAGGGTTCTATCCCTTTAAAGGTGGAATCCTAACCTCCTCATCTGCTCTATAAAAGGAGGCATTGGGTAGCCTAAAGGGGGTTAAGTTTTGATGGAGATTTTGGAGATTGAGGATTAGAGTTCAAGCTTTATGTGTGATTGAGCTAAAGTGCTGTTGAAATTTATACTTCTTTCTGCTGAGCTTTTGAGAGGAAAGATCACATACCTCTTTTTGCTCCTGAAGGAAGAGAGCAACACTTATCAAAGTAGAGGAGATTCTTGCTTCGGACCCCGGGAAGACCTTTCGAACATCAAGGCTAAGGTTGTAAGGTTCTTCTGTATATTTTAAGATTAATACAATCAAGTTCTGTTTTTCTCAATAAATTGTCGTTCGATTGTTTATTTCAATAAGCCGTCGTTTGATCGTTTATTTCATAGATTCCTTGATCACTATGATAGGTATGTTTTATGATTATTTGTTATACATGTGCTATTGATATTTTCTTGTTTGTGATTGCAGATCAACGAAAGATGATACTTTCTTGTGACAAAAGGGCCTTGTTGCGACGAAGGATTATTGATGCAACGGAAGCACTGCGACTGCAAATAAGCATTTGGATCTAAGGTAGGATCGACACCTTCATAGCATTTATTTGTAAAATGAATATACTTAGAGAAAGACAAACTTAGTTGTTCGTTTGTTCCTAGATTGTCTTCTGACACTAGGGAGATCGATCTTGTCCGCAAGAACGATTTATGCGGCCAACAATACCCTGTTAACCCGAGAAATCCTCGCAACTACTTTATGGTTGTGGGGACTTTCCATTCCTTAATGGCTTCAATTTTGTTAGGGTCTACCTTAACACCCTCGTGATATACTATATGACCCAGAGATTCCACCTCTTGTACTCCAAAGAAACATTTTGAGGTTTTTTCATATAATTGTTTCTCCTCCAATAGTTTGAGTACCCTATCAACATGTTGAACATGATCCTTCCAAGACCTACTGTAGATTAGTATATCATCAAAAAATAATAACACAAATTTTCTAAGGAAGGGTTTGAAAATGGAATTCATCAACCCTTGAAATGTAGAAGGTGCATTGGAAAGGCCAAAAGGCATGACTGAAAATTCATAATGACCCTCATGAGTTCGAAATGTTGTTTTCGAAATATCTTCAGTCTTAATTCTAATTTGATGATATCTTGAATGAAGATCTAACTTGGTAAAATATATTGCTCCATGTAATTCATCCAATAATTTATGAATCACAGGAACGGTAATTTATCTTTAATAGTGATCTTATTGAGCTCTCTATAATCCAGACACATATGCCATGATCCATCCTTCTTATGCACCAATACTACTGCAGCAGAGAAATAACTTTGACTAGGTTGAATTATACTAGCCTCTAACATTTCTACAATCATACGTTCAATTTCACTCTTTTGGACATAAGGATATTTGTAAGGCCTGATGTTTGGAGGAAAAATTCCTAGAATCAAATGAATAGCATGATCATGATCACGAATAGGTGGGATTCATTTAGGAGTTTCAAACACCTTGGAATGATTATCCAAGAGTTTTTGGAGATCTAGAGAAATAGATGATTTTGATGTTGGAACTTCTCGTGAGTTTCAGGAAAATTTCTCGAAAATTAAAAGCTACCGTCCCCAAAGATTGTAACCATTGTAATCCTAGTACAACATCAACACCTCCCATTGGAATGGAAAACATTGGAATTTTCAATACATATTCCCCCATGGTTAGCTTGATATTACGGAATTTTCCATAGCTATTTTTAGTTCCTCCATTTGCAACCATCACTTGACATTCTGGTGCTGGGTATAGGAAGCAATTCAATTCCTTGGCTACCTTACAATGAATAAAATTATGGGTGCTACCCGAATTAATCAACACTATTACCTTTCTCTTCTTGATATGTCCTTCTATCTTGAGAGTTTGAGGAGCTGTAATTCCTACCAATGAATTACATGATATGGTCAGACTCATTTCTTATTTCTCTAGGGTTTGTTCCTGGTGTATATACTCTTCTTTTGAAGTTTCTTGTTCATTTTCTTCCTCCTCTTCACAATCTATGTAAAATAATTTCTTCTCAGCACACTTATGACCTTTAGTGTATTTTCTATCACAACTGTAGCAAATCCATTTTTCTCTTTTTTATTCTAATTGTTGTGGTGTCAACCTTATAGGTTGTGGAAGTCTAGGAGTAGCAGCACTTCCATCCTTATAGATGTGAGTGGTAAGCTTCCTTGTCGCCATAATTTTACATTCAATTTTTCTTGCCAACCTGAATGTCTTCTCCAATGAATTAGGTTCCCAAAGGCGAACCTCATGTTGGATGTTATAATTTAAATTCCATATGAAGACATCAATCTTGTGTTCCTATAGAATATCAGTTACACTTATATTCAATTTTTGGAAGTCCTTAATATGCTGCACCACTGAACCTTTTTTTTTGAGATTTATCAATTGGCTAAAGAAGGTGTTGTTCTTTGTATCATCCTAATGTGCTATCATTTCCTCTATAAAAATTGATCACGTGACAATTTTTTTACTGGAGCAAAGCCATCGATACCATACAAATGTATTTTGTTCTAAATATAAAGTTGCAATGCGTACCTTTTGTGTGTTTTGCACATTATTGAGATCAAAATATTGTTTCATCTGTAGCATCCATGTTATGGGATCCTTGCCATCAAACTTCCTCATATCGAGATTTTGAATATGGTGGGTCTTCCATCCAACATTCTAGTTTATGAAATCATGATTAACATTTATTTTTCTCTCATAATGAGTTTCCTCTACTATCTTTTCACCATTAGGAATAATTTCTTGTATCAACTTTGTCAAACCTTCCTTCAAACCTTCCATTTTTTCTTCCATACCATTCTTCAAACCATCCATATTATCTTCCACGCCTTTCTGCAAACCACCCATATTAGCTTCCATGCCCTTCTTCAAACCATCCATCTTAGCTTCCATGCCTTTCTTCAAAACTTCCATTTCATTTTTTGTTACTCTTTGTGAGATATTAATGGGTGTTTAATTATTTTTAGGGGGAATTTTAGAACCCAATACTGATATCTATGCTTCAATATACCCTTGGAATCACTTCAAACTTATTTTTCAAGCAAGACTTATGCAATTTGAAAAAAAATACACACCTTTTTCTTGCTTTTGAGGAGCTCGATATTGAAATTGAATTATCTATGTGATTTAGTATCTTCAATATCTATAATTTGGTCCTGTAGTATCCCTCTGAAGCTGCTTTTAAATGCCATAGGTCTGACCTAATTTGGTTGCTTCAAGTCAAATTTATGCCCAATCTCCCACAATGACCTAATTCTGGACTAGTTTATCAGAGCGAACTTGTACAACGTGCCACATGTCACTGTTTCCTCCATTGGATTTGAAATTGATACATAGGAAACTAAAGTCCGTGTAATTTTGGCCGCTTCTTATAGAATTCTAATCCAATACTCAGAGAGAGAGTTGTGATGATTTTCCCAAGGTCACCTTTTTTAGATGAAATCCGAGAGCCTGCAAAAACCCTAACTTCCACAGATCATATCTTCGAAAATATTGTGAACCAAGATCTGAAATTTTTACACGAAATTCCTCAGGAGTTCAGATTCGCGTGATAAACATTTCAGCTTCTAAACCTTCGTAGAAAACAAGTTATAGTGAAAATTCCACGATGACCTGTTTGGAGCCGCAAAACCCTAGAATCCAAAGCTCTGATTCCAAATGTTATGAAACCCAAAAATAGAAGAAAAGAGAGATAAACACCTTATAAATAAGCCAATTAGAGGGGGAAACCTCCTTTAAATTACATAAATGAACAATTCTTGGATGATACAAATGAAAAAACCTCCTTCTATATATAGGAGTCCATGGGATCACAATATAATCCTAGCTGACCTAACAATAATAATGTAAGGGCACAATAATAACAATATCAGGGTTACAGGGGTACAACAATAACAACAAGGGGGCTAAAATAACAACAATAAGGGACTACACTATTAATATGGGGACATAACATGTACATTTTTGAAAATTAAAAATTCAAAAGACCTTATTCAACCCTAAGTGACTCAACCTAATTAACTTAAGACCAACCAAATTGTTATCATGGATAACAGTGGCTCCAATGGGGATGTTGTGCCCCTATGGTGCAACAAAGAACCAGTAACTCGAGTGCCTTATTGAAAACGGAAAAATTATGAAGTTGATGAAATCTTCTTCAAGCTTTTACAGTCTTCTCCTCGAGCTCAAATTTTTTGAAGAGATCATCCACACCTGCAAATTTGAACTGTTTGCAACCAAACCAAACTACAATCCAAGCTGAAAACTAAATTTTTACACGCAGAAAAGATGTTCAGAATACTTGAGCTTATTCACACACACACCTACCTACCCTATAGTACTGAGAAAATACTGAATCAGTTGACACAAAAATGCCAGTGAAGCCAGTGAATTAGCTGTTGAAATAAAATGAATTCTTGACTATGCACCAAAAAAATAAAAAATGGAAAATATAATGGTGGTTGACAATGGATCTGTTTCTCACAATGAAGACGTGGCTAAAAACTCAGGCTGAAAAAAATCTCCATATAGTCTGCTACAGGATTAATAAATATATGATCTTTTCAATAAATATTTTCAAAATATTGAGCAAAGAAATCCTCATTGCTGAAAAATTCACATTTATTTCCCATGTCATCATATATTTTCAGCTGTGTGTCATTAGATCTATTTTCTAAAACAAAACATTTCTGCATCTTGATGTCAAAAAACAATAGCTCCTCTGCTTGTTTTGGATGGAAAAAACTTTCAACATGTTGCATATGATCTTAGAAATGATAAGACTAAATTTGAGCTTGAACATCTTCAATATTTTTTTCAAGCTCACGAGCCAATTCATCTAAAAATCTGATCTTATTTTAAGGATTTCCTTTATATGACTTTAAATAAAAAGACAATGATGAAGAAAAGTTCTCATCAACTTCTACATCAGAGCACCATCTCTGAACTCCTAAATGGAAAGAGAGCCTGCTACAAACTCTGTCTTCTCCATCCATGTTTCCAATAAAATAAGCTAAATGATTTAATAGATCCAACAAGTAACTTTTCCACCTAGCTTTTACACTTTCCTTGTAATGAATAATATAAAATATTAATGAATACATCTTTTTGTTTGACTCTAAGGAGCTCAGTAAATTCACGAAACTTTGATACATGCTCTAAAGTCAATCTTAATTCTTCTCTATCAAATTTAGGGCCAATACTTAAAAGATATGCATCTCTTGGCAAAATATTTGGAAATCCATAAACTTTTGAAAATTCCAACCATGCATACCTTGAATAAATTGTAGTTGCGTATAAGTCTCTCATTTCCTATTAGTGTTACCATGAAGCTATTAATTTCTGAATTCCTCAAGAATGGAGTCACCAAAGTAGAAGTACAACCTTCGAATTGTCTGATCTCATGCTACCTTCAAGAGCTCAGTTCCTTTGACAAGAATAACCCAGGATGATATGACTTCCTGTCTCCCGACAGACGCACCAAAATGTTATCACCAAACTGAGACTAATTGTGTTGTTCAACAATCAATTCGATGTAACTATTTCAAACCACTTGGGTTGGAAGTTAGCCCTTCCAACCAGAGAGGCTCTCTCAAGAAAAGGTAAGATATTCAATAAACATGCTTAAAAATGAATATGGCTAACTCTTAAATGTATTTTAAATGATTTTTTGCAGGTGGAAGATGAGTGAGGGCTACCATTGGGCATGGGGTCAACATGAAAAGTCAATTACAAACAAGTATCATTCATGGAAGTTGAGGCACATAAGCTTTTACAAAATAATTATGAGAACAAACATATACATAGAGGAAGTTGGAGCATATGATTTATGAATTCCAAGTAATTATGTATGAGAAAGCAGAAATGACATTCAAAAGATAAGGGATACAAAAACATAAAAGATTAACCAGAATCTTAGGTCTAAACAAAAGACTTATGCAATTTTCTATTAACTGAGTGAAAAATATATTACAATAGTAGCTTTGGTCATTACATCCATCCCACCCTCTCTATCTCTAAAACTTCTCATTTATAGAGAGAGGACTCACAAAAATAGTTTTCCACAAGAGATAGCTTCGAATTCCTACCTAAGAGACCTATTTCAAATAGGATTATATCACTTGAAGACTTTCTATGGATATTTTATATTTGGTAGAGTTTGAATACAAAAATGACTCTTCTTTCATTAAATAGCTCAACAAATCCATTTAATAACCCTTATCAGATGCAACCAACTAATTTTTTGAGTGTATTGGAATGATGATGTGTTATTATGACATGTGGATGTTGAGGTGGACCTCTTCCAAGTCGAATTTTAATTTTTTTACACAAATCTGGTTAGTGAAAATTCTGAAAAATAGGCCTCAAAGATGAGTGCAAATTTTCCAAACCCTGATGGCTTTGCAAAAATAGAGAGAGGTTTTTGTAGATGGTCTTGTGCTGAAGAAAAAAATCCTTTAGGTTTCAAAAATTCATTTTCATTTTATCAGAAATTGAACTTGAATTTGATTGCTAAAACAATCATGTATGGGAAATTTCGTAGTGCCCATTTCATAGCAAACTCCAAAATTCAACTTGTGCATAACCTTTGACCTTTATGACTGTTGGAGGGTCTTCATTGGGTATAATAAGGTAAACACGTGCCTTTATTTACCCCTGACATGATATTTTTTTGGAAGTTTTTCTTCAAAACATTCTACAGCGAGTTCGTAGTGAAAACTCAACTTCAAGCCTCGAGCTCGCTACGAAATTGCCTAACTTCACTAGATTTTGGAAATTTTTATTTTTAACTCCCAAGACATGTATGTAGCTCTGTAAATGACTTGATATGGTATTCTATGACAAAAAGTGGCCAAAAAAGGTGTGTCTTACCATATTTCAAGGGACAACAGGGTCATCTTCCATCACAATCATCATTAAACCTTTTTTCTTCAATTCAAATTGTACCATCTCCATCGAACCAAACTAACATGCTAAGGTGTTGGCCAAATGATACACTGAATTTAAGACCTTTTAAAACTTAGTTGATATGGTGAGTTGTCTATTGGTGAGGTGGAAAAAATGATGTGTTTTCAGCCATGTCAACCTTATGAAGTGTATTATTGAGTTGTCTTCATCAATAGATGTCCCAATGACACTCCACAATCTATTTTGCTGACTCATCTTCTTCCTGAAATGCATATAATGTCTCAAAAAGACCAAAACTTTAGCATGCTAGAAAAACGAAGTATTTAGGCAAGTTCGTAGCGAATTTTGACCAGTTTACACTGAATTCGTTGCAGAATGGTGTAGAAGTGCCAAATTTACATGAAATGACCAATTTCACTTATGCATGAGAGATTTTTGGGATTTTTATTTGACATTGACACCTATCACATTAATGATGACCTTTAAGACCCCCAAATATGTACATTTTTTGAAAATTAAAAATTCAAAAGACCCTATTCAACCCTAAGTGACTCAACCTAATTAACTTAAGACCAACCAAATTGTTATCATGGATAACAATGGCTCCAATGGGGATGTTGTGCCCTTGTGGTGCAACAAAGAACCAACAGCTCCAGTGCCTTATTGAAAGCTAAAAATTATGAACTTGATGGAATCTTCTTCAAGCTTTTATGACCTTCTCCTCGGGCTCAAACTTGTTGAAGGGATCATCCACACCTGCAACTTTGAGCTGTTTGCAACCAAACCAAACTGCAATCCAAGCCAAAAACTAAATCTGTACATGCTGAAAAGATGCTCAAAATACTTGAGCTTATTCACATACACACCTACCCACCTTATACTTCTGAGAAACTACTGAATGAACTGACACAAAAATGCTAGTGAAGCCAGTCAAGTAGCTGATGAATTAAAAGGACTGCTTGACTATGCATCAACTAAATCGAAAATGGAAAATATAATGGCAACTGACAATGGATCTGTTTCTCATAGTGAAGACATGGTTGGAAAATTAGGTTGACAAAAATCTCCATATATACTGCTACAAGATCAATAAAGATTTGATATTTTTGATAAATATTTTCAAAATCCGGAGCAAAGCAATCCTCATAGCTGAACACTTTACATTTATTTTCCATGTCATCATATATTTTTCAGCTGTGTGTCATCAAATCTATTTTTTAAAACGAAACATTTCTCCATCTTGATGTCAAAAGACAATAGCTCCTTTTCTTTTTTTGGTTGGAAAAAACTTTCAACAAGCTGCATATGATCTTGAAAATGATAAGACTGAATTTGAGCTTCAATATATTTTTCAAGCTCACTAGCCAATTCATCTAAAAATATGACCTTATTTTCAGGATTTCCTTTATATGACTTTAAATAAAAAGAGAGTGATGAAGAAAAGTTCTCTCCAACTTCTACATCAGAGCACCATCCTGTGAACTCCTAAATGGAAAAAGATCCCGCTACAAACTCTATCTTCTGCATCCATGTTTCCAAGAAAATAAGCCATAAAACTGAAAATAATTTAATATATCTAACAGATAAATTTTCCACCCAGCTTTTACACTTTCCTTGGAATGAATCATATAAAATCCTAATGAATACATCTTCTTGTTTGACTCTAAGGAGCTCAGTAAAGTCACGAAACTTAGATACATGATCTAAAGTCAAGCTTACATCTTCTCTATCAAATTTAGGGCCAATACTTAAAAGATATGCATCTCTCAGCAAAAGATTTGGAAATCCATAAATTTTTGAAAAGTCCACACATGCATATCTTGAGGAAATTGTAGTTGCGTCTAAGTCTCTCATTTCTCAGTAGTGTTACCATGAAGCTATGAATTTCTGAATTCTTCAAGAATGGAGTCACCAAGGTAGAAGTACAACCTTCGAATTGTTTGATCTCATGCTACCTTCAAGAGCTCAGTTCCTTTGATAAGAACCACCCAAGATGATATGACTTTTAGTCTCCCGATAGACGCACCAAAACATTATCACCAAACTAGGACTAATTGGGTTGTTCAACAATAAATTTGATGTAACTATTTCAAACCACTTGGGTTGGAAGTTAGCCCTTCCAACCAGAGAGGGCTCTCTCAAGAAAAGGTAATATATTCGATAAACATGCTTCAAAATGAAGATGGCTAAATATTAAAAGTCTTCTAAATGATTTTTTGCAGGTGGAAGATGAGTGAGGGCTACCATTGGGTATGGAGTCAGCATGAAAAATCAATTACAAACAAGTATCATTCATGGAAGCTGAGTCACATAAGCTTTTACAAAATAATTCTGACCACAAAAATATACATAAAGGAAGTTGGAGCATAAGATTTATGAATTCCAAGTAACTATGTATGAGCAAGCTAAAACAACATTCAAAATATAAGGGATACAAAAACATAAAAGCTTAATTAGAATCTCAGGTCTAAACAAGACTTATGCAACTGTCTATTAACTGAGTGAAAAATAGATTACAATAGTAGGTTTGGTCATTACATCCATCCCACCCTCTATAACTCTAAAACTTCTCATTTATAGAGTGAGGACTCATAAAAGTAGTTTTCCACATGAGCTAGCTTCGAATTCCTACCTAAGAGACCTATTTCAAATATGATTTCATCACTCGGAGACTTCCTAGGGATATTTTCTGTTTGGCAGAGTTTGATTACAAAAATAACTCTTCTTTCATTAGATAGCTCAAAAAATACATTTAATAACCCTTACCAAATGCAACCAACTAATTTTCTAAGTGTACTGGATTGTGTTGTATTGTACAACAACCCTCCCCATTTTTAATTTTTTAGAATAAATTTCATTTAGAAATAGGTCCCCTTTTTATCTTTCTTTCTAGATAGAAATAAAAGATTTAGAAAAAATCCGATCATTTTTATTAGAAATAAAAGATTCATCGATAAAAGGACATATCGCATATTTTTATTTACAAAGTGTACAACCTTTAAAAAAATTTCGATCCGATGAGACACAAAGCTTTTATCATATCAAAAATATTATATAAAATATTTATATTTAACAAAATTTGATATGTACACTAATCGCAAATCAGAAAATCGGAGAAATCTTTAAATTTTATTTTCACTTTGTAAAACTCCGATGCGATGACACACAATCGCAATTGAATTTCGGATAAACTTTTAAAGTGTTATGTTTGTTTTGTATACTTCCGATGCGATGCAATTCATTGCAATCACATTTCAGAAGAATTAAAATATTATATTCATTTGGTTGAAAAACTCCGACGCCGCGAACCCCACCTCATCGCAATCGGATTATTGGAGAAACTCTTAAATGATTCATTCAATTTGAAAATCCCCGATGCGATCTTCGTAATCAGAATTTGGCATACGTCTTAATTTATTTTCCTTTTAAAGGAATTACGATGCGAATACAACTTAAATATTCATATATTATTATTCATCGCGTTCCAAAGATTTAAAAAGGTAATATATTTACACTTATTTCGAAATATGCCAATCTCTGATTGTACGTTGACATTAATTCACAAATCAAACAAATAATAAAGATTTTTTTTGTTATTGAATGCATGAATGTGACTCCCTAGAGGGCATTTAAGTTTTAAACCACGGATATAATAAATGCAAATCAGTGAATAATCCTTTTGTATAGTTGTTTTCATTATTGCTTTTTCACCTTGGCTGAAAGCTTTTCTTTGTTGCAGAACAATAGAACGTCCAATTCTTCTATTCGCAGAACGAGAGAAACACTGCCCGATACTGAAATGTCGAAAATATTTAGTAAATCAAAAGCCGCCATCGTTGCAAAAGCTCCTGTATTCACTATGCCGCCTAAAGAGAATCCAGCAAAGCTTAAGCTGGTTACAGATACCTCATGCCAGGGACTTGGTAAGATGACATGGGAAAATGTATACAACTTACTTGAAAAATAAAGCCCTAAAGTTGTTGAAGCTAAGGCGACAGTTCCTGACGAAAACGACTCAGATTCTGATTCTGAAAATATTCTTGGTGCATTAGCAAACTCATTTCTGCACCGAGTTGCAGCTCGGGCAAACATTTTTCCATATTATGATGTTATTAGATGGGTAATTGATAATGTGGATATCAAAGACAGAACCTTTGTTTCAGCTTCTGGAACAATATTCGGGTCATTCAAACCAGAAGACATCAAAGCGATGTACCACTTTCCAGACCCATAGAAAATTTATAACAAAGATTTTATTAAGGAATTTGCTGCGAATCATGAAAATCAGTCGGAACCAATTAAAGAATGGAGAAGGGTTCCTGAAAAGCATAGACACGAGGCATCAGGTATGTACTCTGTGGAGTCTCTTTTGCCTCCATACTGTTATGCCGCAGCAATGATGTGTAGATTGTTTGGAAATGATAACTCAGCTAGGTTTTCTATACAAATGGTGCCATTAATACATTCTGCTGTTAGTTCCGAGATAATGGATTGGGCTGTCATTTTTTCTGATAAGATAACCAACAGAATTCTTGAGGATAGGAAAGACAAAAATTCAGGAAATTCCACTCCTTTTTATTTTTGTGCTTATATCCTAGATGCCCTTTGTTTTAATTCTGAATTTCCCTTATTAGGATGGAAATGGACCCCTAAAGATCCTGTTCCAATTCATATATATCAAAAGTTCTTATGGAAGGGGCATTTCAAAAGCCATGTTTACAGAGTATGTCACGGTTTTCTTATTCCGATTTATCAAACCATTTTTTGTCGATTCCCTCCTAGACTTTCCGACAAAGCTAAAGTTGATTTGTCCTCAATTGGAGATTGGTTCGGAGAGGAAAAGTTCACATATATCAGATTTTTTGGAAGTATTGTAGAACCACACATCCTTCCTTTGCATGTTCCAGACAAACTGTTAGCACAAGAAATTTCTTATCAGTTTATAGTAGAAGGCATGTCTAGAACTTTGAAGAACAACAAGAAGCTTATGTGGCCTACTTTTCCTTTTAAATGTGGTGACTATACTCTCAGTAATTTTATCCATGCTGAAAAATAAGTTGTTAAGCTAACCAATCTCAAGATTTCAACAATATCAGGGAGGCAATATGATCTTAGGAAGGTGGCATATGATTTTACTACTTCTGTTTCAATTGCTCGGTTCGAACATGAACCAGATATGTTTGATGATTTATTTGTTTCTGTAGATAAAATGTCCCAATTTTTTGATTTGGCCAAGTCCAAACTTCAGGCCAAAGAAATGAATAAATTTTTGTTATTTAGAAGTCAGAGGTTACTCAAAGTTCCTCTGGATCAGTTGAGAGTTTCCATACAGGAATATGAATCACAACAGAAGGAAACAGGAAATACATCTGACAAAGAAGTAACAGGAACTAATCTTGTTTTAGAAAAAAAGATATTAGCAGCAAAGTTGATACTGAAAAGATAGAAGCAGCTGCTAAAATTGACGTACAACAGTCTTCGGCCCAGGTAAGAAAAGAAAGCACAGGTAATGATGCCAATGTGCATACTGAAAAGAGAGGCACAGACAATAAGAATACAGAACATGCACCAAAGAGTGATATAAACAATAATCCAAAATCTCATCTTGGAGGAGAGAAAGCTGCCAAAGAAGTAGTTGAAGCTACTAAAATTATAGTTTCTCCTCATTTGCTAAGCCAATGTGAACAATTTTCCCAACAAATAGGACAACAGAATAATCCCTAAGTTAATGATCTGAAAGACCAGGATATAGAAATCATCCCTGAAAATCCCACAAGTGAAATCATGTTGAAGATAGAAGAAATCCCTCCTCTGGATATATTTTACAGTCCTAAACATAGGGCTGTTGTAAAAAAATAGAGGAAAAGGAGGAGAACTGATCAAGATGCACTTTTGACATCACAGGTGGAATATATGAATATTGTTTATAAGAATGCTGAGGTGAATCCATCTGAGGATCTCACCAAATTATCCCAATATGCAGGTGCCTATAGTGCTGCTACTATAGACAAGGCCTCTGAAGTTACACAGTTAATAAAGAAAAAGGATGTGCAAATAGCCATGTTAGAAGAACAGGTTACAGAGAACCATCAGAAAATCATTCAGTTAGAACAACGATTGCAGGATGGAGAGCTCAAATCTAAACAATTAGAAGAGCAACTTTCTATTGAAAAGGAAAACTTTAGAAAAACAAAAACAACTAAATCAAGAAATAGAAAAATTACAGGCTCTTCTACAAAATGAGAAGACTTCAAAGATTGAGTAAGAGAATTTGTTTCAATCTAAATTAGACAAGTTTAAGAATTATCCTAATTTGGATCAATTCAAAAATGAAGCCCTGGAGACAAACAAGTTATTGTCTCAACAATTAAATGAATTTTGTCTAAAGGTTGCAGAAGCAGAATCCCTATGTGAATTAACATCTTCCTTGGTAGATGAAGGAGTCAGTCTTAAAATTGAATTTGATGAAGCTGATGAGAATATCTTTGAATTTATTTTATAGCAAGACTCAGAATTAGGAAGAAAAGCAAATCTTCCCAAGATTATGGAGAGACATAAAGAAATTATTTTTGCAGAATGGGAACAATGTTTAATCAAAGCAGAAAGAGCTACATCCAGAGCTAAAAGAATAATGAACAATGTAACATAGCTGGTGAATGATAACCTATATGCAATCAATTTAATTTCAGATTGTACCCCTGGCCAATTACCTAAGGTAAAATAAACTGATCACAGGTGGAAACAAGAGATAATTAATAAAAATCAGCAAATTAGCCAACTACAAGGAATATCATGGGATACAATGTGGACCTATCTTATCAAGCCGCATAGTAAAAAAACAACAATAAAATTTCTTTCAAATGCCATCGATTGCATCATTCCCGAGTTCTCTGATGCCACATATACAGGGTGGTTGCACTCAAAGCTTAGTCATCCAGAAGAAGTGAAGGAAATGCTCAAAATCTGCCATCTGGGCACATCAAACGCAACATATAATCAATGAGTCGGTTCACCTCAAGATCGCATTTCTGTTCTAGATTTTTTGATTTAGATAGATTGTAGGAATAGTTTTAGTTATTTTGTTAAGTACCTATTCAAAACCCTTTCATGCATTTAGAAATGGGTCTTGAATTTTTAATATTTTGACTTGGAGATTACATTTTTGTACTTCATTGACTCTTATATTTTTATAAAGGATCACATCTGGTGATTCTGTGCGAAATTGTCTTTAAGAATTGCATTTCTGTATCTTGGAGTTAATTTTACATTGAAGTTGCTAGATTTGGATATCAGATTGCATTGGAAAGTATCAAGATGGACATGGTATTTCTATCTATTCACTGTTAGTTTTCTTATGTTATGTGATATTCTCTTTTAAATTGCTATCGTTTATGTATATTCACTTTATAATATTTCTTTATACATATCATTTCTGAGTGTGTAGAAATATTTATCTTTTACAGTATATGCAAACGATATATAATGATGAATGCAATATGTTATTATAACTCTGTTTAATTTCTTAAACAGAGTTATCTTTATTTGTTACTGCATATTTCAATTAAGCTATAATAAATTTTCATGATTATTGGTTAATTGAAACAATTTAAAGTTGTATTCACATTTGATGCCCGGGTTAGTTTTAGAATTATTTTATCAGTTTTAAGTTAGTTTAAATAGTTTTATTTAAGACATTTAGTCCCATTTTCCCTTCATTCAATCATTCCATTACCAACCCATTTAAATTACTAGGAAACTGGTCCTATAAATCCAGTCGGATCCACCACACCAAACGGAAAAGGAGCTGTACTAAGGTCCCGACCGGGTGGTTATCCCCTAATGTTTGAAGCAACGATTTTCGAGGCTTCAACATTTTTGGCGCTATAAGGAGGGCCAAAGATATGAATGGCAGATAAATCCAAATCCGAAAGCCATTCTAAGAGCACAACACCCTCATCACCTTCAATTTCTTCCACATCTCAAATCACTAGAGAAGAAATTGATAAAAGCATTCAAACACCCACTACCAAAGTCTTGCATCAATTAGATAATCTGCCTCCTGAATCCCCTGAAGTTGAAGCTTTAGTCCATAAACTTCAAGGATTCTCATTATCATTAGAAGAATCAGAATTATCTGAAGGTAGTGTAACCTTACAGTTTGTTTCTTCCAGACCTCTCACTAGGTCACAAAGTGAAAAACTTCGAATTTCCCCAAAATAATTTCCTATACCTAGTAGAGTCAAAACAAGAAAAACTTCATCGGAAATAGAAAGTGGTACTAGTTCTTCATCGCATATTCAATCATCTGTTTCCCAAGCTCCAAATCAGAAAAGTGCAATAGTCTCATCATCATCTGCTCAAACTACATCTGTTCAAACATCAATTGTCTCTTCCAGTACTTCAACTGTTACTACTCATACACCAGTTATCACTTCTAGTTCTTCTACCATCATCACAACTATGGCACAAGCAGCACAAAGACCATGGAATAGACCGGGAGCTGTAAATATGGCTACACCTTTGCCTGATATACCTGATCATCCTGAAAAATGGCTGCCAAATTTTAGTCCAGATACTGGTATACCAGCAGAAGAACATATCAATAATTTTATGCTTGCTATAAATCTAAATCAAGTAGAGCATGAAGATGTTGTAGTCAGGTTATTTCCCTATACCTTGCAAGGAACAACAGGATCCTGGTACTTTTCCTTACCTTCTGATTCTATCACAAATTGGGACATGTTTGAAGAGCAATTTTTAACTAAATATGGAGATGATAGATCAATTGCTACCCTAATCAACGATCTCTCCAATTTAAAGACTCAACCCAAGGAACCCATTAAAATTTTTAACCTCGATTTAATAAACTCTTGAATAAGATCCCTGCAACATCTAAACCTAGTGAACAGGTTAGAAGTGAATGGTATATTAATGCTTTGCCTTCAAACATAGCAATTTTTGTAGATAGAGTTGCAAAACCGAATTTAGCTGAGAATATGAAAGAAGCTATTTCAGTTGAAAAACGAATGATTGCTCTAGATAAGAAAAATGATATTGAGGAAATAAAATCAAAGAAAGTCACTTTTAAAGATGATTCCAAGAAAAAGACACCAAGAGATCCATATGACATGGAAGGTTTATAGAAAGTCCTTAAAACCATGTCTAATGAAATGGTTGAGATAAAAAAGCAAGTAGCAGAGACTTCTACAAAGAGACCATTTAGAAATTTCAAGAGAAATCAAGCTGAATCAAAACCTCCCAATGAAATCTCCAATGCAGAATCAAAAGATGAAGAAGAAGAAGAAACTCCTCTAATGTCAGATGAGGAAGATGAAAGGGAAGAAATAGTTGAACTAAATGGAATGTGGGATTTCATTCTCCCTAATTCAGATAGTGAAATAGAACAAGAAGCTATGCCTGTGAGTACAAGGAGAAAATCTACATCGGAACCTGTTCAAACTTTTCCAAAGAAGAAAACTACAACTCCGAGTACTAAAGATAAAACCCCCACAAAGAAAGCTTCTCCTTTACCCACTTAGAATCAACCATCATCTCCCAATCCCCCCACATCATCATCCAAGACTCTGGTGGTATCAGATACAATGTCTTATAATATTGTTGAGGACATGAAAAAGACTGGAGAGAACATCTCATTACATGAACTCAGCAAACTTAAACATCAACAAAAGATGCTATTAAAAGAGTTAAATGCTACACCTATTGCTCCTCTACCAAGTGGTGTAGTAGCTAAAGCAGCTAAAGGGACTGGTAAACCACCAGACAAAGTAGATGCAACAAACACTGTTCTTATTGGAGAAAAATCAAATTCTCAGACACCTCCATTTCTGTTGACTTATGAAATCTACAATAAGAATATGCACAATTGTTTAATTGATTCTGGAGCATCCTCTAATATAATGCCTACTTCAGTATGTGCTAAATTGAATATCGAACCACAAAATTCTGCAGTTCACATTGTACAATTGGATTGCTCTGAAGTTCAAGTTGTAGGAGAAATCAATTCAGTTACCATTAGACTAGCTTCCGATCCTAGGATTGTCCAAAGAATTGATATTCTAATTGCAGATATTCCGGAACTCTCTGGGTTAGTCTTAAGCAGAGACTGGTCTGCGAAACTTAATGGCCATATCTCAACCGATTTTTCACATATGTGGCTTCCCTACAAAGGGAAACCAAATCAAATCAAAATCGAGCGAGGAAAACATATGACGCACACTGTAACTGAATTTGAACAACCAGACTAACCTGTAGCTTTCAACAATAATATTCTTGGAGGTTATTCTGCTGAGTCATTTCTTGGAAATTTTACTGCACCACAATCACCTTTTTATGTAAATACTTTCGTTTCTCAAATTGAAAATTTTTCGCAATCTGATTCTTCTAGAATTATTAATATTTATGATTCATTTGTAGATAAACCTATAGATAGAACTTTATTTTGGTCATTATATTTTGATGGATCAAAATCTAGTAATGGAGCAGGAGCAGGGTGCATCCTAATTGATCCAGAAGGAGAGAAAACCATGCTATCATGTAGATTAGAATTTGAGTGCACTAATAATACTGCTGAATATGAAGCCTTGATTCAAGGGCTTTATAAAGCCATAGGGTTAAATGTAAAATACTTGAAAGTGTATGGAGATTCCTAAATTGTCATAAGACAAGTAAGGAATACCATCCATTGTCTTTCCGGACATCTCAAACATTATCAAACCCTAGTACAGGACCTTACGACTCAATTTATAGCATTTAATATCTCTTCTATTCCTAGAAATAAAAAACATCAGCTGACCTGTTAGCTAATGTTGCGTCCAAACTCCTTCCTGCTGAAGATTGCAGTCCTGATAGATTTTTAGTAGAGTTGATTTTTCGCCCATTTGTCCCAGACAATATTACTAACTGGAGAGTATTTTATCATGATCAAGATATTTTGAATTTATTAACTTCTAAGAAATCATATGATGAACAAATTATTGATGAATATGATCATGATCTGAAAATTAATTCAAGAAATAACGAAAATCCGATTCCTAAATTTGTTGTTAAACTTGAGGATCTTTATGATATTAAAGACAGATTCAAGAAAGTTACTAATGCTAAACTTCAAAGTTCAACTTTGAAGTTTGAATTAGTTAATCTTGGCTCTAATTCTAAACCTCATAATGTTAATCTAGGACTCAATTTAACTCTAGAAGAAAGATATGCTTTTATTAAACTTTTGAGTAAATATAAAAATGTCTTCGCTTGGAGTTATGAGGATTTAAAGACTTATGATACTTCTGTAATTCAACACACAATTCTAATGCTATCTGATGTTAAGCTTGTTCAACAGAAATTAAGAAAGATTCATCCAAATCTTGAGGATAAAATCAAAACAGAACTCAACAAACTTTTGAAAGCCAAAATCAATTTTCCTGTAAGGCATTCCAATTGGGTTTCCAACATGGTACCTGTCAGGAAGAAAAATGGCGATATTAGAATCTGTATTGATTTCAGAAATTTAAACAAGGCATGTCAAAAAGACAATTTCCCATTGCCAACCATGGAGCAAATTCTCCAAAAGGTAGCTGGTTCTGAACTCATGTCCTTCCTTGATGGATTTTCAAGGTATAATCAAATTTTAGTACATGCAGATGATAGGTTGAAAACCACTTTTAGAACCAAATGGGGAACTTATGCTTATCAGAAAATGCCTTTTGGTTTAGTAAATGTAGGAGCTACTTTCCAGAGAGCCATGGACATAGCATTTAAGGGTCTAATTAATAGATCAGTTGTTATTTATCTTGATGACATAACATTTTATTCAAAAAAGAGATCCAATCATCTACATGATCTGAAACAAATATTTGAAAGATGTAGAAGGTTTGGTATTTTCTTAAACCCAAAGAAATCCTTCTTTGTTCTCGATCAAGGAAAACTCTTAGGGTTTGTTGTGTCAAAATATGGTATATATATTGATCCTGACAGAGTTAAAGAAATTTCTAATATTTCTTTACCTCATAATAAAAAGTCCATGCAATCATTTTTAGGTCAGATTAATTTTGTAAAAAGATTCATTCCAGATTTTTCTCAAATTGTTTTACCTATGTAGAATATGATTAAGAAAAATTCGGTATTCAAATGGGGATATAAGGAAAAAGAAGCCTTTGATGCGATCAAGAAGGCAATCATTGATGCACCTGCATTAAATACTCCCAATTTTTCTAAAGATTTTATTCTGTATACTTTGGCAACTGAAACATCCTATGTTGCTGTTTTAACACAACTCAATGATCAATAAATTGAAGCACCAATTTCTTTCTTCAACTCGAATCTACAAGGAGCTAAGCTGAATTATTCTGATGTTGAAAAACAAGCCTTCGCTATATTTAAGTCAATCAAACATTTTAGGCCTTTTCTTTTAAAAACACACACAAAGGTTATTGTCCCATTCTCTGCAGTAAGACAATTACTAATTCAAAGAGAAGTAGGAGAAAAAAGGGCTAATTGGGTAACAACTTTGCAAGAATATGATATTGATATTAAACCAGCAAAGATTGTTAGAGGACAAGGTTTTTGCATATTATTAACAGGAGCTCATAACATACCAGAAAATCAAGATCCAAAAAATGTTGTTCAAGTAAGTCAGATAAGTGTTACAGATTCTGAATCTCAGTATGCTGATATGATATTTTACTTGAAAAATGGGTATGCTCCTTCTAATCTCAGCTATAAGAATAAACATGCTTTAAGACTGAAGGCTACTATATATGAAATCATTGATGATGTGTTATTCAGAAAGAATTATGATTCAATCCTATTAAGATGTCTTGAAAAGACTGAAGCAAAAAAGGTATTGCAGGAATTACATGATGGAATAGCAAGAGGTCATTTTGGAGGTGATACCACAGCCCACAAAATCATCCATGCTAGGTATTATTGGCCTACCCTTTTCAAAGATACACATGATTATGTGAGAAAATGCAAAATTTTCCAAACTGCTAGTGGAAGACAGAGGAAGCCAACTTTTCCTTTGCAGCCAGTAAACATTGAACAACCATTTGAGCAATGAGGACTTGATATTATTGGTGAGATAGTACCTAATTCTTCCAAACAGCACAAGTACATCCTCACAACTAAAAATTACTTCACAAAATGGGTAAAATAAATTCCTCTAAATGTAGCCAACTCTGATGCAATTATTGATTTCATCGATCAATTCATCATTACCAGGTTTGGTGTACCTAATGCTCTGGTCTTTGACAATGCATCTTATTTTTCTGGTAATAGTATAGTGGAATTTGCAATTAAAAGAGGTTTTAAATTGAAATATTCAGCAAATTATTATCCACAAGGTAATGGTTTAGCTGAATCCACTAACAAAAATCTCATCAAAATCATTAAAAGGACCATTGATCAAAATCAAAAGAACTGGCACAAGTCTTTAATCTTTTCATTATGGGCTGATCGTATTACTCTTAAAGCTTTACAGGAACTTCACCTTTCAATTTAGTTTATGGTAAAGAAGCTGTGATACCATCAAATCTAGCTCTTCCATCATTAGCACTAGTGCAATTCATTGAAGAAAATCCTTCCTCATCTATTCAGTTGAGATTTGATCAAATCCTTAAATTAGAAGAAGGTAGAAAAAAAGCAAAAGATATTCATGAAAGACATCAACAACTTGTAAAAGCTTCTTTTGATTCAAGTTCCACCGGCTCAAAAAATTTGTCAATTGGTGATCTTGTTCTGAAATGGGATAAAGCACATGAAGAAAAAGGTAAGCATACCAAATTTCAGAAAATGTGGCTTGGACCATTTTAGATTGCTGAAAAGATAGGCTCATATACATTCATACTCCAATATTTAACAGGAAAGAGAGAATCTCTTGACTTGTCTTAAAGAAATTATTTTCATAAGGAGGTAACCCCTTCTTACATGTACATATTCCTTTCTGCAATTTTTATTTATTTTTGTAAATAAAGGTTGTTAATATAGTCTTTGATTGACTTTTTACTATTAGAAAATTGTCTTGGAAGGAATGTTATAAATACTTATTTTGTGTAAATAAGGATTTTCAAGGAAATGATTACAATTTTGGATAGTTTAAAATAAAATTTTAAACTTTGAAAATTTGTTCAAAACATTTGCATGATCTTTTGAAACCTTAAGGAAAATGTAAATCATTATAAGTTTATTAAGCAGAGAAAGGTTATCTCTAAAAAGTAAAGACTTTTTCAAGCTTTAGCAAACAAAAACTTTGAAAATTGTCATCCATTTATTCTTAAGGATACAACTATTTCACCCCATCCATTTCGGTTGTGATATTTTAGAATGTAATTCTAAGAAATTATATGACAAAATTTAGGAGATAAGAGGTCTCATCACGAGCCTACTTACCATGATCATAAGAAGTAATAAAACTGACATTACCAACACTGTATACCAAAACAGGGTAATGGCTTATAAAAGTAAGACAAGGGGTCTCATCACGAGCCAACTTGTTCAGTTTAATTACAACTAGTGAATGGAATTGTTACTAACTGGCTACCAAACCAGAATAATGGCTCTTAAATTAAGAAAAATAAATAAATAAAAGACAAAAACATGAGATAATAAGTCTTATGAATTTATTTATAAAGAATCATAATCTTAGTTGGATGGGATAATGGATGGTTAATGGTTAAAAGGTAACCCTATCGAGACTATGAACATTTGCTGGTAGCAGAGGCAATGCCTATGACAATAGAGTATATTACAAAAGCTAAATTTGAAGAAATCCACTTACTTTATTATTATCAACCAATCAAAGCTTGAGATAACCCAAAAATGTTTTTATCTTTGAGGAATTAGAAAGAAATTGTAAGTGATTTTTATTCTTTTTCACAGTTAGATTTTATTTGAATTATCCTAAGTTAAGTTTTCATTATCTTTAGAAATTTTTACTTACTAGAAATATAGTGTTCATTTCATTTTTTCAGAGATAATTGTTTGTTCCAGTGAATTGCCAATTGTTGTACTGTACAACAACCCTCCCCATTTTTAAATTTTTAGAATAAATTTCATTTAGAAATAGGTCCCCTTTTTATCTTTCTTTCTAGATAGAAATAAAAGATTTAGAAAAAATCTGATCATTTTTATTAGAAATAAAAGATTCATCGATAAAAGGACATATCACATATTTTTATTTACAAAGTGTACAACCTTTAAAAACTTTTCGATCCGATTAGACACAAAGATTTTATCATATCAAAAATATTATATAAAGTCTTTATATTTAACAAAATTTGATATGTACACTAATCGCAAATCGGAAAATCAGAGAAATCTTTAAATTCTATTTTCACTTTGTAAAACTCTGATGCGATGGCACACAATCGCAATCGCATTTCGGATAAAATTTTAAAGTGTGATGTATGTTTTGCATACTTCCGATGCGATGAGTTTCATCGAAATCACATTTTGGAAGAATTAAAATGTTATATTCATTTGGTTGAAAAACTCCGACGCCGCGGACCCCACCTCATCGCAATCAGATTATCAGAGAAACTCTTAAATGATTCATTCCATTTGAAAATCCCCGATGCGATCTTCGCAATTGGAATTTGGCATAAGTCTTATTTTATTTTCTTTTTAAAGGAATTGCGATGCGAATACAACTTAAATATTCATATTTTATTATTCATTGCGTTCCAAAGATTTAAAAAGGTAATATATTTACACTTATTTCGAAATATGCTAATCTCTTATTGTACGTTGACATTAATTCACAAATCAAACAAATAATAACAATTTGTTTGGTTATTGAATGCATGAATGTGACTCCCTAGAGGGCATTTAAATTTTAAACCATAGATATAATAAATGCAAATCAACGAATAATCCTTTTGTATAGCTGTTTTCATTATTGAGTTTTCACC
Organism: Pinus albicaulis; assembly: GCA_034641835.2. Classification (NCBI taxonomy): domain Eukaryota; kingdom Viridiplantae; phylum Streptophyta; class Pinopsida; order Pinales; family Pinaceae; genus Pinus; species Pinus albicaulis. The sequence goes on along the minus strand of CM076575.1, from coordinate 1,153,085,578 downwards.
TTGGCTGAAAGCTTTTCTTTGTTGCAGAACAATAGAACGTTCAATTATTCTATTCGCAGAACGACAGAAACACTGCCCGATACTAAAATGTCGAAAAGATTCAGGAAATTGAAAGCTTCCATCGCTGCAAAAGCTCCTGTATTCACTATGCCGCCTAAAGAGAAACCAACAAAGCTTAAGCTGGTTACAGATACCTCATGCCAGGGACTTGGTAAGATGACATGGGAAAATGTATACAACTTACTTGAAAAAGAAAGCCCTAAAGTTGTTGAAGCTAAGGCTACAGTTCATGACGAAAACGACTCAGATTATGATTCTGAAAATCTTCTTGGTGCATTAGCAAATTCATTTCTGCACCGAGTTGCAGCTCGGGCAAACATTTTTCCATATTATGATGTTATTAGATGGGTAATTGATAATGTGGATATCAAAGACAGAACCTTTGTTTCAGCTTTTGGAAAAATATTCGGGTCATTCAAACCAGAAGACATCAAAGCGATGTACCACCTTCCAGACCCATAGAAAATTTATAACAAAGATTTTATTAAGGAATTTGCTGCGAATCATGAAAATTAGTCGTAACCAATTAAATAATGGAGAAGGGTTCCTGAAAAGCATAGACATGAGGCATCAGGTATGTACTCTGTGGAGTCTCTTTTGCTTCCATACTGTTATGCCGCAGAAATGATGTGTAGATTATTTGGAAATGATAACTCGGCTAGGTTTTCTATACAAATGGTGCCATTAATACATTCTACTGTTAGTTCTGAGATAATGGATTGGGTTGTCATTATTTCTGATAAGATAGCCAATAGAATTCTTGAGTATAGGAAAGACAAAAATTCAGGAAATTCCACTCCTTTTTATTTTTGTGCTTATATCCTAGATGCCCTTTGTTTCAATTCTGAATTCCCCTTATTAGGATGGAAATGGACCCCTAAAGATCCTGTTCCAATTCATATATATCACAAGTTCTCATGGAAGGGGCATTTCAAAAGCCAAGTTTACAGAGTATGTCACGGTTTTCTTATTCTGATTTATCAAACCATTTTTGGCCGATTCCCTCCTAGACTTTCCGACAAAGCTAAAGTTGATTTGTCCTCAATTGGAGATTGGTTCGGAGAGGAAAAATTCACATATATCAGAGTTTTCGGAAGTATTATAGAACCACACATCCTTCCTTTGTATGTTCCAGACAAACTGTTAGCACATGGAATTTCTTATCAGCTGACAGTAGAAGGCATGTCTAGAACTTTGAAGAACAACAAGAAGCTTATGTGGCCTACTTTTCCTTTTAAATGTGGTGACTATACTCTCAGTAATTTTGTCCATGCTGAAAAATAAGTTGTTAAGCTAACCAATCTCAAGCTTTCAACAATCCCAGGGAGGCAATATGATCCTAGGAAGGTGGCATATTATTTTACTACTTCTGTTTCAATTGCTCGGTTCGAACATGAACTAGATATGTATGATGATTTATTTGTTTCTGTAGATAAAATGTCCCAAGTTTTTGATTTGGCCAAGTCTAAAATTTAGGCCGAAGAAATGAATAAATTTTTTTTATTTAGAAGTCAGAGGTTACTCAAAGTTCCTCTCGATCAGTTGAGAGTTTCTATACAGGAATATGAATCACAACAGAAGGAAACATGAAATACATCTGACAAAGAAGTAATAGGAACTAATCTTGTTTTAGAAAAGAACCAAAATGACATGCTGAGGTGTTGGCCATGTTAAACACACATGATAAATGGGGAACACATAAGGAAAAAGATAGGATAAGCATGAGATACTTTACTTTTAACCATAGATGTTATTTTATAGTACATTAGGTGTGACCCTTGGATTCCGCATTCTAAGGTCACTTGGACTCCATTTGTGACTGTTCGCCTTCCACACCTACCCATAGAGGATTAGGTGTCCAACATTCCCCCCCTTAATCCGAAGGGGTATGTGTGAGTCCAAGAAGAGAGTTGTAATACAAATTTGCAAAGTATGCATGTCAGCACTTAGGCTGAATCAGCTCTTTGAAATGTTGACATAAATAGGTGGTTTAAGGATGACCACCAACACTGGAACACAACGCTTATTGCAGTTCCCATAAATCTTCCAAATCTAGCAAGAAGCTGAGGGCTTCTGCTAGAGGAAGTTTCCCTCATATTTGAAGAGGGAGACCTTCAACCTAGAAGAAGGGAGGTCCACAACCTATGATGGTTTAAGGATGACCACCAACACTAGAATGCTGAATGCATTTCCTGGAACTCTACCGAAGCTGACAAGAAGCTGAAATATTCTGCTAGAGGAAGTGCTCTGAATTCTTTAAAGAGGAAGAATATGAACCTCACATGGATGGTTTAAGGCTTTCCACCAACCAAAGGCATGTTCATGGGCATCCGTGTCTCTGGCTACAACTCTAAATCTGGAACGACGAATTGTGGCTCAGGCTTGCTTGAACTGCTGTGTCTCTGGCTACAAATCTGAATATGGAATGAGAGATTGTGGCTCAAGCTCGCTTGATGTGGCTTCGAAGCTTGTAGATGACCACCATTTTCCCCCCTATCAGGTACAAGGTTGGATGATGGCGAAAACTCAACTGCAAGTTTGTTCAATATTCTAGAACAAGTTTTGACATGTGACTTAAACATCTTCTTGGCTGTTGATGCTCATTGCCAAGAAGTGATCCATCCAAGATGAATCTTTGTTCTTGCAGGAGGCTTATTTCTGAAGCATCTGTGTGAAGAATGGGTGTGTCGAATACAATGCTTGCATGGGTGAAGATCAAAAAAGTGATCTTTCATATGGCCAACTCGATCACACTGTTGGCATTTTTCAATCTGTTGTTTCTGATTTGAAAGAGGAGCAGGATTTGGAACATCTGAAGTTGAACTGTCATAAAGAAATCCGATACTCCAAAATTTGATGGGCTTGGTGTAGTCCGGAATATGAAAGGACAAATCCTTGTCATATCCAAGACTTGTTTTGTGCTTGTTATGAACAATCTCTTCCCAAGGTATGATGATGGGCTTGGGAAGTGCAGGCTCGATGTTTGCTTTTGCATGCAAATATGCTCTTGCACTGGGCTTAATGACCTGAATCGTTTCTGGTTGCTGATGAGAATTTGTCTCAATGTTGAACACAAGATTGTTCTGAATAAAAAATAGTTGAGAATGACTGCTCTTTCACTGAAGCTCATCTCGTTGTAGTTCTGATTCAAGCTGCAAAAATTATATCTTTTCTTGTACATTTTGTAGACATATTTTGACGTCAGAAAGAGTGTCCTTGTTGATGTTAATTGTGCTTTCAGGAGTAGATGTGATTAGAGTTCTCAATAAATCTAATAAATTTTCAATTTTGGCCATTTAGAAAATAACTATCTGCTGATAAGAATTGTCCTTGATACCCTTTTATAAGAAAATACCATTTCAATATAATATGGAGAGACTTGTATGCCAATACTTCAATACTATGTAAACTTTAATGTGTGCATATACCAACATTTAAGGCATAATGATGAGACACCAACGTAGGGTAGTCAACAGAGTTTAAGAAGCACTCAACTCACAGGATAGTCAAACCATATGGATTATGTGGAGATGAGTTTAACACACATAACAGCTCCAATACAATGCTCATAAAATCAACCAGCAGAGCACCGACTACCAGAGTTGACCACACTTCAAACCTTCTACTGAATTTCCTTCTTATCCTTTGATATGATGTCCATCGCCATCTGTACATTCAATGCATCATACACCCTCCGCCTTATGTTTTTCTTGTCATATTGTTGCTAATCAGGAGAAATGAGCGCACTGTTAGGATTTTCAAATTCTGCAGCTAATTCATGTGCAACCTCATTAGGCTCCATATAATGCATGGAGTGGAGTAAAATTATGGAGAGGTTGATGTAGGCAGAATGGACCGAGGTGTGTATTTGGAGTCGACCAAGGTTTGTATCATGGGTTGTATGCCGAAGAGGGAGTACAACGGTGTGAGACTGCGTGAGTGGGAGTCGAGTTATGAAGTTGACGGTGTGAGAATCTGTACAGGAGGAGCACTGTCACTGATGGGAGGAGGAGTGGTATGTGGAGTGTTAAAAACATTTAACAGTCAACGCCTCTTCCTGCTCACAGTGCAGAATGGCACCAACGATACTCGCTACCATCGATAGAGGGCTCCGCCATGTCATCTGTGAATTGAACTTTGGTTTTGGTGGTGTCAGATTGTTTGATGCTACGAAATCTGGTGTGGGCAGTGCAAACACAGGTCGAGAGTTTGTGCTTGCTGTCAATGATATTCTTCACACATCTATATTGATCATGTAACGTATCACCTGTGTAACTTCCTATAACATCTTAGCTTTCACCGGTGTGGACACTGCAATAGAAAAAATCATGGGTTTTTCATCTCGGCGTTGGCTCATGGAGGAGTTAACTTATGGTTTAGGGTAGGTGAAGCGGTAGGAGGATAGGCGGTTTCGAGAGGGGGTGATCCCGCAATAAAGGATAGGTCCCTGGAGGGTTGGCGGAAATAGGTTTATGGGGGAACTCCACCCCCTAACGGTCGGGACTACGAGACCTCCGACAGTCCATATAAGCCATAGATTGGGAAGAGATTATAGTGACGGTCTCATAGGTAATAAGAGCACAAATTCATCGCTCCAATCAATGTTAAACACATTAAAATTATTCAACGCAACAACGCCAGACTTGCAGAGAAAATAACCTAAATAATGTAGAGGATTTTTTTGGGTTACACAAAACAATATGTCATAGTTCACGACCTTTGACACCAAACATAATTTATATATGCCGTGAAGAGGAGCCTTGAATGCAGAGATTTATCACCAATTTACAAGAAATTCATCAACACATTGAATACATTATATATATCCTCTTACAGGAACACATGTGTCATTGAAACCACAATCATGAATTGCAGAGATTCAACTATTGTGCATACATTCCAATGCATAAGAACCAACCAGAATATCAAGGGACAAAGAATGTTGCTTACAGTATTAGCCAATACACCTAGAACCATGCATAGATGGTTTAAGCTGGCGAATTCTTGCCCTGTGCTGGTTTTGTGCCTTTGAGACCGCTTCAAACATTTATTTATTCCCATGTACTACGCTTATAATTCAAGCTCAATGCCAATGCATGAATCAACAAGTGATATGACTTTGTACTAACAAATTCTCAAGCGCAGGTTTACACAGACCACAAGAACAAGTGGCTCTAATACCATGTTAAACACGCATGATAAATGGGGAACACACAAGGAGAAAGATAGGATAAGCGTGAGATACTTTACTATTAACCATAGATGTGCTTTTATAGTACATTAGGTGTGACCCTTGGATTCCGCATTCCAAGGTGTGACTGTTCGCCTTCCACACCTACCCATAGAGGATTAGGTGTCCAATAGGCCAAATGATAAATTGGAGTTAATATCTTTTAAACCTTAGTTGAGATGGTGAGTTGTCTATTGGTGAGGTGGAAAAAATGATGTGCTATCAGCCATGTCAACCTTATGATGTATATTTCTGAGTTGCTTTTATCAACAGATGTCCCAATGACATTTCATAATCTCTTTTGATGACTCATCTTCTTCCTAAAATGTATTAAATGCCTCAAAAAGACCAAAAATTTTTCACACTGGAAAACATAGTATTTAGGCAAGTTCGTAATGAATTCTGACTAGTTTACACTGAATTCATTGCAGAATGGTGTAGAAGTGCCAAATTTACATGAAATGACCAATTTCACTTATGCATGAGATATTTTTGGGATTTTTATTTGACATTGACACCTATCACCTTAATGATGACCTTTAAGACCCCCACATATGTACATTTTTGAAAATTAAAAATTCAAAAGACCCTATTCAACCCTAAGTGACTCAACCTGATTAACTTAAGGTCAACCAAATTGTTATCATGGATAACAACAACCACATATAATTATGCGTATTTTCTCAACCAGCAGATAACCATAATAACTATGGAGCTTTATAAATCCAATTCGATACGATATTTACAATAATATACACATATGCACATTTTCTCAACCAACAAATAAAAGGGTATGATGCCTGCATCCTTAACAAGGGAATCTAGAGGCTCATACCTCCACCCTCAAAAGTAGTACTAGGATTCACATCCTTCCTAGGAAATCCTAAATCCACTAAAAAAGTCAAACCTACATCAAATGTTCAGTATTATAATCTTGCACCACTTTTTCTCTCAGTGAACAATTACCGACTCATTGTTCCGGGGCACACTCCCAATGTGCATATTACTCCATATGGAATGCTAATGGCCAAAAAAAATCCATCGCCGACCTTCCCTTATCTAATACAAAGTCCCTCGGGCAATCTAATAACCCCCTTTCATGTAGTCACTTACCTTCCAGGTTTCCCAACATCGCCTTTCCCGGGTGATCCATCCTTTGGAAGGCTATATCGCATCAGAAGGTCAAACAACCAAGGCATATACCTACCTCAAAACCATCATACCAGTCATAGCATGCTCATGCAAATAAATGGACACTATTGGGTACTAGTGTCCCATAATGACCCTTCCCTTGAAGTTTTTTACGAACATAATGTTGCCTATTCCAATTCATTTCACTGACACTGTTGATTCTTGCAGCCAGTTTCAACCACCCAAACTAGGCATTTCCATGCTCTCCTGTACCAAGCACATAAATTCCATTAGATTTAAAATAAATTGAAATAAATTCACATCATACCTCATTGGTGGCTCGTCAACAAGGTACACTTGCAATCCTATTTACTTCCTCTCACAACAAGTAAAAATAGCTTTTTGTTCAAATCATCATGTATACACATATCACATCCAGTTAGCTCAAAACACAAGCATCATAAGAAAAATCATAAATCACATGTAACCATCATAAATTAGAGTCATAAATCACATTCATAATTAAAAATGAAATAAAACACTGATACTTATCCTTCAATCCGTTCGTTATTTCTGCCTTTCTTCTTTACATACACACACCAGATAAGTTGCCACACCCGACAAATACCCAGTTCCTTCCCTTCAATCACGTACACATACACATAGTGTGAATCACACACATACAACCACGCACGACATACAACACCATACAATACATGCACCTACACCTAACATACAACACATACATCTACCCTTGGCATACAACATACACCTGCATTCAGTGTATGACACAACACATACACCTACATTCAGTGTATGACACAACACATACACTTACTCCTAGTGTATAAATCAACACAATATATACACCTACACCGGGTGTACGAAACAACACAATACATACACCTACATATGGCATAAAACACAACACAATACATACACAGACTACAACACAATGAATATTCATGTCACGATACCATGACTACGTAATGAACATACACAATACCAAACATACACAAAACAACATGTACGACATGCAAAAAATACCACATGTGCACAATACAACATGTACGTCATGCACACAATACGACATGTAAAACATGTACACTATACCACCCGTACAAAACACCACCTGCACAATATGTACACAACACCACCTACACAACGCGTACGTAGTATCACATGTACACAACACCACTAGCACAATGTGTACACAACACCAAATGCACTACATGTACATAGTACCACATGCACACAACACCACATGCACATGTACACAACACCACCTGCACACAACACCCCATGTACAACATGTACATGACACCACATGCACAACACCACATGTACAATCATACACACAACACCACATGTACATAGAAGCATATCTACAACATGCATACCACGCCATATGTACACACCACCTCATATGAAACATGCTCAAAGCACCATATGTGCACAACACCACATATGCAACATCAAAAAAGCACCATATGTACACAACACTGCATATCCAACATGTGCACAACACCATATGTACATAGCACCACATATCCAACGTGCACACAACACCATCTGTACACAACACTTCATAAACAACATGTACACAATACCATATATATATAGCATTGCATAAACAACATGTACAAAACATCACATGCACACAACATCAAAGGTGCAACATGTACAACATACATACAACAATAGTACTGCACATCCATAGACCACACACTAACTCTACCGAGAAATCTTGCTTCTAGTGGCTTTCCACTATTCATGCTTGTTCCAACTTGTTGTTGATCACACTGCTTCCATTCCGTTGATGTATCCTTCATCATTACCTGTCCATAACATAAACATAGGCATAATACAAGTATATAATATCAATTCATATCCACATGATACTGACCTTTTAGACCTGTCAAGGCTACTCTTCCCACTTGATTCCTCATAAACTAGGAACCTCTTCATGTCATTCACCTACATAAGAAATAATTCCTCCACAAGAATGATTCCTAGTGACCTTGTCAGACAACGCCATACATACATACATATATACATATAAACATCAGCATAAAACAATCATGATCCCTAATGACCCTGTCAGATACACACACACACACACACACACACATATATAAACTTCAACATAATCATGATCACAACACAATTACCAGGTATTGTAAGGCAATTACGAAGTATTGTAAGGTTAAAGTTAAGAGAACTCCCTTTATCCATGCACAACATGCACAACATGGAGAACACAAATTTCCAACATACCCAAGGCATATGATGGTTCAAATCCATTTACTTTACCTTTCATGTTACCATCCCTGAGACTCTCCTACCACCACCCATTTATCCCAATGGACCCAACCAACTCAACCGATTTTCGTACTCTTGCCTTCAACTGACCTTATACATGTACCAAGTGTTACACCATTTTTTTGGTCATATAACTTGTTACTATTAGATGGACCAAAGTACACCATGTAAGACCAATTTTACCCTAAGTAAAATTGCTTTCACTATGAAAAATAACTTAGTAAACCACATTTATTAAGTTGTTTATGGTCTAAACAGGAAACCCCATGAGGAAATATTGAATAAATCCACATTTGTTTGATTTTCCTCAAGGAATAATTAGTTAAACAACAGTTTAATTAATATTCCTGGTCATATTTAACCCAAAACAAGAAAATTAATTAGATAAATAATTATTTATCTTATTATTTTCTAGGAATAGTTATTTAAACCTTATTTAAATAATATTCCTTGTTAAATATGACTAAATCATTTATAAATAATTGAATAAATCATTATTTATTTAATTATTACTCAACCACATCCTTAAAATAATAAATAAATCATTTATTTATTTGTTATTTACAAATAAAGGGATTTGACCAAAGTCAAATTCATTTTCCATCCAACAAATATAATAAAATATTCCATAAAAGTTGGATTTTGATTTGGTTAATAATATTTTAATTATGCACCAATATCTAGACTAACTCAATATTTTGTTATAAATAGAAGGATTTTTCCATTCATTCACTACCTTTTGTTGCCTAAAGATCACTCTGGATCTATTCTTTTGGTCTGACTTCGATCCTCCATCATTGTCATATTTTGCTATATTTTTTCTTGTGAGCTCCATTTGATTTCCATTTTTTGTCTGGGTTTTCTACACCATCAAGAGAGAGAGATCTTAGATTTGAAGTGCTGAGGACTTACAAGAACCCATCCCATTGAGGGGGACTGGTAACATCTTTCTATGTTCCATTCCCAGGTGTGAAAAATACAAAAATTCTTTAAAAATATTCTTGTCTTTTCTATTGGATGCATGGAGCAACTCTTGCTTTTATTTACTGCTTAATGTCTTTTTCTACAAGATCTAGATTTTGCAGCATTTATCTTGGTCAACTAATTGCAGACCTAAAGAAATTGGCAGCCATCTTTGCTGTTACAACTATTTGTTATGCACAGCTAAGGTGAGCCTTTTTCATACACTTGCGATTAAGATTCATACTAACACCGAGCTTCATCCAGGTCTTACATTACATGTTGGGTTTCATCCAAATTTTCCCTAACTCCATTAAATTTATTATTTCCCAAACCAATTCCCAAGACACCCAAAACATGAAAGGAAATAACTAAGACAAACAATAAGAAATCATGAAAATCAATATAATACGACACCACAAAAAAGTGGCATGATCATTCACTAGACGCAATCAAAACTGCAAATCAAGCGCAAAAAATCACAAAAGACCAAAAACACAAGACTGGAAACAAACACCATGACTCAATCCCATGGTTCCCAGTGCTTATAAAGGAGAGGTCCACCTAAGCCTTCTCCAATATTTCATGGCAGTCTCTTGCCATGCAATCCCGTGCAACATATTTCCATAGCACATAATTTTTAGTGCATATATAAATATAATAATATATCGGTTTCCTTACATTGTTGTGCCAAGCATGTTGCCTTGTACTGGGCACATACATATATAATATCTCAAGGGACTCCAATTCCCTTGACGGATCCAACTATAACTAGACACCAATTGTTATACATTTCAAATATATGTTCATGAATATAATACATATCCACATAATTTCAAACATGATTAGGGTTACGAAGGCTTCTTGTATTCAAAGAATTTATTTGTTTGGAATTGCAGTATCCAAACATAGTCAAAGGAATTCTCGCCCAATTCCTTTCTTTTACCTTTTTACCTTGTTGCAATCAAGTCTTACTATGTAATTTCAGATCACCCAACTGTTAGTTATATAAACACATCAAATATTAACTTGTCACGCTAATACCAAGCATGTTTACCTGCAACTGCTCCCACATGTCAGTTACACGTTCCAAAGATCAAGACATTATATTTATTAATTTGCAATCAACCTTTACAAAGATTAATAACCATATCATAATCAACTAACAATCATCTCACATTCATTAATCATAATAATACAACTAGCACACACTTACACTCAAGTACATATCATCTATCTCAACACATAATGTGTCAGTACAATCATCTTAAATCAAGATTGTCTTCTTCACGCAATCTTATAGACGAATACTAATATCATTCAATTAATCAAACATACAAAAAACCTATAAATATACCATGCCAGATAAACAAAATAGACATCATAATCAACTCATACCTCAGTGTATCTCAGGGGAGGCTATCACATCTACACAGTCAGTTTAGAATTATATGACACAATATCACAAGTATATGAACTCATACCTGAATATCATAACCATAACCATTTGTATAGGTCAATCCAAATTAGCACAATAAATATAACATCAATATGCTAAGTACAATGACTATAATCATCATGTGTATGATCACAATGCATTCAACGAGTTACTACCATTCAAGACTAACCCACACATATGCATATGACCACACTGATTAACTAGAATCTATCATGTATGTAACCATAACATCAATAGAATGAAAGACACATACATAACCATAATGCATATAAAAACCATTAACCTACATACCTGCATGCCCAACATACAAACATGCATGACTGATCAAATTTGGATCAAGGACCTAAGTGATAGCTCAAAATTCAAAGTGTTCGGAAGTGCGCCAAACTTGAGCGACCGAATAGATCTCGTCTTCCTGATTCTGGTGCCATGAATGGTTCGAAAAATCGACACCATATGAAGAAGTTATTACGATTTGAAAAGTCCAGTAAATTGCAATTTTTGGCCTTTGACCAAGTTTGACTGGGCTTTGAATATTAAAAAATAGAATATTCTAGGGAATATTCATCAGAATATTCGTGGAATATTCCTCAAAATATTCCTGGAATATTCCTGGAAATATTCTTGGAATATTCCTCAGAATATTCCTGGAATATTCCTCAGAATATTCTTGGAATATTCGCCTTAATATTCCCTTCGAACTAGTAGCAGGCTGACAAGTGTTGGATTATGGTTGGAGAGATGGATTGTATGTTGGTAGGAGGGCCAATCATAGGCCGCCACATGGCAGTCCCGAAGTCCGCCACGTGGCCGAGCATGGTGGAATAAATTTTTTGTTGGAGTGGCTGGGGGTTGAACTCTGGACCTCCTGCCCGCCAGCCATGCGTTTTACCCCTCGCTCTACCAGAAGTACTTAACCATACTAAGGCAATGGTTGTATTTATCGTTGAACAGTTTTTTGTTTGGGGGAGTGGAGGGGCCAGCCCCTCGGACTAGCCCCTCCCTATGTGACCATTGCACTTAGCCCAAGGGCTTAACACTGACAGCAACCCCGCAACCGTCACGATTTCGTGTTGTCACATGACGGTTAACAAACTTAACGCCGACGGTTCTGATCCAACGTTTAATAACCGCAGGGATTTCGGGGGTTGGCATGTGGCCACCCCCTCCTTTTAACTGTTAAATTAAATGTTACGATTAGTAAACTGGCAGTAAACTAAGCGCGCCAATTTTTTTTGGGTAATGGCCAAGTTTAACTGCAGTTAACTTGAGTTTCTCCACATTTAGTGGATCTTTTTAGGGGTCACTGGACAAATGTTGTTTAAGCTCTATCTTGAGCTAGATTCGACCATTCTGAGGGTGCCAATAGTCAATTTAAACTATCTCAAACATTCCACACTCATTGGTGAGGGTTTCAGAGCCATCAGAGTACTTTTAAGCTAGTTTTCTCTTCAGAGAAGTTCTAGGGGCCACCAATAGTTTGAGGCCTAGACAAGGCAGCTAGAGGCCTTATTCAGGAATCCAATAGTCAAGTTTGGATGTTTAAGACATTATGGAACTAATGGTGAGGTTTTTAGAGCCTGTAGAGGAATTTTGAAAGCCTATTTTCTTTAGATAATTTCTAGGGGCCACTAGGGCCACCAAGCGCCAACAAGAGAATGAGGCCTAGCGAGGGAAACTAGTATCCATTCTCAGCAAAACAATAGTCATTTCTGAATTTTTTGATACTTCTGAATCCATTGATGGAGTTTTTAAAATATTTTTAGGACTTCTAAAAGTTAAGATGCTTTAGAGAATTTTTTAGTGACCTAGAGCCAGGGGGTGCCACTAAGTGTTGAAGGCAAAACCGAAGCAGCCAGAGGCAAATTTATGCAAGTGAATAGTCTATTATAACTATTTTTGACATTCTGAATCCATTGAAGGGATTTTTAGAGTCATTTGGAGACTTCTAGATCTCGAGAATCCACAAGGAGGTTTTGGGAAACCTAGAGCCATCAGTGGATGGAGGCCTAGATTGGGAAGCCAGAGCTTATTTTGAGAAAACGATCAACCTATTTTGGATGTCTGATGTGTGCTGGAGATAGTAGGTGATGTTTCAAGGATAGAAAAGGACTTCTAGGGAGTTTGTGCCAAAGGAAAGCTTAAGGGTGCCGATAGATGAGGTCAAGTCAAAGGAAGCCTAGTTCTTTCTTCAGAGTGATGACAACCATGACAGGGGTATGATGGTATTCTAAACCCAATGGTTTAGTTCAGATAACCATTGGAGTTGAGTTATTAACCTTTAAAATAATATTTTCATCATAATCCCAAAGATCCAAGTCAGTTGACTTAGGCTCAAGGAGACACAACCCACGATATTTGGGTGAACTCCTATATTAAATTTGCTATTATGTGTTGATGCTTATTTTCTGCATTATATGGCTGTTTCACATGTTTAATATCAGCAAAAAAAAATGGTCTTAAAGCACCTAAACAATTAAAAAACATACACCTATTTCAAGTATAAATTTCTGCACAAGTCAAGAATAAGCTAGATCTTTTATTTGTTTAACTGAGTGGGAGGTTATTGAAAAGCATAACAAGTTATCCAACCCATTTTCAGATCAATGACGATCTACTCTTGCCCTGAAGTTTAGTGTTGCAACCTCACTCTGATGATCTACATCTCCTGCTCTACCTCAGCTAACATATAAGCATCATAACATACCAAAAACATTATGATGACATAAACTACATAATGGCCACCATGATGCATGTATGGCCTACCATGAATGCATAACAATAACCATGAAAATGTATGCATAACAACATATAGACGTTTACATGCATAACAAATGCACATACAACCGATATGCATTCAAAACAAATACATCCCAACAACAACATCATCAATTTTTACATGTCAACACAACTGTAACAGTGACCATCATCATGCATACATAATAAGAACATATAAAACCTATATGTATGCATGGAAACCACATTCCAGACATCCAATCCAAGGGTTGAACCATGCTATTATACCACCCTATGGTATCCGATATCACCCAATGAGAGCACAACCATGATTTGATACCACCCTGTAACACCTTCATCCCATATTTACCCAAGTTAAGCGGTCCGCTGGGGTAAACATATGACGAAAGGCTATTATGATATGATTCAACTCCCCATGTATAGTTAAGGAAGTGGAACCGACATAACGAAACCAAAATGACCTTCCACACATGCTACAGAACCTTCATGAGCCAACCAACCCTTCCAGGTGACCAACCCTTGAGACAACTTGAAATTTCACTGATCTGGGACCTCAGCCACTCTCGTGACAAGCCATGCATGCGACTGAGGGCTTCAAATATCTCCCACAACAAGGCATGCCAACGACTGTAGACTTTTTAAGGAAGTTCTATGCCAACGACACTGGGTTCTAAGCCAATTTTTCAGGGCTAGGTCTCCGGCCACTGCCCAAAACTTCATGAAACTTTCAAAGATGACTAATAATAATGAAATAAAGCTATTAATGTAATCACCGATGCAAGTACTTGATCTGACCCCTACTATCCATGGCATGTATTTCGTCAAAAATTTCACAAATATGTAATCTACAGGGAATGACAACATATTTGAGCATAATGGTCTCATACTTATATGAGATTCATAAAGAAGCATTGTTTACTTATGAAAATAGTTGAATTATCATCTATTAGGTCATGTATTCATTGTAAATTCAATTACTAATCAAAACATGATGAGAGCCATAAATAAATCCTGTCATAAAACATGCTCATAACCAACATATAACCATCATAAATAACAAGGATATAACAACCATAAAATCCACATATAAGCCAATACATTACACATGAAATACTAAGGATAAGAATCTCTTATTAATGAATTCAAAATCCAACTAGGTATGGGACTTCCACGAACCACTCAACCATATATTGGTTGAACCAAATATTTATTCCATCCAATCACCCCCGTGCCATATTCAAAACATGATTGTGGGACTCAAAACCAAACCAATCTAGGTTACCTTGGGCTCTAACACAATCTTCACTAGATCACTAGGCCCTAAACAAGCATGGATGCCTCTAGATCTCTCCACCTACACTGTGAGGAATTTGTCTGTCTCCTAGTCTCTACCATATATCCCGCCATTCACAGGTCGAGGATTTATAGGTCTAATCGAGACTCCAGTATGCAGGCTTTACCATATATCATACCATTCACTGGTCGAAGATTCCTAGACCCGATCGAGGGCACACACCTCTAGGATTTACTATATATCCCGCCATTCTTCGGTCAAGGATTCCTAGGCCCACCGAGGTACACAAATTTCAGTTCTACTGCAATCCCACCTTCTCCTATCTAGGGATCACTAGGCCTTGTGTTCTTCTTCATAGAACACCACACTCAGCTATGATACCATCCGAAAATCCAGCTCAACCAAATAAAAGAGAAACCATCACACCATGACTATCCATAAATGGCAAGGCTAGGTTGAAGAACATTGTCACACTTGGAAAAACCATGCCAATGAGAAAAAGAGAACCAAATACACACATGCATGTACCATGCACGCCAAATATAGCAAGGAAATCACATATGCAAATCGATACCTGCAAGTAATCCTGTTGTAGCTGCTTGATCCTGTTATTCCTTGCTTGATCTTTGCTTCCTTTTGCCTTCTTGGTCCTTCCTTTGCTTTCCTTGATTCAATGTTAGAGTGCTCCAAGAATGCCCTAAGTGTCCAAGGGTGTGTGAGAGAGAGAATAGAGAGAGAGAGCTTCAAAATTGAATTAACAAAAGGTTACACTAAAAAAAGCTACCAACTAATACTCATAAGCTTTTTAATCAATAAAGCCTCTAATTTCTTCAATTTTCCATTATTTTCCTTCATTTTCCTCCTCACATGCAACCTATGACCTTTCACCTTCCTTTTGCCTACTTTCCATTAATTTCATAAATAAAATTCCAATTATATCCATTTTTCCTTTTCAAAGCCTTCTGTGTAATATTCCTAATTAGCCCAAGCTAATGGGAATATACAATTTTATCTCAATATTTTGTTTTCTGAATAAAACTGTAAAGGAGGATCAATAAAACCTCTAATCAACAAAATAAATCAATTCCACATGTGAACATGGACAAATCTGGGCTATTTACATAAGCACACTTAGGTGTGAAAGAGACTAGAGCATTTGACCAAGTCAACCAGGACCAAATCAACAACACTGTCTAGATACAATGAATCTCCTGGAGGTACAACGCAATTTTAGTTGGAGGCTTCTCATGTGAATGCAGCTAAATCATTGAGATGGTTTAGGGTTTGAAAGGAATTTCATCCTATAAGATGAAGAGGAGGACAACATAAGAGGGTTGTTGATTGTGTGTATTTCTAAGTATATTGTATGTTTAGACATATACCATTCTCTGCTGTTTAGTTGAGAATAGTGCTGCTTAGGACTTGGGTGTTCCTATGCAGGAATCCCACCTCTTCCATTAAGGATTTCTTGGAAGGGTCTTGTTGATCTCATCCACTATCAGGAATTTTTCCAAGCTCATCTTCCAACTAGAACACAGATCCTGTTGAGGGTTTGGTTGTCCTTGCAAGCTGCAGCAAGTGGAGGCTAGATCTGCTCAGGTCTAGGCCATTTGAGGGCCTCTTTTAACCGTGAAAGTCTTCTATCCCATGGGAAAGAGAGTTATAAAGCTTTGGAGCTGATATTTCATATATTGGCATCAGGCCAACTCAGTGTTTCAAGCTACATTGCGGTTTCCGTTCCAGGACTGCGTTATTTTCAAGGTGGAAATTGCAGGGTGTTTTGACCCACTTTTTGAGGAGAGATATCTGGTGCTGGGCTATGCCCTTCACTTTGGTGATCCACGGATTAGCTTGCTGATCCATGTTCTGTACAGATCTAACATGATCCTATTGTAAACATCTTCAGAATTTTCTGAATAATATTGTAGATCTGCTACTTTAATCTCATATCTACTCTCTGTATTGCATGATTTGATCAAAACCCCAAGGGGATCTTGTAAAGGAGCCTTTCTAGTGTACAGATATGAAATGGATCTGATATTTTGTACACAAATCTGCTCTAGATATGGAGTGTAATATACAACTGCTGCAACTCTTATAATAACGCTGTTAAGCTATTTTTCAGTCAATACATGTGTTGCAGCCCTCTTTCTTGAGGAGTTTCTTCTATTTTGTCTTCTACATTCCGTTGTATACTGTAAGGGCTTCATCATGGATCTGATTTGTTGCTGTTTATATAAAATCTTATTTCTATTATTAATCTCCTGCTTCTTCTCTCAAAACTGCGTTATTTCTGAAGCAGTTTTTTGCACATAGCTGCAGCCCCTCTCTTTGGGTGTTTTTCAGCTAGACTAGGTGGTGGGAGGTCTGTTTACCTCACCTAGTTTGATTTGTTTTTTCTCTCCTTTTGGATATAGACCCTAGATCCATTGATATAAGGGATCTAGGAGCTACAAACTCATTTCAGTGCACATATTTCCAAGGAGTGCGTTATTTCAGCAGGCTTAGCTGTGTATTCCCATTTTGGGATATTACAGTGGTATCAAAGCTCCTTTCTTGGCATAGCCTGTGCTTTAATTGAAGATCCAAAGCCAACATGAACTCAGAAGAAGATGAGCCTATTAATGAGAGGGAGAAGAGGTATTAGAATAAAATCCAGAATAAATTTTATTACACCAGTGATGATTAAGACAAGGGTAAAGCCCTTGAAACTGGAAGTGATAAAGAAGGAGAAGAGTTTGCAAGAACTCTTTTGGTAGCCATGCAAGATCTTGCTAGAGAGATCAAAGAGATCAAAGAGAGATCAAAGAGATGATATTGTAACGTCTGCAGCGGAGGAAAATATGGCGGAGGTGTTCAGGATGGTCTTCGCGCCAAGATGAATGAGCTAGAAAGTCGTCCAGATATGGCTGGAAAATGTGACGTATGTCATGAAAAGAGTAGGACATAGCATGTTGGAAGGTGGCTCCAGCATTTTATGATCCGGATTTATGCAGGAACGCAACAGAATAAACATATAAACATAAATACAGAGATGCAACGGAAATAACACTTCATTTCATTAATATCAAAGAACTGAAATTTGCTTTACGTATTTAATGGAAATAAAATCACTAGGCGCCGGGTAGCTATCTCTCGAGAAGAGATGTATGCATTTACAAAGCCTCTCGAATCACAAGCAGCAATGAGGCTCGAGGGCCTATTTATCATTTAGAAACAATGGGAAATCCTAAACAGCCAAAACCCTAACCCTAGGAGATGAAGCGCTAAAACTATGGGCCCCGTTTGGGTAAATTGGTGTTTCAACTTCCCAGGGGCGTAACTTTGGCATACGATCTCCGTTTGACGCGTACCATACCTCGTTAGAAAGATCTATTTGAGGAATACAAATTTGGAACAAGCAACATTGATCCATGGACCCATGTTGCTCTCCGTTTTCCCAAAAAACGTCGTTTAGGGCCTCAAAACGGCTCCGGAAGTTTAGGACCCGAAAAACTGCTAAAAATAGTAAACTGTGCCGAAACTGAAAAACTGAAATAGACAATGGTGGAGCCCCAAGTGGAATAGGCGCGTGACCACCAATATCCACCTGGATCATTCCTCCCCCCTTAGGAAGCAATGGTCCCCATTGCGTTAAGTTCCTCCATGAGATGAGGAAATTTCTGCTGAACTTGGTCCCCGGTGAACCACTTTCCTTGGTGCAGGAGTTGGCCAGCTTTGACAACCCGATATAGTTGGATCTTCTGCTGGCGAGTGTTCTTGATTTGCATGTCCATGATGCAATCTGTGGTGGCCTGTTCCATGCAGTCTGGATTTAACTCAGTTGGTGTGAGTTGTTCTGCAATGTCCGAGGTGTCCAGTAGAGGTGGGAAGTAAGGACGAAGGCGATCCACATTGAAGACTGGGTGCAGACCAAGGAATGGTGGAATACTGAGCTCGAATGCATTGTTCCCTACAGCCTTGGTGATGGTGTACAGCCCGTATCGGAGCGGGCGAAGCTTGCGGTGGGGTCCAAGAGGCGCTCCTTCTCATAAATGTAGCCATACGTTGTCGCCCACTTGGAAGTTGTGTGGCACTCTGTGTTGATCATGGAATTGCTTGTACTTAGCATTGGCTCTGTCTAATATGTCATGAACCTGTTGGTGGATGTGTTGAATGCGCTCAATGAAGCTATTTGCTTTGTAAATTTTAGACTGGACATGAGCCGAATCAGCCTGAGTAGCTGCAAATGGCATGGATACGTCAATGGGACATAGTGGCTAGAATCCCAAGCCCACCTAAAAGGGGCTATGGCCGATTGAACTGTGGAGAGCCCAGTTATAGCTGTGTTGTACATAGGGAAGGCTCTCATCCCATGTGCGTGGATGCTTTAATTGTACATGCGTAGAATGTGTACAATCATCCTGTTGACGACCTCTGCCTGGCCATCAGTTTGGGGATGGAAAGCCGTGGACTTGGTGAGCTTGGTGTCCAACATCACCTGCAGGAGGCAATCACAGCGAGAACCCTCACACGATGAACTGATAGATAACGGATCCCAAAGTGCACCCACACCTGTTCAAAGAGAGTTTAACAGTGGCTTCTGCTGTGATATTCTTCTTGCAGGCCGCCATAATGGCCATCTTCAAGAATTTGTCGAAGACCACGAAAACATAGTCATTCCATGCTTAGTAGAAGGCAGGCCCGACATGTAATCCATGGAGATGGATTCCCAAGGCCGACTAGGGGTAGGTAGCAGAGTATATAGGCCTTGCTTTTTGATGGTCGGTTTGGCAATGGTGCAAGGGAAGGCAGATCTTGATGTGCTTTCGACATCCTTTCGAAGGTTCGCCAATAGAAATACTTCAGGATTGCTCCCGTTTTCTCTCGACCCGAAATGCCCAAGGACTCGAACAGTGTGCTTCCAAAATCATCTTTGCACGCTCTCTTGAAAGAACACAAAGGTGTCCCAGACGACATAGCAGTGAATCCTAGAGGTGAAAATTTGGAACTCGTTTACCCTCCAAGAGCGTCTTGTATGTGTGGCTAAATTCTAGATCGCTCTTGTAGAGAAGCGGCCAATCAGAAATCTCGTTCCCACAAGAGTTTAGCACAGTGGTCAGCGCCACGACTCCAAGGGTCGGTTGAGGCCAACATGATTGGTGCTACCATTCTTTTACTTGATGTTCAAATGAAACTGTTGCATATATGTGGACCACTTCTGATGGCAATCATTCTGCAACTTCCCTTGTGTCTGTATGAACTGCAGGGGCCGGTGGTCTGTGTGGATGATTGTTTCCTTCCCCAAAATGTAATGCTTCCATTGTCGACAAGCTTGCACAATGGAATACATTTCTTTGTCATAAGTGGGATACTTGCGAACTATGTCAGACAATGTCTCACTGTGAAATGCCAATGGATGTCCGTTGGAGTGTTGAACCGCCCAATACATAGTCCGAGGCATCCGTCTCGATCTCAAATGGCTGTTGCAAGTTTGGTAAGTGGAGCATCAAAGTGCACTGCAGGCGGTTTTCGCCCGTGAGCCTTTCGTTGAGGTTCCGACCAAAATTCCTTGTTTCCTCGCTCCTCCCTTGGTAACTTGACTCAAGGGCCAAGTGATATGAGAGAATCCCAACACAAACCAACGATAGAAATTAGCAAGACCCAGAAAGCTGCAAAGCTCTGTTATAGTGGTTGGGGCTGGCCAATCCCGAATGAATTGTATCTTGGCTGGATCCACATGCACCCCCCTTTCATCAATAATGTATCCCGTGGAGTATTGAACCCTGGTCATGCTCAAAAGTGCACTTCTCCAAATTGGCACACAACTCGTGCTGCCGCAGTGTTTGGGAGGACTCAGTTTGGATGTGGTGAAGGTGCTCTTCCCAAGTCCTGGCCGGAAGATCAAAATATCATCCAAGTACACCACTAAAAATGAGTTGGTGAATGGCCGCAAGATGTCATCCATCATCCTCATGAAGGTGGCGGGAGCATTCGTCAACCCGAAAGGCATGACCAGCCATTTGAAAAGGCCTTCCTTGGCTTTGAAGGCAGTTTTCCACACATCGGAGGGTTCAATTGGTACCTTGTGATACCCAGACTTCAGGTCGATCTTGCTGAAATATTTTGCACCTTTGAGTTGGTCCAAAAGGTCATCAATCTGTGGGATTGGGTACCTATTCCGAACAGTGATCTTGTTCAACGCCCGATAGTCAATACAGAGTCTCCACGTCCCATCCTTCTTCTGTACCAACACGATCGGGCTCCCACAGGGCGATGAACTTGGTCTGATGTGACCTTTCTGCAACAGCTCCTGAATCTGACTCTTGATTTCATCATTTTCCAGAACAGAGCGTCGATAGATCGGTCCATTGGAGGTAGCGAGCCGCCGCATGAGGTCGGATCAATCGGGTGTATTTGACGGTGCGGAGAACCTGTGGGTGAGGTGAATGTCCCGTGCTCTCACAACCTTGTCCATTTGTTGTTGTGCGGAGGGCCTATGCGGAGGTCGTGGCCTGATGTTCTTCTTGCTGAGCATTTCATCGAAGGCAGAATTTCTGGTTTGGGGAAATGAGCTTGCGTACACGCATTAACCAAAGAGATAGCGACAGGAGGTGGTACCTCTGGTATCCTGTACAACTTATTTCCCAAAGTAACAATAACAGCACGAGGCCGAGACTCATACACAGCATGATGCTTCCACAAGTATGGTTGTCTTAATAATACATCAGAAACATCAATAGGAGCAACGTCACATAATACCTCATCCGTGAAGGGCTTGATGCTATAGGGAAGGCGACACTGCCGGCTGACGCGGAGATCTCGTCCTTGGTGAAGCCACTCGATGGTGTATGGATGTGGGTGAGCTGTGGTCGGCAAGCCCAACCGCTTCACGGCGTCTGCTGAAATGAGGTTCTTTTGGCTCCCATTGTCGAAAATGAACTGTACCGGGGAGCCCTTTACCCACATCTGGTAGTGGAAGAGACGTTCCTCCTCCTCTGGATCTTCCGATTCCTCCTTTTGGATCTTTGCAGTGGCAACAATGGCGTTGGGCTCCGCATCAATAATCTATTTCCCTTTTTCATTCACCTTTTCAGGTTCTGATTCGGAGTCAGAGCATGCATCTGACTCAGAAGCCCTCATCTTGGCCACTAGCGACTGCTTGGCCCGACACTCACTTGTGTTGTGAGTGGAGCTCTTATGGAACTCACACCACTTTCCCGTGTCCTTCTTTGGCTTTGCGGTGCTGTTCTTTTCTTGTGGCTTCAATGAGTTGTCTTTAGCCACCATGCCTTGGCTCGGTCCTTTGTTCTGCGGTTTGGAAGCACCTTTCCCTTGCTTTTGATTCGCAGATCCAAAGTCTCGCTTCTTCTGCTTGAATTTCTGCTCGATCTTGGCAGCATACCGGTATGCCGTACCAAGCGAGGAGATGTCAAGGAACTCCATTTCCTCCTGAATGTATTTGTGCAGACAGCTGCGATACTTTAGCACCGGATGTTTCTCTGAATCTTTGATACCCAACTTTGTGCGCAGGGTATGGAACAGATTCGTCAGCTCATGCACATCTTGATCCCTTTGTTGTCGCAACGTGGTCCATTGTATGTACTTGTCCTCATAGCTCCCCACGGGATAGTACTGTTCCTTGATGGCGTCTCGGAAAGAATTCCAAGTTGGTACGGCTGAGAACAGAGAGGGTTCTGTCTGGTCCTTGTTCTCACAGTAGGTTTCCCACCAGTCCTTAACATGGGGGGTAGCTTTGAGGAGTGCAAAATAATCTTCTCCCGGTCTGAAAAGTCATGAACCGAGAAATATCCTTCTAACAGATTCAACCATCTATCTACGGCATCTGCGTCTATTTGACCCTCAAATATGGGAATGCCAAAATTTACTTGTACCTTAAAAGGAGTCGCGCCTCCAGAGTGGCTGCTGGATGCAGATGCGCCGCCGGTGGGTAGCCGTTGAAGGATCTGAGCAAAGTTATCCATCATCACGTTCCTTTGTCTTTCGAGGGCCTCCTCGAGCAATATTTTGAGAGGATCTCCTGCTCCCTCATCTTTCTTTTCGTCCCCCATGGGCGTCCGTCGAGGTTTGCGAGGCTGATCTTGCAAAGGTTCCACCAGATCAAGCCCTAGCTCCTTATACCCCGACCTCGTTGGGGACATGCAAGGAAGGATCGAGAAAAAGCAGACCGCTCTGATACCACTGATCCGGATTTATGCAGGAACGCAACAGAATAAACACATAACCATAAATACAGAGATGCAGCGGAAATAACACTTCATTTCATTAATATCAAAGAACTGAAATTTGCTTACAGACAGAATGGAAATAAAACTAGCTAGGGCGCTGGTAGCTATCTCTGAGGAGAGATGTGGTGGCTACAGGCCTCTGAACTGAGTTACAATGAGGCTCGAGGGCCTATTTATCATTTAGAAACAATGGGAAATCCTAAACAGCCAAAACCCTAACCCTAGGAGATGAAGCGCCAAAACTATGGGCCCCGTTCGGGTAAATTGGTGTTTCAACTTCCCAGGGGCGTAACTTTGGCATACGATCTCCGTTTGACGCGTACCATACCTCGTTAGAAAGATCTATCCGAGGACTACAAATTTGGAACGAGCAACATTGGTCCATGGACCCATGTTGCTCTTCGTTTTCCCAAAAAACGTCGTTTAGGGCCTCAAAACGGCTCCGGAAGTTTAGGACCCGAAAAACTGCTAAAAATAGTAAACTGTGCCGAAACTGAAAAACTGAAATAGAAAATGGTGGAGCCCCAAGTGGAATAGGCGGGTGACCACCAATATCCACCTGGATCATTTTGTAAGCTGAACGGGAGCTTCGTGTAAGAGAAAGTGCCCCAAAGACAGATAAAGGAGGTCTTATGTTGATCAATGGGTAAAATATTAATTTGATTGTAACCCGAGAAGCCGTCCATGAGGGAATAGATCTCACTCCCCGTGCAGTCATCGATGATCTGATCTATAAAGGGAGTGAGATAGTTGTCCTTAGGACAAGCCCGATTGATATCTCAGTAGTCAACACAGACCCGTATAGTGCCCTGCTTCTTATCTACATGGACAATATTAGAAACCCATTCTGTGAGGGGAATTGGATATATGAAGCCCGCGTTAAAAAGTTTCTCAACTTCTGCCTTTATAGCTGCGGATTTTCGGGGATGCACTAGGCGCAGATGCTGATGCATGGGCTTCACACCTAGATAGGTAGGAATTTCATGCACGACTATACTGGGATCGATCCCAAGCATCTCTTCATAGGACCATGCGAAAACATCTCAGAATTCACGAAAAAGGTTCATGTATACTTGTATCTCTTCGGGAGAACAAGTAACTCCCACGTGAATGTTCTCAACGATCCCCAGTTTGATGGAGATGTCAATAGGCATGGTTTGTGTGATGTTACTCATATTTCCCTCCGAAAGCACCTCATGAGTCAATATCGGTGTTTGAAGAGGCGGAGTGGGAATCTGAGATGCGAAGAACTCTAGACAATTAGACATTGCCCCTAGGCTGGGCATGAACGAGTAACGATGATTTCCATCACTCCACGAAAGATCTTCAAGAGACATCATTTCAACGATAGCTTAATAAGAGGGGAAGAATTATCTTAAAGGATCGGGCGAATCTGCATCGCCGAGCCAAGGGGATTGAGAATATACATCTAGAGCCATGCTCAAAGGGGCATGTTCAGAAGGAGGAGGATCTGATGCATCGAAGATCTCCCAATAATTGATTTCAACTGGAGTCAAAGGCATCGATTCTCCAAAAGAGGTCACCTATTCAAGAGAAGGGATGATCCACGGGTCATCTGACCTAGAGATCATGTTGACTTGAACGGTGTTCGGTGGTGGTGCGGGAAAAATACCCATGAGAATGGGGTCCTTGAAAATACCAGGTCCTACAATGTCAGGGGGATTTGGAATTTGATCCACGTATGGTACGTTGTTCTCAGAGGACGAGGTGAAGAAAGGCAACTGATCGAGAGTGATAATCTTGCCCTCATGAGGAAACTTCAGAAGTCGGAAGAGGGTGGATAGAACGCATAGCATGGCGTGGGTCTAGCTGCGACCAAGAAGAAGATTGTAGATGAGTTTGGCATCAACCACTTCTACTTCCACGTTGAATGTCTTACCCTGTAACGTGATCGGTAAACTCTCGAGAACACCCAAGGGTTTTGATTCCCTACCATAAAATGCCTCAAGGGCATTGGGAGATGAAGTAAGAGCTGGAGAGCCAATGGCTTTCGAGCAGGCAGATGGCATAACATAGGTGGAAGAACCTTCGTCCACAACGGCTCTATGGATGTTGAGGCCATTGATACCGACTTGTATAACAAGAGTGATTTGATGTGGAAGTCGGGGGACAAAATTTCCAGATCAAAGGTGAGAAGACTAGAATTGGCAGGACAATTCCACCGATTGCGGACAACAGAGCTTTCTGTTGCGATGGGAAACTTTGAAGCACTTCCAACGCAGACATTGTGGAAGGTGCCTGTGCTAAATCCTCAACAATGCTATAATGCTAAGCAGCACAGGCGTTTGTATTATAGGAAGACTTTTGAAGAATAACTTTAGAAGGTGGCCTTACAATGGGTTCAGTGATGGGCTTCTCAATTTCTAAAGGACTAGAGACAGGTGGGGAAGGTGGGCCATCAACGACTTCCTTCCCAGCTGCCTGGCATGATCCAGCATAATCCTTCGAACGAGTGGCATTTGAGACAGGTGCAGCACCATTCATCATAAAAAGTTGGGACCCAAATGGTGCAGATGGTGAAGGCTGCTCGACCATATGGGTCTGCTGAGATGGAAATGGTGCTTTGAGAACTGCCGGAGTCCCCTTAGTGCCTTTTAGAAGTTGACTAACCTCAGATCGTCACAGACAATCTTTGGTGTAGTGGTCTCCATCACAGATCAGGTAGGGGTACTTCGGTTTCCGTTGGGAACCATCATCATTATGAGGTTTAGAACACTTTGGTTTCGGGGCATTGGAATTAGATTTTCCTTTGACCTTCTTCTTCCCTTTGGAGGTCTTGAACGGCGTTGACCTCCGCGGTCTTACCAGAATCTAGAAGGGAGGGAAGAGCAAAATTATTGGAAGAATTCGACTTCTGCTTCCCATTAGAGGACTTCCGGGAAGTCTAAGAAACAGAACCAATAACACCGTCCACCGATGGGGTAGCTGGTGCTTTATAGGTCCCTAGCCGCGGGGCATAAGTCAAGATATCATATAACGTGCCAGACTGAGAGTACACTAAATCAAGGTACTGGGCACAAGCGATGGCTTGTTCTTTGGTTACACATGCCCCCATAGCAATATCCTGAGCGATCTTGTTAACAAAGGAGGTAGTGAACCAGTGAGTTAGAAGATGATAAGGTATATCAAACTTGATCAGTTAACGACGACGTCGCCACTCATGAATATGATCCGATATGTGAGTGGCTTTATCCTGCTTCAGAGAAGTCAGGAGATGCATCCTGGCTTTGTAATGAACTGGTAACTGGAAATGTGTCAGAAAAGCCATAGCTAAGGTATTAAAGTCCTGAAAGATACCGCGGGGTAGTTTTATGTACCACTTAGCAACAACACTGGTAAGAGTGCGCTGGAAAAGACGTAGACGAATTGAGTCATCAACCCAATAATTTGAGGAACACCACAGATGGTAGGTCATGACATGTGCTTGGGGGTCTTCTCCAGCTTTACCCTCAAATTTTGGATAGTCACCAGGCACCTTGGTTGGAACCAGAGGCCAATACGGATTATGGAGAATCGGATCATTGGTAAATTTAGATACATCCAGCAATTCCAATGTGGCAAGTAAAGGTAACTGAGGATTGAAAGGCATGCCAGGCCCCTGATCAGAACCTTTACCTGTACTCAATCCTGGTTGAGCATAACTTTTCCCCCATTGGTTCTATTCTGGAGGATTCTGACCATAGGGGGTATAAGCCGTATAATTGGGTTGATACGGTTGCTGATAACCAGTGTAAGGGGGTTGATAACCAGGGTAATGACCCTAATTATATGTAGGCCCCGTTTAAGCAGTGTATGGATTTGACTGCTGAGTATAGGTATAGCCTGGTTTTTGAAGGTAATAACCAGAACCTTGGGGCGGGTTGTAAACCGGTCGAGACTGACCTTGCAGGTAATAACTGCCTTGGGGTCGAGCGGGCTACTGGTAAGTGGGACCCTGCTGAGCCTGATAAGTTGGGCGCATAGGCGGATTTGGTTGCGGCATATAATAGATCAGCTGTTGAGCAGGGTTAACTGGATGTGCAGGCTGTCCTGGTTGAACAGGTTGACCTGGCTGGGCAGGCTGCCCTGGTTGAATAGGTTGGCTCGGCTGAACAGGTTGTCCTAGTTGAATAGGTTGACCTAGCTGGTGAAGGACACCAGGTTTCCCCGGTTGAGCTGGTTGGCCTGATGGCGGGAGAGGGCCAGGTTGTGCCTGATAACCAGGTTGACCCGTAACAGGACCACAAGATGGCCCTAGCTGTGCAACATTTGGACCGATGGGAAACTGAGGTTGTTGAGGTTGCACCATAGGTTGAGAAGGATGGATTTCCCCCCCAGGACCATACAACGGTCCATATTTATACCCCGGTTGGACTGTGGGTCCTTGAGGTTGCCCCGGTTAGACCACATAGTGAGGCTGTAAAGGTTGACCTTGAGGGTTGTAGGACTACCCTTGCAGACCGTATAACAACCCCTGCTGGCCCGAAGGTTGGCCCTGTAAGGGTTGTCCTTGCGGGTCATATAGATAACCAGGCTGGCTCGAAGGTTGACCCTGGAAGGGTTGTCCTTGTAGGTTGGAAGGTTGCCTAGCCTGGGCAGATAGAAAACCGTGAACATACCGATAAGCCTCTGGAGCAGGAAAACGAAGAGGGTTACCCTACTCATCGTACTGATATGGAAATACATAAATGGGGGTACCATCTGGTCCATAATGGGAAAAATAAGGACGGTTGGGATTGGAGGCCTGACCAACCTCGAAGTTTGACAGCTGTAAAGACAACTGATACTCCTTAGGAGAGATATTCTCCAGAATAACAGAAGCTATGTAAATGTCTTTAGGAAGCGACGAGGTCCTGGTGGACTGAGTAGTGACAGCGGGTGTAGATGCAGCTATGCAGACAGTAGGCCTAACAGGTACTAATGTGACATGAGGAGATGACATGAGAGGTGTTAATGGCGACATCCCTAAGGAAGGAATAATCGTCCTCATGGACAGAGTCGATATTCCCATAGAGGCCACAACGACCATGACTTGACTTAAGGACCTATATCCCGCTGGAAACAAAGGACCAGGTGAAGACATGACAGAAGACTCGGGGTTGTTTTCTGGAAAAATCTAGTAATCTTCACCAGATGTAGGAATTTCCTCACTAGGAGAAGGACTGGGTGAGTCCATATCTGACCCTGCCGCTAGATCTTCTAAAAGACGACGAGGACTAGGAGGTATAATGGAAACCAAGAAAGGCGATCCCAATGTGAGAGGAGGGAAATATTCGCCTACTCCAAATCCAAACCAAGCATTGGATAAGGGCCAATTGAACTCAACTGGTCCACCAAAGGGAAGCTCAGATATGACCGGTCCCCCGTTGGGAAACTCGGATACAATAGGCTGCTGAGGTTCAACAGAGGACTGAGAGACCTCTGATGAAGCGTCTGTGTAAGGACTACTAGTAGACGAAAATGAGGGTTCTACCACTGTGACAGTAACGAAAAGAGGAAGAGATCAAAATAAAGACACATGGGCTAAAACCAAGGAAAACAATCTCTAAAAGGGTGTGTGATCGTAGGCGATTAATTTTACCACATTGAAACTGAAAATTTTATCATTTCATGTTTTAAGAGTCTAGAAATGAGTAAAATATGACTATCTCTTTCAATTTGGAAACAAGCGTGAAAGGACAAGTGCTTGATGATCTTTTCAAATTTAATGAGTCTGAAAAGATCGAAATGACTACTCTGGTAATCTAGGCAGATGGGTGTACCAGATATCCGTGAACTGCCATATACACCTTGGTTAAAAAATGAAAGAGAAATCAACCAAAGACTTGACGTACGTGTAGGTAATCTCCTCGAATGCTGTGTCCGGTGTATCACGGGTATAAGGCGGCAAACTCTGCTTCCTACGGATAAAGGATAACAACCTAGTTGGGTCTCCCTTTATATACACGACAGTACGGGGAGCACAAGTCCATACTAGCACTATCTAAATCCAAAAGGCGAACGACAGATACTAGGTTTAACGACGCCAAAACACGTCATTAGCGTAGACCTCTAGATATTTCGTTAATGTTTCAATGTTGCCTTAAGGTAAATTGAATAAATTTTAGAGTTGATCTTCAATTATGTTTCAATTTCAGGCCGTACCGAATGTTATGTCTAAAAAATCCTCTAAATGCACACTACATGCCACAATATATCACTTTGTTCGATGAAGAACTAACTACGGAAAGGTTGAGAGCTTTTCAAACAGAACAAAATGATCAAAAAACATCCACTACTGTCTCTAATGCATGCAAATGAAACTAAAAACTTTTCCTTTAGAGTTGTATAACACTAATAATGCAGAAAAGCTTTGAATTTTCACTAACTAATCAAAATCAAAGAGATTTGTTTTGTATTTTCAATGTTTTAGAGAAAAATGCACAAAACGAAATGAAAAACTAATAAAGAGACCAATTTGAGAAGTGATAGCGAAAGAGTAGAAACAAGCAAGTTCACTCAACGCAAAACACACAATCAGAGCTCAAACTGATGGAGAAATCCCTCAAATCAAAGAGGAATCCGAAAAGACTCATACAAACCATGTGATCTAGGCTTGAAATGAGGCAAAGCGAAACTTGAATGAAAAAGAGCACAATCACTCAAATAACGCAATGATACAATGAAAACCAACCAAACGAATGCAAGGAAGCGAAAACGAAGTTGATTGAATAAGTGAAAACCAAAAACTCCCATGGGAGGCTCAGCACACAATAGCACCTAGATGCCCTAGGGCTAGAATGTAAAACTGACGGTAGAGGGAAAACGACCGGAGGATAGAGGTCAAACACAGTCAACAAGGACTTCAAGGCACTCAAACAGTTAGAAAAACAACACCAAAACCAAAAATCAGACTCAGAGGGCTCAAAAACAAGTAAAACCTAACAACAAACAAGGTTGGCGTGACTGTTTGGCTGTATCTTACGCCAAAACAGGGTTGGCATGGGGGCCTAACTAGCAACAATTTCCAGTTGGCACGACTGTCAGGCTATAAAGTGCGCCAATCGAGTTTGTTAGCCACCCATAAATTCTGTCATACACAATGGTGGCTAGACTTTGTCTTCAAAACTTCAAGAGATAGTTCCCTTTGAAAACTTATCATATTTTAAAGTTTTTATGATGATTATTAATCTTTGAATTAATCTTCAATGTTGTTTCCCTTTTATCCTAAAAAACCTACTATTCACCAAGAGAAAAACTGCTTAAAGCCCCTATTTTCCATCATTTCACTCCTCCTTTCACCATTTCCCCCCCCACAAAATCCCTCGAAAATACCTTCATTTAGCCTCTAAAACCATTCCAAAATCCCTTTAAAACCTTTTATTCCCCCTTATTTGGTTTTAAATCCTCTTATTTCCCCTACCAAAACCTTATGTTGGCCTTAAAATCCTTGTTTTTGGCTAAAAAACACTCTTTCTGCATATAAAGGTTTTTAAAGCCCCTAAGGGCTTATTACCTTTAGCCCACCACCTCATGTGGCTGAAGCCTCGCAGTTGGGCGCTTAAAGGGCCTTAAACCATTTCCCAAACCCTTATTTCCTTGTATTTTTGTTTCCCGACGTTTAAATTTTAAAACAGATATAGACTGTTGATCTTTGCAGATCAACGGTCGTCGGGCCCCATTCATCCTTTCATTCACCCTGCCTTACCTTTTTCTTCTATTAATCCATCTTCCCTCCTCATTTAATCTCGACCGTCCGTCAAGAAGATCTAATGTCCAAGACTTAACCCGATGGCCCATCGCACCCATCCACTACGCAACAAGAAGAACACGTCACCGAGCCCCACTCATATTTCCACCCATGCATCTTGCCCTCCATCGCATGCGATCCACACCCTTAGATCTGCTGCCCCCCATTCGACGACTCAAATCACGTTTCACATAATTTTTGTGCCTGCAGTTTAATCCCGAAAAAAAACACGAAATGGGCGGTATTGGGAGGGACAGGTGTCGGCAAGTGTATGGAATCATGTTTTTTTACGAAAATCTGAAACCGCCCCAATGCTGCGTGAAAACCATTCTAGTTTTCCGCCTTACCGCCTCCCCCTTCGCAATGTAAATCCCGTCTATCTTTGAGATCGGATGGTCCTAACTTGATCCCACCCCTATTCACCTTTCGCCAGATTTTCTCCCAAAGGACTTCATCGGCCGCTCTTGACTGTTCATTGTTTTGATCAAACGACTCCCATTATTTCGAATTTTCATTCATTTTCCCCTCATTATTCTCCCAAGAGCTCCCTCAAACAATCTCGGCCGTCAATTGTTTTAAACCAACGACCCACATTATATTGCGACCCCAAGCCATTTCCATCCATATTTTCTCCCAAAAGATTTCATCGGGCAATCTGCACTGTTGGATATTCTAATCTGACGACTGCGATTTAACCTCGCGCCCAAACCTCCAAAGCAGCTGTTTAACCTATTTTCGCAGGATTTTCTTAACTTTTGTTTTTTTTTTTGCAGGTTATAAAGGTTTTTTCCATAGTTTTAAAATGAAACGAAGGCCAGGGATGACGATCCACAGGCCAATATTCATGCAGAAAGGAGCTAAGTAGGGTTTTAATTCCATGTTTGTCGATACATCCTGATCATCGACCCTTAAACAAACCCTCTGTGCACCTGCAAGCATACAAACATAGTCAAAATCCATTAATTGAAGAATATCAGCAATGAAGACAAGAGATCAAAGCATAATCAGAAGATTAAAGGTTTTAATCAAAGCTTGAAAGGATCAAGGCATAAGTTCGAAGATCAAGGGCCTAATCCACAAATAAACAGATAAGCACAATCAACAGTTAGAGGATTGTTAAAGATAAAGTCTCAAGGCCTAAATTAGGCATAAACACAGTGTTTAAAGTAAATCAATGTTTAGAAGGTGAAACAGAAAAATATCAGTCTAAGGACACCTCAAAGCCACATCAAAGGGGCTAATTGAATCCCCCAACTACCCAAAGTGTCACCTGCAGCCTCAATAAATCAAAAGAAGGCCTACTTATTACCCAGTCTGAAGATATTTGCCTAAAGACACCTGAACAATTATTACCAATGAAAGAACAAATTCTAAACTGTCAGTGAAGTTATTGTAAAAGATAAATAGGCCTTAAAGTCAATCTTTTTACCCATTAAGCCTTAAAAAGCAGAAACAAAGTAAATGAAACAGAGTTGTAATTCAATGCATTCATGCCTTATGCCTTGCATGGTTTTTAAGGCCAGGAGTTGCATTTAGTATCGAATTAATTACACTTCAACCCTAGGAACTCTTCCACCTCCTCACTTTCTTATAAAAACTCCTTGAGGAGCACATTGTAAAGGGTTGGTTTGTCACTAGTTGTAATATTGAAACTCTCTGAAATAATACATAGTTTGTTTGAAGTTGAAGAAGAAATTGAAGTCTTGGAAGCTTGATGATGTTGTGACATGCTTGTTCTCGGGAAGGCTCTATCATTGGATCCCTGAGCTTGGCTGTTGGTGATGTATTCTAAACTTTTTGCTATTTTTCTTGTTATCATTATGTTTCATAAATTCTTACTACAGTAGGATTAAAAGTTTAGGCTAAGAAATGACTCTTGGAAGCACCTTAGACCTGTTTATCCTTCACTGTTCTATGTTTTCTTCTGCTGAGGTATTTTAGAGTCTTTAATCTTTCTCTTCAGTCCTCATGCTTGTTTATTTCTCTAATGGTTCAAATAGTTGGTTCCAGCATGATTTATGGTTTTCCCTGCTTGTCTGCTACCACTTGAAAGCTGTTTTTGAAGTCTCCCTTTGAAGTACCATTGTTTATAGTTAGACAAGGAGGTCTGTTTCGATCATACCCTTTGTCCCTGCTTGAACAATTGTTTTAAAGGTATTTATAATTGTAATCATGGATGTTTTTAGGTGTTCCCTCTTCTATGAATGAAACTATCAGTGAATCTTTTATGTTTTCTAAGTCCTTTGAAATAAAATCTTTGAGGAAATAGGATGTGCTCCCGAATCTTAGATTTCATTTTAAAATTTGTCTTGAAGTCATCATTTTCTTAAAGTGTGGTTTGTAGAATTCATGGTTAGCCTTGTCTATCAAATACCTCTTTATGTTCAAGTTATGTTTTTAAGTTCCCTTTGTTGAGAATTCAAACTCTCTTTCAAAACCATTAATGTCCATCTCATTCACAAAACTAAAGGATCCTGTGGCCAAGTTAGATTTTCCCTCTGATATCCGATATCCATTGATGAGCTTGTAATTTACTTCTTCTTGACTCCATTTCCAAATGAATCTGACACTTCTTCTTTATATTTATACTGCCCAGAACTTTCATGTTTTGTTGTACTAATTCAACCAAACAAACAAACAAAACAAACACTTGCACTCAATAACTAGTCTAAAATCATACTTAAAAGCAAACAAGACATACCTTTGAAAACAATTTGAGAGATCCCTCTCTGAGAATAGGAGGACTAGATCCTGGAACTCTAAAGATTGGTTCTGATGTTGCCTTGTCTTTTGGTTAACCAATCTATCAAAACACAGGATACCAACATAATGGCGATCACGGTGGGACCTATTGAATTTATGATAGCTTAGCAAACTATTATAAACTCTTTAGTCCTACAAATCTCTAAGAAAATCAGTTAGTAAGCAATAGAGTAGACTCTGTTTGTTTGAGCACCTTAGCTAAGTGTTAAGATCAAACATAGGACACTCTCATAACCATAGAAATATACAAAATCCAAAAATATTTCAGATTAGATTCATAATAAACATGGTGGTGGAACCATAAAACATTTTACCTTCACAGAAAGCTAAATTTTTTCCACTTGGTGACTCCACAATCCTAAATAGACCTAAAGACTGCACTGGGAAACCCATTACTATCACAACATTATAAAAACTCAGTTAAGAATACTTTGAGGATTAAAGTTTTCTTGCTAAAGATCAGTTAGGCTACTGAAGATTGTCATATTTGGTTAAACTTTTCTTGTTGTTGGGTCTGAAAACATAGCATAGTGGCTTCTATAAGAGTTCATACTAGAGCATATCCTGACCCAAACCCTCCTGAGATAGTTGATAATCCTGAAAGCATACTTAGGAAGTCTCCTAAGGTTCAAGCTTCAACTATTGTCAGACTAGTCCAAAGAGCTAATTCTGTTCCTAAAAACCTTACAGCTCTACAAGATTCACAAGTTGACTTAAGAAATCCATTCAGAACTAGGTCACTTGATGACATAGATCAGATAGATTTAGAGTCTCCATCCTCATCCCTAGATAGAGGTGAACATCTTGGTAGCAGAGAAACTACTCCACCTGATTTACATTTCCTTCATAGTTTTGGTTTCTCTCATCCTAGATCTGCTCAACAATCTCTTGCTGGTCCATCCACTTATATTCTTCACACAAACACTATTCAAGACACTCCATTTTAGCCCACTTTCCCTCTTGTAAATCCACCCCTTTTAAATCCACCTTTCCTTCCAGCCATGGCAACATGGTATGCCCCATTAGTGTTACCACAACCTATGCTTCCCTTACCAAATGATTACCAATCCAAAATTCTTCATTTCACTGGAAATGAACCTACTACTGCCCAACAGCACGTAGATAAGATGAATGATGCCTTTGATTACATGGAGATAAAAGAAGAGACCATTAAGATGAGAATATTTTCCCAAAGTTTAGGAGGAGAAGTAAAAAAATGGTTTAAAAGCTTAACTCCTAACAACATCAATGATCTTCCTTCTTTGCATCAAACATTCATAAATAAATGGGAAATGAAAAATAACCCTCTCCAAATATTAGCAGAGTATAACAGTCTTAAAAGAAATCAAGGGAGAGTGTTCATGACTACTCCACTAGGTTTAAAAGTGTTTACAATGCTCTTCCACCTCACATGAACCTCCCCAAGGCATGGCCTTAGTAAGATATCCTGAAGGTTTTGATGCTGAAATGGCCTATCAACTTAGAGAGAGAGATTACTTAACTCTAGAAGACATGCAGAAGGGAGCTGTGAGTGTAGAAGCAAACATTATTTTGAAAAGAGCTAGGTTAAGATTAGAGAAGAGGGTAACTTATAAAGATGATATTTCACCCTCAACCTCATCTTTCGACTCCAAAATTGACAACCTAGTAAAAGTAATGGAGAAGATGCTTGAAAAGATCAAATTAAATGATAGAGTGCCACCAAGAGAAAGCCAAAACAGAAATAGAAATCATAATTTCAGAAGAGAAAACAATCAAGATAGGCAAAGAGAAAATTACCAACAAATTATACCTCCCTTCCAACAAAAATATGTAGATCAAGAGGAAGAAATGGAGATTGAAAGGTTGGGAGAAGATCATGTAAAATTGATTGGATCAGACAGTGGAGATGTTGTTTTCCTCACTGAAGAAGAACAAGGTTTCTTCTCCTTAGATCAAAATGAAAACACTTATGAGGATTCTGATTATTATAGATTGGGTTTGAAAATGAAATCATGGAGGTGCACAAACAATATGATCTTAGGAGCAAAGGGAACATAGATAATTCAAAAGATAAAAACAGTAGTACTGCTGTTAAGAAATAGCAGAAAATCAGCCTAAGAAGACAGCAGAGAAACCCAACATTTTGGCTAAGAAAACAAATTTAAACAAAGAGAAGAGTAGCCAGCCAAATGTCGAGCAAAGCATCCCTAGCACTTCAGCTAGTGGACCTAACAAAATTGTCCCAAATAGCAGTCTAAAAAAAGTTCAGCAAATCAGAATTGCTGAAAGGAATTCAATTGAAAAAACATATGTAAATATGACAAAATCCATAGTTCCTTTCAGCCTTGAGGGAGAGATTGCAAAGATAAAAATTACCATACCTCTAGCTGAACTAGTAACCCAAGAAGTTTACAAAAACCAAGTTTTGAAAGCTTTGAACTTAGGAAGTGATATTGACACTTTAAACTTGACAGATGAAAAACCTGAGTTGTTGTTTGGTCCAGAAGTTGAAGGAAAATACCAAGAAGGAGCTGTCCCTCCCTTCTATGTCAGTTTGAATATACATGATAGGATATTACACAATGTAATGTTAGACTCTGGAGCTTCACATAATATTATGCCCAAAGTAGTAATGCAAAGCTTAGGTTTAGAAATTACTAAACCATACAAGGATTTGTATTCCTTTGATTCAAGAAGAGTCAAATGCTGGGGTTTAATCAAATATTTATGTGTTAACTTATCTCAAATCCCTACTAAGAGTCTAGTAATGGACATAGTAGTAGCTGACATTCCCCCAAATTATGGCACGCTTTTATCAAGATCATGGGGAGCCAAACTTCAGGGGAGTCTTCAAATGGACATGTCTTATGCCACCATCCCAGTGTTTAACCAAAACATAAGATTATACAGGTAATCCCTCATTACATGGTGAGCAACATAGACAAACCAAACAAGTATCCAATCTATTCCATTCAATCAAGCTTAGATTCCTTTATCTTATACAATGAAGATCAAAACACTCAACAAGAAAAGGAAAACAAAGAGGAAATCAATTTACTAGAACAATCAGAACTTCCCTCAAATCAAATACAAAACATTGGCAATCAGCAATAACAAGAAAATGAGAATGAGGCAGATATAATTTGGACAATAAACTTTGATGGATCTTTTAATAAAACAAGTGCAGGGGTAGGTGTATGGATTCAAAATACAAATCAAAGTTATTCATATAAACTAGATTTTCCATGCACAAATAACATCGCTGAATATGAAGCACTTCTCCTTCGCTTACAATTGCTTAAACAATTAGAAGCCCAAAAAATATCAATCCTAGGAGACTCTGAACTTATCATAAGACAAATCAAAGGAGAATATTCAACTAAAAACCCAAGACTTAGAGAATATCGAAATGCTTCTCTTGATTTATTAAAGACCTTTGAAAAATATGAACTCATTTTCATTCCAAGAGCACAAAATCATCTAGAAAATGAAATTGCCTTCAAAGCTAGCAATTGCCAAATACCTCAGATAAATGAACATCTTAACATAAAAATAAAAAACAGGCCTGCAATGCCTGACAATGAGGACCATTGGCAAGTGTTTGACACTGACAAACACATAGATGATTTCCTAAAATAAGAAAATGATTTTGCCATACTAGAATTAGAAACCAGCCATGAAGAAAACTGTTTAGATGATGAACAAATCCCAGAAATTGAAATGACATATTTTGCTGATATAAATCATTGTGAGAATATTTTTAAAGAAAAATTAATTGACAACGCAGACCAGAAAGACTTGGAAGTGTTACAATGCAATAATGATACAATTCCAAGGGGTCTCACACCTTTAGAACACCTTTTTGACTTCAATGATGTAGCCAAAGAACCAAGAATGGAGCCTATGGAAACATATGTAGAAGGACATAACATAGGCAGCACAACAAAACCCACGATGATAAAACTGTCTAGCACTCTCCTAGCTCACATAAAATTGCAATAGATAGAGCTATTCAAATAATTTAGATATGTGTTTGCTTGGGGGTACAAAGATCTGAAATCTTATGACACTAGCATCATCCAACACAATATTCCTCTAAAGGAAAATCAAAAGCCTTTCAAACAGAAACTAAGGAGGATAAAACCTGTTTTATTGCCTTTAGTTAAGACAAAAATTGAAAATATGTATGATGTTGGGATTATAGTATCCCTTAGATATTCAGAGGGGTGTCCAACTTAGTTTCTGTTAGGAAGAAGACAGGTGAAATCAGGCTCTGTATTGAATTCATAAATCTAAATAGAGCCTCCCTAAAAGACAACTACCCCTTACCCAAGATGGACCATATACTTCAAAGGGTAGTTGGATCAAAAAGAATATCACTATTGGATGGGTTCTTAGGTTACAATCAGGTGTTAGTGCTCCCAAGTGATCAACACAAGACTACTTTTACTACACCTTGGGGCACCTTTATGTATGTCAAAATACCATTTGGTTTGATGAATGCAGGGGCCACCTTCCAAAGGGCCATGGACATAGCCTTCTCAGAAGACATTGGCTATTTTATAATCATTTACCTTGATGACATAACTGTTTTCTCAAAAACTGATGAAGAAGATTTGATTCACTTAAGAAACGTTTTTGAGAAATGTAGGAGATTTGGCTTATCTTTGAATCCCAAGAAGACACTCTTTGGTCTCCAAGAATGTAAAATTCTTGGTCATA
Source organism: Pinus albicaulis (assembly GCA_034641835.2). Lineage (NCBI taxonomy): Eukaryota > Viridiplantae > Streptophyta > Pinopsida > Pinales > Pinaceae > Pinus > Pinus albicaulis. The sequence goes on along the minus strand of CM076575.1, from coordinate 1,153,046,941 downwards.
TAATTTCAGAAGAGGGAATCAAAGTGGACCCTAAAAGGATTGATGGCATATTGAAAATCAGCCATCCAAGAAGCCTCAAAGAATTACAATCTTTCATTGGAAAGATTAATTTTTTGAGGAGATTCATCCCCAACCTTGCTGAGCTATTAAGAAACATTAAAAACATGCTTAAGAAAGAGGTAGGTTTGAAATGGACTACACAAGCTAAACAATCATTTGAACTTGTCAAACAAGCTCTCACTTAATCCCCAGTCTTGATTAGTCCAGATTTCACCAAAGACTTTTATATCTTTTCTTTTGCATCTGAACATACAATAGCTGCAGTATTACTTCAAAAGAATGACTTGGGGAAAGAAAAACCAATATCCTTTTTTAGTAGGGCCATAAGAGATGCTCCTCTCAAATATAACATCATGGAGAAGCAAGCCTTAGCATTAGTGAAAGAATTAAAAGACTTTAGAGTCTACATTTTACACTCTCACATAATTGCTTTTGTTCCACATACTGTTGTCAAGGATATTCTAAGTAAAGAACCTGATGGTAAAAGGGGAAAATGGATTGCTAATATTCTTGAATATGACTTAGAAATCAGGCCCACCAAACTGATTAAAGGGCAGGGATTAGAAAAAATCATGGCTGAGTCAAAATTCCAAGCACTAGATATGAACATGGTGGATGTGTTGGAAGAAATAGAAGAATTCACTACTCCTTTCATTGAAGAAACATTTCTCAATTCTCCTTGGTATGCTGAAATCATTTATGTACTTTTATATTTAAATGCCCCCCCTTCTTTGTCTAAAAATAAAGCTAGATTTTTGAAACAGAAAGCTTTAAATTATTTCATATTAGATGGGGTATTATATTGGAAAAATGCAGTTGGAATTTTGCTTGAATGTTTACTTGAGGATGATGCAGGAAAAATCATGCATGAGTTGCATGAAGGAGAATGTGGAGGACACCTCTACTGGAATACCACAGCAAACAAAATATTCAGATCTGGCCACTATTGGCCCACCCATTTTCCAGATACTCAGAAGTTAGTCATGTCTTGCCATAAGTGTCAAATTTTTGATGGAAAAATAAAACTCCTTCCCTTACCATTACATCCCATCAGTGTTGAGGCACCCTTTCAACAATGGGGCTTGGACTTCATTGCGGAAATTCACCCATCTTCATCAGCCCAACATAAATGGATCCTCACTGCCATTGAATGCTTTACCAAATGGATAGAAGCCATACCATCTAGGAATGCTACTGACTCTGTCATTATCAAGTTCCTTGAAACAAACATCCTATCCATATTTGGTTGTCCTAGAAAAATAATAACAGATAATGCTCCTGCCTTCAAGTCTAAAAGATTGGTTGATTTCTATTACAAATACCACATTACCTTGGGCCACTCTATTGCCTACTATCCCCAAGGAAATGGATTAGCTGAATCCTCCAATAAGAGCCTTATCAACATCATCAAAAAGCTGTTGGATCAGAATCAGAAGTCATGGAACAGTAAGTTGGTTCATGCCTGATGGGCTGATAGATTAACTACAAAGAAGTCAATAAACATGTCTCCCTATCAGCTGGTCTATGGCATGGATTTGGTCTTCCCAACATCATTAGGAGTTCCAGTCATGAAACTCCTTCAATAAGTGCAAATTGAAGAGAATGATATGCAGAGAAGAATCAACTAAACAATTCATTTACAACAGTCCAGAGAAGAAGTCTATGAAATAACGCAGCTAGTCCATGAAAATGTCAAGAAAATATTTGATAAAAGGACTAAGGAAAACAATTTCCAAGTTGGAAATGTGGTTCTTAAATGGGATTCAAGAAGGGAATAGAAGGGAAAACATGGCAAGTTTGAGAATTTGTGGAAAGGACCCTATATTATTCATGCTGAGAGGGGTCATAATGAATTTTTACTGAAATAATTGAATGGAGAAGATCTATATGGAGGTCCTGTCAATGGCAATATGCTCAAACATTACTTCTGTCAAGAGTCATGAGTTTCAAATATTTTTTGTTTTCCATTGTAAATATCATTGTTTAAACATTGCATTCAAAGTTAGAAAAATAAAAATACAAAAACAATAGAAAATAGAAAAGAGGGCAGATTGTAAAACAAGAAAGGTACAACCCCATACCAAAAAAGAGAGACAGAATCTGAAAGTGTGCAAGCTCAAATGCCACTCTTAAAAAAACACACTTCTAGTTATTTATATAGTTTAATCATGACTAATTAGCTTTTCAATTTACTGCTGATAGGTTAGTGAATTAGATCAGCCAAACAACTCAATCTTGGCTTATCAGTAAGGTAGATTAGGATAGAATAACAAAGGTTCCAACAAGCTCAAATCTTGAACCTATGAGATTGATGAAGAACTGGTTCTAATATGCTCAAAACTTGAACCATAAAGAGAGAAAAAACAGCTCAAACAAATTCAAAATCAGAGCTGAAGAGATAATGAAGGATGTTTTGATTTTCAGATCTTAAGACTTCGCAATTTTTTTTTCATTTTCTGCAAATTTTAGTCTATGTGCAGCTTGTTTTTATGCCATAGATTTGCAGCAAGTCAAACTTCTTAATCTTGGCTTAGCTGCTTTTAAATTTCTTGTCTTAGAATTTAGAGAATAAAGTCTGTCAGACAATCTAATCCTGACAAATAGTAGTTAGGTAGAGAAATTTATGAACTCAACTATTTAAACTAAGTTCATGGAGAAATAAGAGTAGAAATAGATTAGTTTCCTGTTTTTCAAAAGAATAAAATGTTGATGAAGAGAGTGTTCTAGTCCAAATGCACTCTGAAATAAGAAAAAATGTTAGGATCAGTAGGAAAGGGTAGGTAGAGATGTTGTTTTGATAGAATTCCATTGTTTTTTATTTTGCTGCAGAGATCATCAAATCAGAGAAAGGTCAGCCAAAAGAAAAGAAAGGTTGCTGCCCAATGGATTAAGACACTGGTTTAATGAAAGCCAGAGATTTACAGCTGAGGTTCTGGACACCTAAAAGATCAGCTGTCCTCCCCAAGTGGAGCCACTGTTAGCCACCCATAAATTCTGTCATACACAATGGTGGCTAGAATTTGTCTTCAAAACTTCAAGAGATAGTTCCCTTTGAAAACTTATCATCTTTTAAAGTTTTTATGATGATTATTACTCTTTGAGTTAATCTTCACTGCTGTTTCCCTTTTATCCTAAAAAACCTGCTGTTCACCAAGAGAAAAACTGCTTAAAACCCCTATTTTCCATAATTTTCACTCCTCCTTTCAGCCATTTCCCCCCTACAAAATCCCCCAAAAATACCTTCATTTAGCCTCTAACACCATTCCAAAATCCCTTTGAAACCTTTTATTCCCCCTTATTTGGTTTTAAATCCTCTTATTTCCCCTACCAGAACCTTATGTTGGCCTTAAAATCCTTGTTTTTGGCTTAAAAACACTCTTTCTGCATATAAAAGTTTTTTAAGCCCCTAAGGGCTTATTACCTTTATCCCACCGCCTCATGTGGCTGAAGCCCCGCATTTGGGCACTTAAAGGGCCTTAAACCATTTCCTAAAGCCTTATTTCCTTGTAATTTTGTTTCCTGACGTTTAAATTTTAAAACAGATATAGACCGTTGATCTCTGCAGATCAACGGTCGTCGAGCCCTATTCATCCTTTCATTCACCCTGCCTTACCTTTTTCTTCTATTCATCCATCCGCCCTTCTTGTTTAATCGCGACCGTCCGTCAAGAAGATCTAATGGCCAAGAATTAACCCGATGGCCCATCGCGCTCGTCCACTACGCGACTAGAAGAACACGTCACCGGGCCCCACTCATCTTTCCACCCATGCATCTTGCCCTCCATCGCGTGCGATCCGCACCGTTGGATCTGCTACCCCCCATCCGATGGCTCAAATCATGTTTTGCATAATTTTTGTGCCTGCAGTTTAATCCTGAAAAAAAAAAGACGTGAAATGAGCGGTATTGGGAGGGACAGGTGTCGGCAAGTGTATGGAATCATGTTTTTTTTGCGAAAATCTGAAACCGCCCCAATGCTGCACGAAAACCATTCTTGTTTTCCGCCTTATCGCTTCCCCCTCCACAATGTAAATCTAGATTTGATCCTAGCCATCGATCTTTGAGATCGGACGGCCCTAACTTAATCCCATCCCCATTCACCTTTCGCCAGATTTTCTCCCAAAGGACTTCATCGACCTATCTCGACCATTCATTGTTCTGATCGAATGGCTCCCATTATTTCGACTTTTCATTCATTTTCCCCTCATTATTCTCCCAAGCACTCCATCAAACGATCTCGGCCACATTACGTTGCGACCCAAAGCCATTTCCATCCATATTTTCTCCCAAAAGATTTCATTGGGCAATCTCCATCAATGGATATTCTAATCTGACGGCTCCGATTTAACCTCGCGCCCAAACCTCCAAAGCAGCTGTTTAACCTATTTTCGCAGGATTTTCTTAACTTTTGTTTGTTTTTTGCAGGTTATAAAGGTTATTTCCAAAGTTTTAAAATGAAATGAAGGCCAGGGATGACGATACACATGCAAATATTCATGCAGAAAGGAGCTAAGTAGGGTTTTAATTCCATGTTTGTCGATACATCCTGATCATCGACGCTTAAACAAACCCTCTGCGCACCTGCAAGCATACAAACACAGTCAGAATTCATTAATTGAACAATATCAGCATTGAAAACAGGAGATCAAAGCATAATCAGAAGATTAAAGGTTTTAATCAAAGCTTGAAAGGATCAAGGCATAAGTTCAAATATCAAGGGTCTAATCCACAAATAAACAGATAAGCACAGTCAACAGTTCGAGGATTGTTAAAGATAAAGTCTCAAGGCCTAAATTAGGCATAAACACAGTGTTTAAAGTAAATCAATGTTTAGAAGGTGAAACATAAAAATATCAGTCGAAGGACACCTTAGAGCCACATCAAAGGGGCTAATTGAATCCCCCAGCTACCCAAAGTGTCACCTGAAGCCTCAATAAATCAAAAGAAGGCCTACTTATTACCCAGTCCAAAGATATTTTCCTAAAGATACCTGAACAATTATTACCAATGAAAGAAAAAATTCTAAACTTTCAGTGAAGTTATTGTAAAATATAAATAGGCCTTAAAGTCAATATTTTTACCCATTAAGCCTTAAAAAGCAGAAACATAGTAAATTAAATAGAGTTGTAATTAAATGCATTCATGCCTTATGGCTTGCATGGTTTTCAAGGCCAGGAGTTGCATTTAGTATCGAATTAATTACACTTCAAACCTAGGAACTCTTCCACCTCCTCATTTTCTTATAAAAACTCCTTGAGGAGCACATTGTAAAGGGTTGGTTTGTCACTAGTTGTAATACTGAAACTCTCTGAAATAATACATAGTCTGTTCAAAGTTGAAGAAGAAATTGAAGTCTTGGAAGCTTGATGATGTTGTGACATGCTTGTTCTTGAGAAGGCTCTATCATTGGATCCCTGAGCTTGGCTGTTGGTTATGTATTTTGAATTGTTTACTGTTTTTCTTGTTATCATTTTGTTTCATAAATTCTTACTACAGTAGGATGAGAAGTTTAGGCTAAGAAATGACTCCTGGAAGCACCTTAGACCTGTTTATCCTTCACTATTCTATGTTTTCTTCTGCTGAGGTATTTTAGAGTCTTTAATCTTTCTCTTCAGTCCTCATGCTTGTTTATTTATCTAATGGTTCAAATAGTTGGTTCCAGCATGATTTATGGTTTTCCCAGCTTGTCTGCTACCATTTGAAAGCTGTTTTTGAAGTCTCCCTTTGAAGTACCATTGTTTATAGTTAGCCAAGGAGGCCTATTTCAATCATACCCTTTGTCCCTACTTGAAAAATTGTTTTAAAGGTCTTTATAATTGTAATAATGGATGTTTTTAGGTGTTCCCTCTTCTATGACTGCAATTATCAGTGAATATTTTTTGTTTTTTAAGTCCTTTGAAATAAAATCTTTGAGGAAATAGTATGTGCTCCCGAATCTTAGATTTCATTTAAAAAGTTGTCTTGAAGTCATCATTTGCTTAAAGTGTGGTTTGTAGAATTCATGGTTAGCCCTGTCTATCAAATACCTCTTTATGTTCAAGTTGTGTTTTTAAGTTCCCTTTGTTGAGAATTCAAACTCTCTTTCAAAACCATTAATGTCCATCTCATTCACAAAAATAAAGGATCCTGTGGCCAAGTTAGATTTTCCCTCTGATATCCCATATCTATTGATGAGCTTGTTATTTACTTCTTCTTGACTCCATTGCCCAATGAATCTAACACTTCTTCTTTCTGTTTATACTACCTAGACCTTTCATGTTCTGCTGTACTAATTCAACCAAACAAACAAACAAAACAAACACTTGCACTCAATAACTAGTCTAAAATCATACTTAAAAGCAAACAAGACATACCTTTGCAAACAATTTGAGAGATCCCTCTCTGAGAACAGGAGTACTAGATTCTGGAACTATAAATATTGGTTCTGATTTTGCCTTGTATTTTGGTTAGCCAATCTATCAAAACACAGGATACCAATGGAGTTTAATAAGGACAGGAATGAAAAAGAGAAAACAGAGAGTAGATCAGGTATGGTGGGGGCTGAATAGAGGTTTTACACCAGAAGGAGACAAACCAGAAGAGAAAATCAAGTAGACATAAGCCAAAAACAACCGAAAGAGACAAGACAAACTCCAATCAATTCCCTAGCGGAGTCGCAAGTTTGTTGGAGAGGTAAATCCCCCCTGCGGATAGAGGCGATCCCTACTAGCCCAAATCGGGTCTAGCAACAATCAAACACACAGTGACGCAGGTCTCTAGTTACAAAAACGACAAAACATAACGAATTTCCTATCTCAGGTCCTATGCAATGGTTGTTGAAGAAAGGATGACACTTCTCGTCCTCCGCTTTGGCAGATCATGATAATTTCGCTTAACATGTCCGAACACGTGCACACATGCGAATAAACACAATGATACATAGCATAGAGTCTAAATATTGTAACCATACATCAGTTAGAGAGGATGTAATTCATTGCATCAAAGGAAAAGACACAGGAGTGAGGCCATAATCAAAGTCGCTTATCATTAAAATAACAAAGGAAAGATACAACCTGAAGCTCTGACACTGGTTCTTCCTTCGACGGGGCTGACAGTGGAGCATGTCTCAATGAAGTTCGTCGGAAATGGGACAAAGCTCTCTCTCTTCGGCTTGGCTCTCAAAGGCTGTCTGGCGATAGTCTCCTTGCTATAAGTTAAATTCTTCTGTTCTCTAGTGCTACTAGGACCACTAGCTTGCTAAGGGAAAAATGCAAGCTTATATAGATGGTGGAAGGGGAGTTGGGATCCCTATAATCATGGGATTGGCCTTATCCTCAAGGAAGCTTCCATGATAGGTGAAAACCACCTCCTATACATGGATATCCGGAGCCAAACCTCCCAACTCATTTTAGAGACTCGTTTAGGAGTTTGTTGGAATCAAACTTCTGCCATTTATTTAAAAAAAAATCCTTATTAAGCTTGGCGCGAGCGAGACACTGGGACAGAGTGCCAGTTTGCACGCCCTCTATGGTGGATTTTCCCCATTGGTGCGAGGGTTGAACTGGCTAGTCGCGCTAAGGCTAAAAGATCAATTTCTAGGGTTTTTCAAGGGAAACTTTCTTCAGAGGAATGATTTTCCTTGTAAAGAGGGATGCCATGAAAGTGATTTCAGGTTATGTCACTGCTCACAGGTCACGGGAAAGGCCCTCCAATGTGCAGGACAGGGGATTGCAGCGACGGTGACAAAATACTGTGTAACACTTAGAATTAGATCAATCACTTCGTCAATTGATGGTAGGTTGGTAGAAATTTTATGGTAACCAGTTGTAAGTTGTTGCTGTGGAACAATAAGGTTTTCCAACAAATTTTAGGCTTCATTCATATGAGGGAAAAGGTGACTATGATGACTCCCTTTGCATAACCTACAAGGAAACCTAACTTTACCCTTTTTCCCATGAAACTGACAATCAATGGTTGATGGATCAATAATAAGTTGATAGGATTATTATAACCATACTTCCAAGACCTTAGGAATACTAGGACAATTGATAAGGGACTGTTCACTCTTACAAATATTGCAAGGGTATTTGGGTTTACGATGCATGTTGGAGATTTCCTTAACACTACCAACACTAACAACCATGGTTGGTTGGTTGAATTATTTCTTATCTTGCTTCTTCTTCTCCTTCTTAGCCACCTGGTTACTAAAATTAAGGATTTTACCAAGCGAAGAAGAATAAAGGGAGGAAGATATGTTGGGAGAAGAAGGTGAAGGGTCAACATGAGGTTGGTGATGTTGAGATGGTGAAATTTTTTGAGGTGAAGCATCCGGTTGAGGTGGAAAAATTTGATTATTCGAGGCCAATGAAGTTGAAAATAACCAAACTGGTAAACCTATGGTAAATCTAGGTAATGAAAATGTAGCCATATAAGGAGGACCAACATTTCCAAAGGAAGGAAAAGTACTAGGATTTTTGTTAAGAGGGGTTGCTTGGTTGGTAAATTCTGGAACTATTGCCATTAGATTCAACTTCAGTGAATTCTATTAACAAAAAAAAACTAACAATTCAAATTCATAATCCACACCTAAGGTCTCTAATAAGTAAAAACAAACAAATGAACATGTGCTATCAAATCTAGGAGTCAAACCACACACAAAAAAATTATTTTCACAGCGAAATCACTAGTTGGTGATGAAATCCAACGTCGCAGAGATCAATGTGAAAAAATAGCAGTTGGAAAAGTTACCTTGACAACCTGCTTAATGAAACAGTCTGGTGCAAGTAACTCCACTCTGCCATCTCGAGTGAAGATTACCCTCCAAAAATTCCAAGTGAGTCTAGTCAACGTCTGTTCCAGGTACAATGGGACCTTCCCTCCACTGTCACCTTGGGAAAAATCATAATATTATAGACACTAAGGTTACCAATAGAGACAATCAAACCTGGGGGAACAATCCTTGGCCCGATATACACACAAGGGAAGAGCAACTAAGCTCAATCTCCTTGAAAGCTCCTTGACATGGTAAATCCAAGTTTTACTGACAAGTGATCCTAAGCTCCTTGACAATGGTTTATCTGAGGTTTACTATTTGTAATGCATGCACATCTTCTATCTTTACCAATGAGGTAGGTACGATTACTCCACTAGGTCTGATATTACTGCATGCTTGACTCTTTTAAGAATATCTTCCCAGAGAAAAATTACAACAATTAGAAATTTTCCTTACCGCAAGATACTATTGTTTGTTTAGTTGCTTTGGAAAGTTAACTACTCCCTATTCCAAAGCACTAATCTTGAACTAGATTGGTGGAAAGAGCCCTAGAAAATGTAAAAATTTCTAGATGAATTTTATTTAGCGCTTTGTTATTTTGGCTGTTTTTTACTCAAAGGGTAAATGGATATGAAACCAGTGGTGTTATGACCTGACCCAAAAATGAATGCAACCGAATATGATAATGTAATCTTTTCACTTCGATTAATCCTAACTAAAGTAAGGAGAGAGGTTCCATTCACTTCCAACAATGCAACAATTGATAAATAAGAGAAAATATAACAAATTCTCTAATGCACTAATTTCAACAAGAAAAACTAATGTTAATCAATTCAAAACATTTTTTTATTTTTATGTTTTAAAACAAGCATAAAATCATGTAAATTCAAATGAGTGCTATCTTTCAATGAGGGACACTATCTTTCGCTCGATGAAATAACTCTTTACAACAAGAATAAATGAATATATGATGAGATTCACTGAAATAAAAGAGATCGACACAACCAATTCCAGAAGTAAAAGATTCTTTTTTGATAGATCAACAAACCAAGAAAACTAAAAACCCAAAACTGTAAAGATAAGTGATTTTCCTCAAAAAGACAATCAAATACACTGATCTAAATCTACGATTGAATTTTCGAGAATGTAAACTATGCAGCTGTAATATATGAAAAATTCACTCGAAAACTATGCAAATGTATTCTATGCACATTTTTCGTTCATATTCTGAAAATGAAAATTCTAACTATGCAAATGTAATCTATGCAAGATAACTCTCAAACACAAGATGATTCCAAATCAGCGAAAGAACAACAAGACTATTTTCCTTCACCAATATAATCTAAATAACCAATCAATTGTAAGTAAAGAAAATTGGGTGAGAATTCCAAAGGTCAAAAATAAAAACACTCAAAGGCGATTAATGCTCAGACACAAAACAAAAACAAAAGCAAAATAAAAAACATGCGAAAATTGTTAAGAAACTAAGACAAACCTTGAAGTAAGACCAAAGGAAATAAAATTAAGAATTTCTCAAAAAAGAAATTTCAAAACACCCAATTAACTTAACATAGACTTAATGAGATTGTAAACAAGCTAACAAGATCATAAAAACAAAAAATCTGGACTTAAATAAGAGAAACCTTAACTTTTTCAAAATTTTTAAAGGGTTGCACAAGTAGACAACAGATTTCAGTGTGCATGCGCACTGTTTCTAAAGAAAAACCATGCACATATGTGCTCTCTTTCTGAACAAAAATCACAGATATCGAAAAAAAAAGAAAAAAGAAAAAAAGAAAAAAAGAAAAAAAAGAAACAAAAAGGGTCTAAAGGCACCAAAGGACACAAAGGTGAACTCGTTCCCTAGCGGATTCACCAATTTGTTTTATGGATAAATCCCTCTTGTGGAGAAGAGCGATCTCCCTAATATCCAAAAATATAACTAGAAACAAACAACCATTTGAATATCTCTTTCCCTAAACTATTGGCTTTTAGATTATCAAAACTTAGAAATGAGGAGGTAGTGCTTCTACCTTTCAACGAGATGTTTGATGTAGACCTTGCCTTTCGTCCTGAAAAATTCCTTCAATGCTGAGAAGAACCTGCAATCACAAACACACAAAGAATCAAAATCACTTGCAGTATATAATAATCCAAATACAAGTTTAACATAATGATCAAGGAGATTAATAATTGTCATTGTTTTATTGAATCTAAAAACAACAGAATGAGAAAAAGGGATCCATATGTATTATCAAGAATATAAAGAGCAACCTTACAACCTGAGCCTTGATGTCATAAGCCTCTTCTAATGTTCTCCTTTCCTTCCCTTGATGAAAAAATATTCATACCCAAAAACAACAACATGAGTTTACAAATTCCAATCCCAAAAGTCTCCCATTCCTTTAGTCCTATGTTGAATTTATAGGGAGGATGAGGAGGTTTCTAGTTCCACTTCTCAAGGGATATGATCCTTAAGAAGAGGAGTTTAGTTCCATATACCAAGGGATGAGGCACATGTATGTAGTGGTTCGAGGTTTCTAGTTTGGATAATATTCCTCAACCAAATCTTCTAGAACTTACTTTTTATTTTTACATGCGTGAACAAACTTGCGTAGTTTTTAGTGGAAGAAAATGCGCAGATTTGCGCGGTTTTTGTTCAGGAAAACTGCGCATGCATGGGTTTTCTTCAAGAAAACCTTGAAGGAGCTCAAAAATGGTTTTTAAGTAGTGAAAACCAAAATTCCTTTTGTCCCTTGCAAATTTTGAATCACCAAAGGTAGATATTCCAGTCAAAAGTTATGTTAATTGTAAGTTATGCACCTTTTAAAATCCTAATTTGTAGACTATCTAGATGGATTAATTTTTTATTGATATATCTTTTAAAATTGTTCCCTTATGAATCTAATGTCTCATCTTGTAGTAATATAACATATCTTCTCTACAATTCCACAATTTTGACCAAAATTTGAGCTGCCAAGTGAAAGTTATGGTAGCTTTCTTAAAACTTGTTGATTTTTGACCTCTTCCAAGACATAACATCTATAGTGTGCATCCAATTTTTCAAATATGATTATGAAACTTTTACTTGAGGTACTTTAATATGTCATCTTACAACCCTAAGAAAATTTCAGTCTTAAAATTCTCTAGTAAAAAGTTACAACAAACCTACCAAGATGACTCATTTAAAAGATGAATTTAGGACTACAAATTAATCCTAACTTCCATAGGGTATATCTCTGAAATTTTAGCAAACCATAATATAGATTTTTTACTCAATTTATCTCAATATCTCTCCTTAATATCTTAAAAATTTATTGTTTGAGGTGTCCCACAAAAAAAGTTATAGTGAAAATTCCAAGAGCACTCTTTCAAAACTAATTTTAGGACCATTCACAAATCCTAACTTCCATAGGCTATATCTATGAAAGTACATTGAACTAGACTCTGATTTTTTTACCAAATTTAATTCAATATGTCTCCTTAATTTTATCAAACTTCATGGTCTTAAGTCTCCCCAAAAAATATGTAATAACAAAAATTCCATGGTGACTGTTTGAAGTATAAAAACCCTATGTCCATATGTTCTTATACCAAACGTTGTACCATACAACAACCCTCCCTTTTACTTAAATTTTAGAAATAAAATTTAAGTAATAGGGTGCCTTTCTTTTTTAGAAATAAAACACTTAGAAATAAAATTCATTGTTTTGGAAAATTTCATATTGTTACGAAACAGAGTCAACATTCAAAAAACTTATGGTCCGATCTAATATACAAGGCCTTACCATAAAAAACAAATCAAAGTTAAAAGTTCAAATCACAATCGGAGAATCGGAGATAACCTTTAAAAGAAATTTCATATGCCCATTTCAAATCTTCCGATGCGATTAGTCCAATCGGAAAATTTCAATCGCTAAGAGTTTAAAACAGTTAATAATAACTTCCGATGCGAAGCGGTCAATCGCAATCGATTAATTGGGACAGTCTTCAAAAAACTCTTTACGCTTAGTTGAAATTTTCCGATCCGATGTGCATTTGATAATAAACGCTTTTAAAAGAAAAATCGAACATTTGTTTAAAATATATGGTAGACCCCACCATTAGAGATCGGAAAGATCTGCAATCGCAATCGATCAAATCGGGATAAACGTATTGTGATACTCATTTGACATTCGAAAACTTCCGATGCGATTCATCTATTTGCATACGAGGATTTTTTTTTTAATATATTAATATATCACAAGCGCCAAATCTTTATTGGTACGAAGGCATTCAATAACAAATCAAATGAATATGGTTTATGATTTGGTTTTAAATACTTAAGTGTGACCCAAAAGGAGCATTTACGCAATATACGAAACAAATAAATGAAAACCATAAATTCATAAATCATTCCGTTTGAGTGGCTTGTTGATCACGACTGAGAGTTTATTGTCTTGCAGAGCCAAAGAACACCAAGTTCTTTCATTCACAGACAAAGGGAAGCGGTAGCAGACGCAGAAATGTCAAAGAGAGGAAGAAGAAACAAGACTGCTCTACCAGTGAAGTTTGCCGAGACTCCTACGGTCTCAAAAGAAAAGCCCATAAAGCTAAGGCTAGTCACAGATACATCATTCCAAGGTCTTGGGAAAATGACATGGGACACAGTCTACAACCTATTGGAAAAAGAAGACCCCAAGGTCACAGTGGAGAAGGCATCAGTTCCAGACGAGGATAGCTCGGATTCTGACTCTGACATCAATGAAAGAACACTTCCAAATTCATTTCTGCATCGAATTGCAGCCAGAGCGAGCATCATGCCTTACTATGATGTAATTCGATGGGTTATTGACAGTGTAAAGATACAAGATAGAACGTTTGTTTCAGCATCTGGAGTGCCTTTCGGCTCGTTTAAAGCAGAAGACTTGAAAGCAATGTACCACCTTCCAGACCCACAGAAGGTGTATAACAAGGAATTTATCAAAGATTTTGTTGATAATAACAAAGTCCAATCCGACCCTATCAAAGATTGGAGGAAAAACCCAGAGAAGCACCGAAATGAAGCATCCGGTATGTATTCTGTAGATTCCCTTCAGCCTCCATATTCCTATGCAGCTGCCATGATGTGTAGGTTATTTGGCAACGATAATTCAGCTAGGTTTTCTATACAAATGGTCCCATTAATCCTAGCTGCTGTGAATTCTGACATTATGGATTGGGCTGTTATTCTTTCTGATAGAATGGCCAATAGGATCCTTGAATACAGACAAGAAAAAACTACTGGAAATTCTACCCCCTTTTTCTTTTGTGCCTATATTCTTGATGCTATTTGTTTCAATTCCGAATTTCCCTTATTTGGATGGAAATGGACTCCCAATAACCCCCTTCCAATCCATATTTATCATAAATTGCTTTGGAAGATTCATTTCCAAGCTAATGTATATAGAATCTGTCATGGTTTCCTCATTCTTGTTTTCCAAACCATTTTTAATCGCTTTCCTCCTAGGTTTTCTGATAAAGCTAAAGCCGACCTGTCTGCAATCGGAGATTGGTTTGGGGAGGAAAAAATTACTTACATCAGGGTTTTTGGTAGTATAGTGGAGCCGCATATTCTTCCACTTTTTGTTCCAGACAAACTTCTCGCTTAAGAAGTTTCCTATCAATTGACAATTGAAGGTATATCCAGGTCTTTGAACAACAGTAAGAAGAAAATGTGGCCTCAATTCCCACTCAATTGTGGTCATTTCACTCTAAATGATTTCAAGCATGCAGAAAAGGAAGTCTCCAAGATAAGAGGTTATAAATTTGCAACCATTCCTGGAAGACAATATGATCCAAAAAAGATAGCATTTGATGTCACTGCTTCAGTTTCAATTGCTCGTTTTGAGCATGAACCAGATATGTTCGATGATTTGTTTGTTTCATTAGATAATTTTCCTCGAATTTTTGACTTGATCAAGTCTAAATTTCAATAGGAGGAAATAAATAAATTTCTCTTATTTAGAAGCCAGAGATTGTTGAGAGTACCTCTGGACCAGCTGAGAACTCAAATCCAAAAATCAGAGACAGAAGGTACATCCGGCCAAACGCTAGTAGAAACATCTACCAGCAAAATCATTACACAATCGGCTGTCAACCAGCCGACTGTACATAATCAAAAAGTGGTAACCATTGACAAACCTGATGTCCCAAAGGGAAATACTGATGATAAATCCAGTCCAAAATTTGGCCAGAAGTCCACTGCTCAGATGACAGACAAATGCACAAATATCAATGATGATGTGCATAATCAAAAGGATGGATCGGATGACAAAAGCACTGAGCAGAGCATAGATAAAGAAAAAGGAAAAGAAATAGCCAAGGAGATTATGGTTTCCACTAATCTTGATGTTTCTTCTCAGCTATTAAAACAATATGATCAGTTTGCTCAACAGCTTGGATTGCAGGATAAAGATGAAGAACAAATGGAGCAGGATATTGAAATCATTCCTGAACATCCTACAGGGCATATTGTATTAAAAGGTGAAGAGATCCCTCCTTTGGATGTATTTTACAGCCCTAAACATAAGGCTGTTGTCAAAAGACAAAGAAAGAAAAGAAAAACAGAACAGGGCATATTTTCTACTCCATCAGAGGAATTTATGAATATTGTTTATAAGAACACAATGAAATGAATCCATTTGAAGACCTCACGAAATTGTCCCAGTATACAGGAGCTTATAGTGCTGCAACAGTGGATAAAGTTGTAGAAGTTTCTCAACTAATAACTCAGAAAAATCTTCACATAGCTTCACTGGAAGAACAAGCTAAGGAGAATCAACAACTGATTAGCCAATTGCAACAACAACTACAGGATCAGACATTCAGGTCTAAAGAATTGGAGAAACAACTTGCTGAAGAAAAGAAGAAGGTTGATGAAAAGCTTCTAGGCAAACAAAAGCAGCTAAATGAAGAAATTTCTAAGTTACAGAGTCTGTTGCAAAATGAGGAAAATGCAAAAATGATTAAAGAAAAGGAATTTCAAGCAACTTTGGATAAGTTTAAAGATTACCCAAAGTTAAATGAATTCAAATCAGAAGCCCTTGAGGCTAATAAACTATTGACTCAGCAGTTAATTGAATTTTGCTCAAAACTATCACAAGCAGAACCTTTTTGTGATATTACTTCATCTTTGATCCAAAATATCATAACTCTTAGACAACAAATAGATGATGCCGATGAAAAGATTTCTGAGTTTCTCAACTGGCAGGATACAGAAAAGGGAAAAGAAGAAAATCTTCCTAGGATAGAGGAAAAACACAAAGAAATCTTGTTTACAGAATGGGAACATCAATTAATGAAAGCTGATAGAGCAATATCAAGGGCCAGAAATATAATGAATAATCTCACGCAATTCATAAATGATAGCTTATATTCAATTAATCTCATTTCAGACTGTGTTCCTGGCAGTTTGCCAAAAATAAAAGAAACTGAAGACAGGTGGAGAGAAGAAATGGAAAGGAAAAATCAACAAATCGGCAAACTTCAAACGATATCCTGGGATAGTATGTGGACTCATTTGATCAAGCCAAACAATCAACAGACAGCTATCAAACTTCTATCAAACGCTGTCGATTGTCTAATTCCAGAATTTTCTGATGCCACCTATACTGGACAGTTGCATTCTGAGATGAGTCATCCACCAAGACTCCGAGATATTTTGAACATTTGCAACTTGGCTTCATCAAGCAAGGGAGAGAAACAATGAATCAGTTTCATTCAAGATAGCATTTTAGTTTTAATTTGATAGATTGTAGCAGTAGTATTAGGATTTTGTTATGTAATTTATTATTTAAATCCCTCTCATGCATTTAGAGAGGGATCGGAAGTTGTAATATTTTTGGGATTTGGAGCTAACATTTCTGTACTTCATTTCTTATTATATTTATATGAAAGATCACATCTGGTGATTTTGGTGCTAAAAATTATCTTTGAAGTGTTGCATTTTTGTGCCTTTGGATTTAATTTTACATCGGAGTTGCTAGATCAGAGTATCACATTTCGTTTGACAATCTGCAAGATGAATGAGGTATTTTTATCTGTTCACTGTTGATTTTCTCTGTTATATGGTATTCATTTGAAGAATTTGCTATCATTTATATATTTGATTTTCATAATATTTCCTTTTATATTATCATTTCTGAGTATAATTGGAATGTTATCATTTATAGGCATAGATGAATGGTATATAATGATGAATGCAATATGCTAATATAACTCTGTTTAATTTATTAAACAGAGTTATCTTTATTCGTTTCTACACATTTCAATTTAACTAATAATACATTTCCATGGTTATTATTAGATTGAAACAATCCTAAGTTGTATTCACATATAAACACCCGGGTTAAAATTAGAATTTCTTTATCAGTATTTAGTTTAGATTAGATAGTTTTATTTTCTGTTAATTTAGTCCCATTTTCACCCATCCAATTCAATCCACTTAGTTATAAGGAAACTGGTCCTTTAAATCCGGTCGGAGCCACCATCCCAAACGGAAAAGGAGCTGTCTTAAGGTCCCGACCGGGTGGTTTTCCCCCAATGTTTGAAGCAGAGATTTTCTAGGCTTCAACATTTTTGGTGCTAGAAGGAGGGCCTTCAACTGTGAATGGCAAGCAAACCCAAATCTACAAACCATTCTAAGAGTAATTCTCCCTCCACATCACCTCATACTTCCCAATTGCCTGCTGATTCCTCAGCATCCAAGCAAGAAGAAGAGGTATCCACTATCACTGCTCAAACCCACCATACTTCAGAACAATTAAGTCTTGAATCTCCTGAAGTTCAGTCTCTCATCCAGAAACTTCAGTGCTTCTCGATTTCACCACAGAAATCTGAGCTATCTCAAAGCAGTGAGACTTCGCAATTCAATCTACCTCACCCTCTTACTAGACTTCAGAGTGAAAAGCTCGGTATTGAACCTACTGAATTTCCTTTACCTAAAAGGAAAAGAGCAAAGAAAAATACTGAAGATTCTGACAGTGAAGCACTTTCATCCACATCTTCCATCTCATCTTCCCCAGTGCGAAGTCAACCATCCACTCCCTCATTACATATCGTTGTTCATCAGGAATTGGGAACTTCAACATCTCAACCTGCTCACTCCTCAATATCAATTCCTTCCCAGACATCTGGAATTTCAACAACAGTATCATCCACCACTGGTATTACAATGGTAGATCCATGGACCAGACCTGGTGCAGTCAACATGCCCGCACCATTACATGCATTACCTGATGCTCCTGAAAAATAGCTACCCAAGTTTAATCCAGAAAATGGAACCCAAGCTGAGGAACATATCAATAACTTCATGTTAGCAGTTAATTTGAAGGGAGTAACTGAGCAAGATGTCGTTGTTAGGCTTTTTCCTTATACATTGCAAGGATCAGCAGGATCCTGGTATTTTTCCCTGCCTTTTGATTCTATTACCAGTTGGGACATTTGCCAAGAACAGTTTCTCACTAAGTATGGAGACGATAGATCTTTAGCTACATTAATAAATGATCTCTCCAATCTTAGGATAGAGCATAGGGAACCTATTAAAGAATTTAATGCTCGTTTCAATAAACTTTTGAATAAAATCCCAACGACTTCCAAACCAAGTGAACAAATCAGAAGTGAGTGGTATATTACTGCCCTACCCGCCAATATAGCTATTTTTGTAGACAGGGCCGCAAAACCAACACTTGCTGAAAACATGAAAGAAGCACTTGCTGTGGAAAAACGTATTAATGCTCTAGAAAAGAAAGCGGCTCTCGAGGAAAGAAAAACCAAAAAAGTTTCATTCAAAGAAGACTCAAAGAAGAAAATCTCGAAAGATCCATATGATATGGAAGGCCTCCAAAAGGTCCTCAAGACTATGTCAAATGAAATGATTGAAATTAAGAAACAAGTAGCTGAAACTTCAACCAAAAGGCCCTTTAAGAGTTATAAGAAAACCAAATCAAAACCACCAAATATCGTATCTTATGCAGATTCAGATCAAGAAGAGGAAGAAGAGGAAACAATCTCATTAACTGATAATGAAGAGGAAATTGTTGAATGTCATGGCATGTGGGATTTCATACTGCCCAACTCCGATACAGATAATGATGAAGAAGCTTTACCTGTCTCTACTAGGAGTAAAGGTACTTCCGAACCTGTTCAGACAACTTCAAAGAAACGGAGTGCAGGTGCTGCTACAACAAAAGAAAAAGTACCTACAAATAAATCACCCGCAGCAGTCCCCCAAAACCTACCTTCAACTTCAAGTACTCCTCCAACATCCAAAACATTAGTAGTATCCGATTCAATGGATTACAATATTGTTGATGATATGAAGAAAACTAAGGCAAACATTACTATGTTTGAACTTAGTAAATTAAAACATCAGCATAAATTGCTTCTCAAAGAATTGAATGCTGTTCCCTGTTCACCTCTTCCCAGTGCTAAAGCTGCAAATTATTCTGGTCAACCACCTTCTGGTATGATAGAAGCTACTGATTCAGTCCTGATTGGGGATAGATCAAATTCTCACACTCCACCCTTCCTTTTGACTTTTGAGATCTACAACAAAAACCTACACAATTGTTTGATTGACTCAGGGGCATCATCCAATATAATGCCAGCTTCAGTTTGTTCCAAGCTGAACATAGAACCCCAAAAGTCTTCCATACATATTGTACAGTTAGACAGAAGCAAGGTCCAGGTTTTAGGAGAGATTAACTCTGTAACTATCAGGTTAGCAGCTGATCCACGGGTAGTTCAACGAATTGATATCTTAATAGCTGATATACCGGAATTTTATGGGTTGATTTTGAGTAGAGATTGGTCTGAAAAGCTCCACGGGTATATTTCTACCGATTGGTCTCACATGTGGTTACCTTATAGGGGAAAGCCAAATCAAATAAAAATCAATCGAGAGAAACACATGACCCATACTGTAACAGATTTTGAACAGGAAAATCAACCAATTGCATTTAATAACAACATCTTGGGAAATTATTCATCGGAGTCATTTTTTGGAAATCTCACTGCCCAACCATCCCCTTTCTCAGTAAACAGTTTAACATCACAGATTGAAAACTATTCACAAACTGATAGGTCAAGATGTTTTAATGATACTGGGGAAACTGTAAATAATATTGTTAATACTTCTTTATTTTGGTCTTTATATTTTGATGGCTCTAAATCTAATGAAGGTTCAGGAGCAGGGTGTATCTTGGTTAGCCCGCAAGGTAAAAAAACAATGATGTCCTGTAGGTTAGAATTTGAATGCACAAACAATACAGCCGAGTATGAAGCTTTAGTCCAAGGTCTGTATAAAGCGATTGGCCTCAAAGTGCAATATTTGAAAGTATTCGGCGATTCTGAAATTATTGTCAAGCAGGTGAGAAATACAATTCACTGTCTCTCAAATCACCTCAAACATTATCAATCACTGGTACAAGAACTCACCACACACTTTTCTGCATTCAATATTTCTTCTATCCCTAGGTCTCAAAATTCAGCAGCAGACTTGCTAGCCAATGTTGCCTCCAGAATCATACCCTCCGAAGATTACAGCCCAGATAGATTTTCAATAGAATTACTTTTTCGACCATCTGTCCCGGACAATGTCACAAATTGGAGAGTTTTTTACCATGATCAGGATATCTTAAATTTCATGACTTCATAGAAATCATATGATGATCAAATTATTGATGAAGAAGATCACGATTTACAAATTGCTTCAAAAGATAATGAAAATCCCATTCCGAAATCTGTTGTTAGATTGGAGGACTTATATGATATTAAAGACAGATTCAAGAAAGTCACTAATACCAAGCTTGAAAGTTCTACTTTGAAATTTGAATTAGTGAATCTTGGGTCTGATTCAAAACCTCAAAATGTTAATTTAGGACTTAATTTAACATCAGAGGAAAGGGATGCCTTTATTAAACTATTGAACAAATACAAAAATGTTTTCGCTTGGAATTATGATGATTTAAAAACATATGATACTTCAGTTATTCAGCACACAATTCCAATGCTTCCCGATATTAAACCTGTTCAACAAAAACTAAGGAAAGTTCATCCAAATCTTGAAGATCAAATCAAATCAGAACTTAATAAACTTTTGAAAGCCAAAATCATTTTTCCTGTCAGGCATTCCAATTGGGTTTCCAATATGGTACCTGTAAGGAAGAAAAATGGTGATATAAGAATCTGTATTGATTTCAGAAATTTAAACAAGGCATGTTTGAAAGACAATTTCCCATTGCCAACCATGGAGCATATACTTCAAAAAGTAGCTGGTTCTGAACTTATGTCCTTTCTTGATGGATTTTCAGGCTATAATCAAGTCTTGGTTCATCCAGATGACAGATTGAAAACAACTTTCAGAACGAAATGGGGAACTTATGCTTATCAAAAAATGCCTTTTGGATTAATAAATGCAGAAGCAACTTTCCAAAGAGCCATGGACATAGCATTTAAAGGTATGATCAATAAATCAGTTGTTGTTTATCTCGATGATATAACAGTATTCTCAAAAAACAGAACCAATCATCTACATGATCTAAAACAAATATTTGAAAGATGTAGAAGGTTTGGTATTTCCTTAAATCCGAAAAAATCTTTCTTTGCTTTGGATGAAGGAAAAATTTTAGGATTTGTTGTGTCAAAAGATGGTATATACATTGATCCAGACAGAGTTAAAGAGATCTCTGATATTTCTTTACCTCATAACAAAAAATCCATGCAATCATTTCTTAGACAGATCAATTTTGTAAAAAGATTCATTCCTGATTTTTCTTTAATTGTTTTACCTATGCAAAATATGATCAAGAAGAATTCAGTATTTAAATGGGGGCATAAAGAAAAAGAAGCCTTTGAGTTAATCAAACAGGCAATCATTAATGCACCAGCATTAAGTACTCCGGATTTTTCTAAAGATTTTATTTTGTATGCTTTAGCCACAGAGACATCTTATGCAGCTGTTTTAACACAACTCAATGATCAGAAAATTGAAGCACCAATTTCATTCTTTAGTTCAAATCTGCAAGGAGCTGAACTGAATTATTCCGATGTTGAAAAACAAGCCTTTGCTGTGTTCAAATCAATCAAACATTTCAGACCTTTTCTCTTAAAAACTCATACAAAAATCATTGTCCCATTCTCAGCAGTGAGGCAATTATTAATTCAGAGAGAAGTAGGAGAAAAACGAGCTAACTGGGTAACAACCTTACAAGAATATGATGTTGATATTAAACCAGCTAAGATTGTTAGAGGACAAGGTTTTTGCAGATTATTAGCAGGAGCTCATAATATACCAGACAATGATCATTCAAATCAAGATATTCAAGTAAATCAGATAAGTGTTACGGATTCTGAGTCTCAGTATTCTAATCTCATCTATTACTTGAAAAATGGGTATGCTCCTTCTGATCTCAGTTATAAGAAAAAACGTGCTTTAAGATTAAAAGCTGTTAAATATGAGATCATTGATAATGTGTTATTTAGAAGAAATTATGATTCAATTTTGTTGAGATGTCTTGAAAAGAATGAGGCTGAAAAGGTTTTGCAGGAGTTGCATGATGGACCAGCAGGAGGTCATTTTGGAGGTGATACCACAGCTCACAAAATAATTCGTGCTGGCTATTATTGGCCTACCCTTTTTAAAGATACACATGAATATGTAAGAAAGTGCAGAATCTGCCAAACTGCAAGTGGAAGGCAAAGGAAACCAGCTTTTCCTTTGCAACCAGTAAATATTGAGCAACCATTTGAACAATAGGGACTTGACATTATTGGTGAGATAGTACCTCATTCTTCCAAGCAGCACAAGTACATTCTTACTGCAACCGATTATTTTACAAAATGGGTAGAGGCAATCCCTTTGAAGGTAGCCAATTCTGAGGCAATTATTGATTTCATAGATCAATTTATCATAACCAGGTTTGGTGTACCTCAAGCTCTTGTCTTTGATAATGCATCTTATTTTTCAGGAAACAGTTTAATAGAATTTGCGGTTAAAAGAGGTTTTAAACTCAAATATTCAGCAAATTATTACCCACAAGGTAATGGGTTAGCTGAATCCACCAATAAAAATCTCATCAAGATTATTAAAAGGACTATCGATCAAAATCAAAAGAATTGGCATAAATCTTTAATCTTTGCATTATGGGTTGATCGTATTACAGAGAAAGTTTCAATCGGAACTTCACCTTTTAATTTAGTTTATGGAAAAGAAGCTGTGATACCCTCAAATTTAACTCTTCCATCATTAGCCCTAGTACAATTTATTGAAGAAAATCCTTCTTCATCCATTCAATTGAGGTATGATCAAATCCTTAAACTAGAAGAAGAAAGAGATAAAGCTAGAATTGTTCATGAAAAACATCAACAGCTTGTGAAATCTTCTTTTGATGCAAGTTCTATTGGCTCAAAAATTTTATCGATTGGTGATTTTGTTCTAAAATGGGATAAGGCACATGAGGAAAAAGGTAAACATACCAAATTTCAAAAGATGTGGCTTGGACCATTTCAGATCGTTGAAAAGATAGGCTCAAATACATTCATGCTCCAAGATCTAACAAGTAAGAGAGAATCTCTTCCTGTAAATGGGCTTATCTTAAAGAAATTCTTCTCATAAGAAGGTAACCCCTTCTTAAATTGTACATATTCCTTTTTGCAAAGTCTTTTATTGTTTTTATAAATAAAGGTTGTTAATAAGTCTCTAATTGACTGTTTACTTGATAGAAAAATTCTTAAGAAAAATATTATAAATATTTATTTTAGTGTAAATAAGAATTTTTAGAGAAATGATTATATTCTCTTGATAGTTTTAAATAAGATGTTAAACTTTGAAAGATTATACCAATTATTTGCATAATCTTTTTGGAAAAACTTGAGGAAAATGTAAATCATTACAATTTTATTAAGCAGAGAGAAGTTATCTATAAAAGTAAAGATTATTCAAGTCTTGGTACTCAAAAAACTCAGAAAATTGTCATCCATTGATTCTTAAGGATAAGACTAGTTCACCCCATTCATTTAGGTTGTGATTTTTTAGAATATAATTCTAAGAAATTATTAAAAAATTCTTTTAAGAGATAAGAGGTCTCATCATGAGCCGACTTACCATATTCATAAGAAATAATAAAACTGACATTACCAATACTGCCTATCAAAACAGGGTAATGGCTTATTAATATAAGACAAGGGGTCTCATCACGAGCCAGCTTGTTCAGTTTAATTATAACTATTGAATGGCATTGTTAAAAACTGGCTACCAAACCAGAACAATGGCTCTTAAAAAGAAATAAAAAATAAATAAAAGACAAAAACATGAGATAACATGTCTTATGAATTTATCTTTTAAAAAGTCATAATCTTAGTTGAATGGGACAATGAATAGTTAATAGTTAAAAGGTAACCCTGTCGAGACTATGAACGTTTGCAGGCAGCAGAGGCAATACCTATGACAATAGAGTATATTATCAAAACCAAGCTTGAAGAAATCCACTTACTTCATTATTAATACCAATCAAAGCTTAAGATAACTCAAAATGTTTTTATTCTCAAGAAACTAGAAAGAAATTGTTAATAATTTTATTCTTTTTCATAAGTTAGATTTTATTTTTGAGTATCCTAGGATAATTTTTATTTACCTTTAAAAATCTTTACTTACTTAAAATATAGTATTCATTCTATTTTTCAGAGATAACTGGTTCTTTCAAGTGAATCGCCAATTGTTGTACCATACAACAACCCTCCCTTTTACTTAAATTTTAGAAATAAAATTTAAGTAATAGGGTCCCTTTCTTTTTTAGAAATAAAACACTTAGAAATCAAATTCATTGTTTTGGAAAATTTCATATTGTTACGAAACAGAGTCGACATTCAAAAAACTTATGGTCCGATCTAATATACAAGGCCTTACCATAAAAAACAAATCAAAGTTAAAAGTTCAAATCGCAATCGGAGAATCGGAGATAACCTTTAAAAGAAATTTCATATGCCCATTTCAAATCTTCCGATGCGATTAGTCCAATCGGAAAATTTCAATCGCTAAGAGTTTAAAACAATTAATAATAACTTCCGATGCGAAGCGGTCAATCGCAATCGATTAATCGGGACAGTCTTCAAAAAACTCTTTACGCTTAGTTGAAATTTTCCGATCCGATGTGCATTTGATAATAAACGCTTTTAAAAGAAAAATCGAACATTTGTTTAAAATATATGGTAGACCCCACCATTAGAGATCAAAAAGATCTGCAATCGCAATCGATCAATCGGGATAAACGTATTGTGATACTCATTTGACATTCGAAAAACTTCCAATGCGATTCATCTATTTGCATACGAGGATTTTTTTTGAATATATTAATATATCACAAGCGCCAAATCTTTATTGGTACGAAGGCATTCAATAACGAATCAAATGAATATGGTTTATGATTTGGTTTTAAATACTTAAGTGTGACCCAAAAGGAGCATTTACGCAATATACGAAAAAAATAAATGAAAACCATAAGTTCATAAATCATTCCGTTTGAGTGGCTTGTTGATCACGACTGAGAGTTTATTGTCTTGCAGAGCCAAAGAACAACAAGTTTTTTCATTCACAGACAAAGGGAAGCTGTAGCAGACGCAGAAATGTCAAAGAGAGGAAGAAGAAACAAGACTACTCTACCAGTGAAGCTTGCCGAAACTCCTACGGTCTCAAAAGAAAAGCCCATAAAGCCAAGGCTAGTCACAGATACATCATGCCAAGGTCTTGGGAAAATGACATGGGACACAGTCTACAACCTATTGGAAAAAGAAAACCCCAAGGTCACAGTGGAGAAGGCATCAGTTCCAGACGAGGATAGCTCGGATTCTGACTCTGACATCAATGAAAGAACACTTGCAAATTCATTTCTACATCGAATTGCAGCCAGAGCGAGCATCATGCCTTACTATGATGTAGTTCGATGGGTTATTGACAGTGTAAAGATACAAGATAGAACGTTTGTTTCAGCATATGGAGTGCCTTTCGGCTCGTTTAAAGCAGAAGACTTGAAAGCAATGTACCACCTTCCAGACCCACAGAAGGTGTATAACAAGGAATTTATCAAAGATTTTGCTGATAATAACAAAGTCCAATCCGACCCTATCAAAGAGTGGAGGAAAAACCCAGAGAAGCACCGAAATGAAGCATCCGGTATGCATTCTGTAGATTCTCTTCTGCCTCCATATTCCTATGCAGCTGCCATGATGTGTAGGTTATTTGGAAATGATAATTCAGCTAGGTTTTCTATACAAATGGTCCCATTAATCCTAGCTGCTGTGAATTCCGACATTATGGATTGGGCTGTTATTCTTTCTGATAGAATGGCCAATAGGATCCTTGAATACAGACAAGAAAAAACTGTTGGAAATTCTACTCCCTTTTTCTTTTGTGCCTATATTCTTGATGCTATTTGTTTCAATTCCGAATTTCCCTTATTTGGATGGAAATGGACTCCCAAAGACCCTCTTCCAATCCATATTTATCATAAATTGCTTTGGAAGATTCATTTCCAAGCTAATGTATATAGAATCTCTCATGGTTTCCTCATCCCTGTTTTCCAAACCATTTTTAATCGCTTTCCTCCTAGGTTTTCTGATAAAGCTAAAGCCGACCTGTTTGCAATCGGAGATTGGTTTGGGGAGGAAAAATTTACTTACATCAGGGTTTTTGGTAGTATAGTGGAGCCGCATGTTCTTCCGCTTTTTGTTCCAGACAAACTTCTCGCTCAAGAAGTTTCTTATCAATTGACAATTGAAGGTATATCCAGGTCTTTGAACAACAGTAAGAAGAGAATGTGGCGTCAATTCCCACTCAATTGTGGTCATTTCACTCTAAATGATTTCAAGCATGCATAAAAGGAAGTCTCCAAGATAAGAGGTTGTAAATTTGCAACCATTCCTGGAAGACAATATGATCCAAAAAAGATAGCATTTGATGTCACTGCTTCAGTTTCAATTGCTCGTTTTGAGCATGAACCAGATATGTTCGATGATTTGTTTGTTTCATTAGATAATTTTCCTCGAATTTTTGACTTAGTCAAGTCTAAATTTCAACAGGAGGAAATAAATAAATTTCTCTTATTTAGAAGCCAGAGATTGTTGAGAGTACCTCTGGACCAGCTGAGAACTCAAATCCAAAAATCAGAGACAGAAGGTACATCCGGCCAAACGCTAGTGGAAACATCTACCAGCAAAATCATTACACAATCGGCTGTCAACCAGCCGACTATACATACTCAAAAAGTGGTCACCATTGACAAACCTGATGTTCCAAAGGGAAATACTGATGATCAATCCAGTCCCAAATCTGGTCAGAAGTCCACTGCTCAAATGACAGACAAATGCACAAATATCAATGATGATGTGCATAATCAAAAGGATGGATCGGATGACAAAAGCACTGAGCAGAGCATAGATAAAGAAAAAGAAATAGCTAAGGAGATTATGGTTTCCACTAATCTTGATGTTTCTTCTCAGCTATTAAAACAATATGATCAGTTTGCTCAACAGCTTGGATTGCAGGATAAAGATGAAGAACAAATAGAGCAGGATGTTGAAATCATTCCTGAACATCCTACATGGCATATTGTATTAAAAGGTGAAGAGATCCCTCCTTTGGATGTATTTTATAGCCCTAAACATAAGGCTGTTGTCAAAAGACAAAGAAAGAAGAGAAAAACAGAACAGGGCATATTTTCTACTCCATCAGAGGAATTTATGAATATTGTTTATAAGAACAATGAAATGAATCCATTTGAAGACCTCACGAAATTGTCCCAGTATACAGGAGCTTATAGTGCTGCAACAGTGGATAAAGTTGTAGAAGTTTCTCAACTGGTAACTCAGAAAGATCTTCACATAGATTCACTAGAAGAACAGGCTAAGGAGAATCAGCAACTGATTAGCCAATTGCAACAGCAACTACAGGATCAGACACTCAGGTCTAAAGAATTGGAGAAACAGCTTGCTGAAGAAAAGAAGAGAGTTGATGAAAAGCTTCTAGGCAAACAAAAGCAGCTAAATGAAGAAATTTCTAAGTTACAAAGTCTGCTACAAAATGAGGAAAATGCAAAATTGATGCAAGAAAAGGAATTTCAAGCAACTTTGGATAAGTTTAAAGGTTACCCAAATTTAAATGAATTCAAATCAGAAGCCCTTGAGGCTAATAAACTATTGACTCAGCAGTTAATTGAATTTTGCTCAAAACTGTCACAAGCAGAACCTTTATGTGATATTACTTCATCTTTGATCCAAAATATCATAACTCTTAGACAAGAAATAGATGATGCCGATGAAAAGATTTCTGAGTTTCTCAACTGGCAGGATACAGAAAAGGGAAAAGAAGCAAATCTTCCTAGGATAGAGGAAAAACACGAAGAAATCTTGTTTACAGAATGGGAACATCAATTAATGAAAGCTGATAGAGCAATATCAAGGGCCAGAAATATAATGAATAATCTCACGCAATTCATAAATGACAGCTTATATTCAATTAATCTCATTTCAGACTGTGTTCCTGGCAGTTTGCCACAAATAAAAGAAACTGAAGACAGGTGGAGAGAAGAAATGGAAAGGAAAAGTCAACAAATCGGCAAACTTCAAACGATATCCTGGGATAGTATGTGGACTCATTTGATCAAGCCAAACAATCAACAGACATCTATCAAACTTCTATCAAACGCTGTCGATTGTCTAAATTCCAGAATTTTCTGATGCCACCTATGCTGGACAGTTGCATTCTGAGATGAGTCATCCACCAAGACTCCGAGATATGTTGAACATTTACAACTTGGCTTCATCAAGCGAGGGAGAAAAGCAATGAATCATTTTTCATTCAAGATAGCATTTTAGTTTTAATTGGATAGATTGTAGCAGTAGTATTAGGATTTTGTTATGTAATTTATTATTTAAATCCCTCTCATGCATTTAGAGAAGGATCGGAAGTTGTAATATTTTTGGGATTTGGAGCTAACATTTATGTACTTCATTTCTTATTATATTTATATGAAAGATCACATCTGGTGATTTTTGTGCTAAAAATTATCTTTGAAGTGTTTAAAAGGTGAGGAGATCCCTCCTTTGGATGTATTTTACAGCCCTAAACATAAGGCTGTTGTCAAAAGACAAAGAAAGAAAAGAAAAACAGAAAAGGGTATATTTTCTACTCCATCAGATGAGTTTATGAATATTGTTTATAAGAACAATGAAATGAATCCATTTGAAGACCTTACGAAATTGTCCCAGTATACAGGAGCTTATAGTGCTGCAACAGTGGATAAAGTTGTAGAAGTTTCTCAACTAATAACTCGGAAAGATCTTCACATAGCTTCACTGGAAGAAAAAGCTAAGGAGAATCAGCAACTGATCAGCCAATTGCAACAACAACTACAGGATCAGACATTCAGGTCTAAAGAATTGGAGAAACAGCTTGCTGAAGAAAAGAAGAAGGTTGATGAAAAGCTTTTAGGCAAACAAAAGCAGCTAAATGAAGAAATTTCTAAGTTACAGAGTTTGTTACAAAATGAGGAAAAGGCAAAAATGATTCAAGAAAAGGAATTTCAAGCAACTTTGGATAAGTTTAAAGATTATCCAAAGTTATATGAATTCAAATCGGAAGCCCTTGAGGCTAATAAATTATTGACTCAGCAGTTAATTGAATTTTGCTCAAAACTGTCACAAGCAGAACCTTTTTGTGAGATTACTTCATCTTTGATCCAAACTATCATAACTCTTAGACAAGAAATAGATGATGCCGATGAAAAGATTTATGAGTTTCTCAACTGGCAGGATACAGAAAAGGGAAAAGAAGCAAATCTTCCTAGGATAGAGGAAAAACACAAAGAAATCTTGTTTACAGAATGGGAACATCAATTAATGAAATCTGATAGAGCAATATCAAGGGCCGGAAATATAATGAATAATCTCACGCAATTCATAAATGACAGCTTATATTCAATTAATCTCATTTCAGACTGTGTTCCTGGCAGTTTGCCAAAGATAAAAGAGACTGAAGACAGGTGGAGAGAAGAAATGGAAAGGAAAAGTCAACAAATCGGCAAACTTCAAACTATATC
>CM076575.1:1152961039-1153016922 GCA_034641835.2 Pinus albicaulis | reverse complement strand
TATGAAACTTGCACCTTAAAAATGTTAATAAGTTAATGAATACAATCCAATTCAAGGGAAAAATATACTTTTACAATGAATACAACACAATACAAGATATGATTATCCTAATATTATGTCTCCTTGGTATATATGTAGTAAACAAAAGGTAGAATTATAATGAAAGGGTACAATGAAAGGTATTGGCCTATGCAACAACATAACAATAAATCAATACCTAGCGCTTAATACGGTGTTTGAGGGTTCATATGGGCCTATATATGGCTTAACCCAACACCATGGGTGGGAGGTTTGTTATGAAACCAAATCACAAAATAGAATAAAAAATAGATCAATGACTTATAAATAAGCCTCTTCGAGGGGGAAACCTCCTTTACATTACATAAATGAACAATTCTTGGATGATTCAAATGAAAAAACCTCCTTTCTATATATAGGAGTCCAAGGGGTCACAATATAATCCTAACTGACATAACAATAACAAGGTAAGGGCACAAAAATAACAATAGTGGGCTTCTAGGGGGCACAATAGTAACAATATGGGGACTACATGGGCACAACAATAACACTAAGGGGGCTATTCTAACAATGAAAATAAGAGGATACACTAGTATTATAGGGACCTAACATGCCCCTTTCCTTCCAACAAGTGTTTTCCTTAATGCTTGATTATTTCTGGATGCTTTTGTATAAAATTCTCATCCTCCCAAGTGGAATCTTCAATAGGTAAGTTATTCCAATTGATGAGATACTCTGAAATTGATTGATTTCATAGCTATAGAGATATTGGTTCCTTGAATACTTCAAGTTCCAATATTATTTTCCCTTCCTCGTCAAGTTCTGGCAATATTGTTTGAACTGGGACTTGCTCCATCTGTAGTATCCATGTTTATCGGATCCTTGCCACAAAAGTTCCTCATATCGATCTTTGGAATATGATGGGTCTTTAATCCAACGTTAGAGTTTATGAAATCATGATTAACGTTTATTTTATTCTCATCATGAGTTTCCCGCACTACCTTTTCTCCATTAGGAATCATTCCTTATAGCAACTTAGTCAAACCTCCATTCAAACCTTCCATGTTTGCTTTTAGTTTTTCTTCTGTACCATCGATCTTAGCTTCCATTCCATTCTTCAGACCATCCATCTTAGCTTCCAAGCCTTTCATCAAACCATCCATCTTATCTTTCATTTCATTTTTGGTTACTTTTTGTGAGAGCGGAATTTGTTGCAATTGGTCTCGTAATTTTGATATATGATGTTGCAATTCTTCCTCTTCATGCATCATGGTAGAGTTTTCTGAGGGCTTAGTGGGTGTAGAATTATTTTTTGGGGGCATTTTAGGGCTTCAATATGTCCTTGGAATAACTTCAAACTTATTTTTCAAGCAATACTTATGCAATTTAAAAAAAATATACACACCTTTTTCTTGCTTTTGAGAAGCTCGATATTGAAACTGATGTATCTTTGTAATTTCGAATCCCCAAGATTTTAACTTTGGTCTTGTAGTATCCCTCTTAGTATTCTTTCCAATGCTATAGGTAAGATCTGATTTGGATTCTTCAAGGAAAAGCTATGCCCAATCTCCCACAATGACCTAATTATGGACTAGTTCAGTAGAGTGCAATTGTACAACGTGCCACGTATCATTGTTTCATCCTTCAGCTATGGAATCGATACAAAAGAAACTAAAGTCTGTGCACTTTCGACCACTTTTTATAGACTTCCAATCCGATGTCCGAAACGAAATTTATGAAGATTTTCCCTCGGCCACCTGTTTGAGATGATATTCTAGAGCATGCAAAAACCCTAAATTCCTCAGATCATATATCTGAAACAATAACAAACCAAGATTTGAAAGTTTACACGAATTTCCTTAGCCTTTCGGCTCAAATGGTTTTGTTTTGTTTTGATTTTGAACCTTCATATAAAAACGTTATAACAAAAATTCCAAGATGATTTGTTTGCAACAATGAAACCCTAAAATCCAAAGCTTTGACATCAAATGTTATGAAACCAGCTCACAAAATAGAAGAAAAGATAGATCAATGACTTATAAATAAGCCTATTCGAGGGGGAAACCTCCTTTACATTAAATAAATCAACGATTCTTGGATGATTCAAATTAAAAAACCTCCTTTCTATATATAGGAATCCAAGGGTCACAATATAATCCTAACCGACATAACAATAATAATGTAAGGGCACAACAATAACAATAGTGGGCTTCTATGGGGCACAATAATAATAATATGGGGACTACATGGGCATAATAACAACAACAAGGGGGCTATGCTAACAATAAAAATAAGGGGATACACTAGTATTATAGGGACCTAACAAAGTCATGATGTGATTTTCTAGGTATTCAACCATCTTTCCCTCATATTTGGAGATATCGTATGGAAGTTTAGTTGGCATGGGTGAGAAACCAAGATCACAAGCGATATGATCATTCTTTATTTTGTTAAATTTGGGAGATTTAGTTATTTCAAGTATGAAAAATGCAATAGAAATGATGGTGGTATTGGACCAACCATTAGTCATGAGTGATATGTGTTAGATATAGGCAAAGGAATTCTAAGAGTTATGTGATGTGAGATGGATCCTACCAATGATGTTCCTAAGAAATCTAAGCCAAGAAACATTGCGTTCATGGGTGAAAATGGATGGGAAGATAGAGACAATGAAGTGAAAAGACAAGGAACATCTCCCAACATTAGTGGGAGAGTAAGCAAGGATTAAGAATATCGGGGTGCCAAAGGATCTCCTATGGCTCTAAAATTTCTATATATGGTTGTGTGTATGTGTATATTTTTCTTTACCGTCGCTTTTATGAAACGATCGTCCAACAAATGCAATTTTGTATTTTTTAAATAGAACTAATGATGCAAGATGTGAATGTGACCAAAATAATAAGTTCTATCTAAATTGCAAAATGTTTTGGTAGAAAGGGACCCTCCACATTAGGGCATGAGAAAAAATAAAACACGAAGCCTAAAGACCTAGAATCCTTTCCACTCAATAATGTAACTGTGACTTTTAAAAGTTTCAACAATGGGGGTTGATTCCGTTAGAATAAACTAGTGAAGTTAGAAATAATCAATTATCACAAGTGGTATTAGGGGCATGTTTTGAAGAGGCTAGCAACATTTCTTGTTCTACTCAATATATGATTCAAGTGAAATCACATCCGATAACCACCATTTGGGTAAGTACCATATGTGTTTGCCACTAAGTTACCTTCATCCAATGCAGGTAGGGGAGTTGCAACTTCTTTCTATCAGATCGAGAGACCTCACAAGAGATGGATGGCTCAAAAAGAATCACAGATATGAAACATAAGATTTTGCCCCTTCATGGGTCTCTCCCTACCTTTGGAATTTTATACACTAGGGGTGAATTCTTTTAGGTACCCTAAAAGTCAACTTTTATGTTTTAGATGAAAAATGATATGGGGATATTGTTTGGATGCTTATTGATTTGGATTGGATCATTATGTTATGTCATCTATCTCGATGCTTTCAAAGTGAAAAAAAAGGAGGAATTATCTTACAAGGTCATTTTAACAACAAGTTCTAGTTTGGAAAATTAGGGTTTGAAAACTTTTGAATCCATTTGCGGAATCAAAAGGTTTTTTTTTTGTCAACACTTTCTCAACTCTAGCTTAACTTTCTCAAGTTTACACATAATTGTTGCAAGGCCTACCATCATCCCTTACAAAGACATAGTACGTTGGGCCATCATCCACATTAACCTCAAGACCAAAACCATTATTGATGGTAATAGATAGCTCATTGGATCATTTAGAGTAGAGGACCTTGAAATCATGTACAAGGTATCTAACATTGAAGTCATTTTTTATTCAAAAATTCATAATGAATTCATAGTTGATGAGTTTATTAATTTTAAGTTCAAATTCCATATATAATTAAATATTGGTAGTAGGATGAGGACCATT
Source organism: Pinus albicaulis (assembly GCA_034641835.2). NCBI lineage: Eukaryota > Viridiplantae > Streptophyta > Pinopsida > Pinales > Pinaceae > Pinus > Pinus albicaulis. Next base: position 1,153,012,960 of record CM076575.1, on the reverse strand, counting down.
TTCACATAAGGGATGATGATTTATAACCAATTGATAGAGTAAAAAATTGCCCAGTCATGATTTCTATCATGGCCTGTAAGTTATTTGGAGAGAGAAATTCTAATCAATTTAAAACAATCTAGATTCGTTTAACACACCAAGTTTTAGAGAAATGAAAAGTCTTCAACTGGTCAATTATGTTATCAAATAATTTAAGAAGACAAATTGAAAAAGTGGTCAATAATCCTCATGGGTTTGTCCCTCAACATTTCATGTCATCCTATCTTGTAGATGTTATTTGTGCTAAAACACTATTCCCTTTAATGAAATGGCATTGGTCTCCTAGTCTACAACCAATTCACATATATTGTTCCAAGTTTTGCGATGCCAGGGCTAAGGATCATTTTTATGACAACTCTAAAAACATTATGATTCCCTTGCTTTAAATTTTCTTTAGTCATTTACCTCCAAGGTTCATTGATGAAGCTATGGAAGTTTTTTTTGCGTGTGGGTCATGGACCTTGGAGATCATGACCACTACGTCCATGAAATATTTGTACCTAGAAATTCCACCCGAAGGGATCACTTCCTGTTGGCTCAACCATGGAGCTTGACCCTGAGAGTGTCAAGAAAATTGAACCTGTGACCTCTCAATAGTAAATGTTCTGTAACGATGGGGACTCGACCAATTGAGCTAATCCTTGGGGCTTGAGATATGAAGGAATTGATCCCATCAACGATTGGTATATTGATATTATATTAGAATATATGGTTGTAAGGCTCCTCCTCATTCTTTTCCAAGATATGTTCATGAAAAATTATCCCTTAAAGAAATAGCTTATCAAACAACATGAATAGGCATAAAAAAATACTTAGCTTATGGATCCAAGAAGCTTTGGCCTCCATTCCCTTTAAAATTATGGATTTACACATAGAAAATTTCAAAACATGCCAAACTAAAAGAAACGACCTTAGATCTAATTAATTTGTATCACGCTTCATTATAAAAGCATGACCATCTTAATGTAGTGCTGAAGCATTGTGAAAATCAAAGTGGATTCAACACATACAAAAATGAATAATTTTCAATTCATGAAATATTTAATAGGGTTAAGTCCTATGAACAAGTTTTGCAAGGGATTGAAGAAATCCAAAAGGGCTTCATAGAGAAGAATTATTTTCCTTTCATAGGTGAAGGAGGTTATATTTGGGACCCCATTTCTTGATTTATACTCAAATTAAAAAAGTTCCAAATAACCAAGTGAGTTCAAATATAATTCTTACATCACCCAAGAAAGTGGAGGTAAAGGATGCACAAATAGAGCATACCCAGAAATCAATGACATAGGTAATTAATATACAGACATTACATGTCCACACTAAATTGATATCTTTAGGTAATGTATAGAAATACCAACCTTCAATTGAAAAACCACCAACAAATAAAGTACTAACAAAAGGATCTCTATCCAAGGAGACCTAGATTGAAAAAGTTGAAGTTATACAAGTGTGGAAACAAACACAAGTATTACATGCAGAGCCAACTCAACGGGTACCACATGAGCCAATACAATAGATCTAAGCTAAGAAAATGTAGATTGAACAATCCTAATTGGATAAATCACAAGTCAAGGATATTTTGCCACAATTTCAAAATCCAACACAAGAGTTTCATGCACCTACCTCAAAAGACACTCAAATGGATCAAATCGAGGAAAAATTAGGAATTGTTACTACAAATATTATTTCTAAAACTCCCATTTGAGCTTATTCGAGAATTTTTTCTCTAAATGCTATTTTTTGTGGATTCCATTGAACTTTTTGAGGAAGAAGAGTTTCCTTCTATTAGTTTATTTTTTTGTCTAATAAAAATACCATCAGTAAAGGGATTCCAAAATGGAAAAGAGTATAATAGAAGGAAGAATCCCCAACAAATTATGCATTGGGATTCCTTCACTCAGGATGAGTTTGCAAATGGGGCAGCTGATTCTATTGGTGCATTTTCTCATGCCAACTGTTGAAAATGGAAACAAGAAAATCCTGATTTAATTTTTCCTTGAATTAAATGAGGAGAAAATTGCAATTCCACATCACAAGACAAGTTGTACAAGTTAACTAAGTTATTTTGACTCAGTTGGTTCTGTTAATTTGAGTTGAGGGCCTAACTTCAGTCATGTAGAGTGTCTCCTACTTTTTAGGAGCGCTGGTTGAGTTTATTTTGAGTTATAATTAATTAATTCAGTTAAACTGAGCTGAAGTCGGTTAAACTAGTTCCAACTGTTGGAGGAACTAGTGGGAGTCCTAGTACTAGGGTGTGTACTCAGTGATAAACTAGTTAACTGATAATTCAACTATAAATAACTCATGCATGTGTGATCTACGAGTTACTCTGTTGAGATTGGAGTTCAAGGGTAGTGTACTATCAATTGTATAATCATCCAAATTATGCAGGTGGTGCATGCAATTAGGGGAAGGCCTATTATGGATTGCGTAGTTATGGATGGGGAATTTACTAATTAATAGGGGGTTAATTCCCAAGGAAACAACGAAAGGAAATAAGGACTTGGGGAAAGAATAAAATTGGTTAAGTATTGGCCAAGGATTGTCTAGGAAGCAGTGAAATAGACAAAGATAGTGCAGAGGTTGCTTGGGCTTGAGAAAAGCATTGAAATATTCTCATATTTTTCTGACTAATGCAATATAAAAATAGGAGGAGTTTCTAGATGTGGTTTTCCTCAGAAAATCATTGTGCAATGTGTTGATTTAATTCTTTCTCTGGTATTATTTGTTATCTCACAATCATTTAATTTTTTCCGCAATTGGTAGAGTAGATTCAAGTCTATTGTTTTAGTAAATTACAATTAGCAGTTTGAATCTACAATTTTTTTTACATGGTATCAGAGCTATAATCACACCAGAGAAGAGAATTAGAAGTTATATTTGTAGGAGGAACGAGTTTTGTTGATCTATTCTTCAGCACTAACAGTAGGATCAAGATGGCATTCTATGGTTTAAGGCTCAAGTATGTCCTTGAGGGTAGCTAAAATTACATTTCTTGGAAGGATCAGATGGAAGTAGTCATGAAAGACAATGGAATAAATGAATTCATTGATAATGATGTCCCGAAGCCAACACCAGATGATGCACAAGATCTAGCAAATTGGAAGAAGAGTGTCGCCAAGGAAAGGAATATCATATTGGAGGGAGTACGAGACCATATTGTCTCTAATCTCCATGGGAAGGAAAATCCATATGTAATGTGGTAGACATTGATAGAGCTATTCTAGAGCATTAGTGACCACTAGAAGCAGGCACTAAAAGATAAGCTTCAAACTATCTAAATGTAGAAGGGAGACACAATAGCACAGTACCTCGTCAAGTTCACACAATGTTGCGATGAGCTTGGGAGTGTTGGTATTACAGTTGCTGAAGATGATCTGGTTAGGATGACACTTCTAGGCCTTCCCAAGAGCTATCATAGGTACCTAAATTTAGCTAATGGGAGGGAAAATCTACCAAAACAGGAAATATTATGGTCAGATTTGGTATAGGAAGAGTTCAGGCGGAACACCAAAGACAAGACCTCATACAAGGTTAAGGATAGGAGAAATGTGATTTTGATGGAAAGGAAAATAAAGGGAAATGTAAGAAATCCAAATCCAAAGGATATTATAGTAAGGCAGACAAGAATATGGACTTGTCAAAGATTAAATGTTTTCACTATCATGAGATGGCACACTATGCCACAAAGTGTCCACATAAGAAGGCTGACAAGAAGCCCTTAGGAGGAGCGTAAGGTGAAGCTCTTGCTTCACAATTAAATTTGGATTTCACCCTCATTACATGCACGGTGACATTGATGATGGGTAGTGTGTGGTATCTTGATAGTGGAGCCTCATTCCATATGATAGGCAACAAATATTTTTTTCATGACTTGGAGGAGAAGGACCTCTAGATGCACATCGATATGGGAGATGATGGAAGGTATAGTGTGACCGGTATTGGTACTGTTAATTTTCAGAGGGATTCTAGTTCTCCTTTAACATTATAAGATGTCATGTATCTTTCGGTTTTGAAGAAGAATTTAGTTTGAGTTTCTATGTTGGAAGGTCATGGCTATGATGTGATATTTAGCAAAGGAAAGGATTTCCTTCATCACATCGCCATAGGATAAGTGAAGCGGAACGGGGTTCGGGTGAAGAACCTCTAAAAATTGGATCTATAAGACTGTGTTTATTTGAGCACGAAAGTAGAGAAGGTGTAGAGCCGAGAAATCAATGAATTATAGCATAGGTGACTTGGCCATTTGCACCATGGAGCTTTGAAGATCATGCAACAGATTTCTACATGACTTCCCAAGGGTGCACTAGAGCAGAGAGATACATGCAAAGGGTGTACACTGGGGAAGATGATCCGGATTTATGTAGGAACGCAAAAAAATATACATATAACCATAAATAGAAAGATGTAGTGGAAATAACACTTCATTTCATTAATATTAAAGAACTGAAATTTTCTTACAGAAAGAATGGAAATAAACTAGCTAGGGTTCTAATAGCTTATCTCTGAGTAGAGATGTGGTGGATGCAAGCCTCTAAACTATCTTACAATGAGGCTTGAGGGCCTATTTATTATTTAGAAACAATGGAAAACCATAAACATCCAAAAACCTAACCCTAGGAGATGAAGCGCCAAAACTATGGGCCCCGTTTGGGTAAATTGGTACATCAACTTGCCGGGGACGTAACTTTGGCATACGATCTCCGTTTGACGTGCACCATACCTCGTTAGAATTATCTATCCGAGGAATACAAATTTTGAGTGAGAAAAATTAGTCCATTAACCCATGTTGCTCCTATTTTTCCAAAAAATTTCGTTTAGGGCCTCAAAACGACTCCAGAAGTTCAGGACCCGAAAAACTGCTAAAAATAGTAAACTGTGCTATAATTAAGGAAACTAAAAAACTGAAAGCGAAAATGGTGGGGCCCCAAGTGGAATAGGCGGGTGGCCACCAATATCCACCTAGATTAGAAGTACACAAAATCCAACTTTTGTGATAAGGATAGTCGAGTGAAAGTAGTCCTTGAAAGAGTTCATTCCGATGTGTCTGGAGCTTTCTCAACATCCTCCACGACCAAGAACATGTATTATGTGATATTTGTAGAATATTTCTCATGTAAGTTCTAGATATTCTTCATGAAGAAGAAATAACAAACATTCTCAAATTTTTGTGAATTTAAAGCACTTTTTGAGAAACACATTGGCAAGAGAGTGAAGGCTATCAGGAGCGATAACAATGGAGAATTTGTGTCGAACTATTTCAAGAACTTCTATGCATCAGAAGGCATTCGATGGGAGTTGAAAAAACCCCATAACCCATAACTGAATGGGGTTTCTAAGAGGAATAATAAGAGTATTGTGGGAGCTGCACAAGCGATGTTGCATGATCAGGGCCTACCGTTTCACTCGTGGGCTGAAGCATGCAACACAACGATATATGTGTATAGCATGAGTCCTCATCATATTCTCAGGATGAGAACACCAAAAGAAGCTTTTTCAGGTAAGAAACTAGATGTGGTACACTTCAAGATATTTGGTTCATCGTTTTACTGTCATGTTTCCAAGGATGCAAGGAAAAATATAGAATCAACAACAGAGTTGGGCATATTTTTGGTACATTGATACACCTCACAACTATCAGGTGTACCTGCCATCTCACAGGATGTCAGTTATTCGTAGATGTGAATTTCGATGAAGAGAAGGCCATGATATGTTTCCTTGATAGGGAGCTTCAGTTGCATGTAGATGAGGAAAGTTTAGCTCAAATGGAAGAACCTTAGGATGTTGTGAAGAAACCACAAACAAAGGATCAGAGAGTGTAAGCACCCACTCATGTAGAGGCATCCAAAGATGGAAGGAAGCACACCAGAGAGGCTGGCAGATTTATGCATCATGCTAGAGAGAATGTGGGAGCACTCGCATCACAATGCAGGCAGAGGTGGTCACCAGATCGGTACACTTGCTACATGGCTATGATGAGTGAGAGTGTAGAGACTAAGCCATCCTCATTCGAGTAAGCCATGCAGTAATGGGTTGAGGTCATGGTAGAGGAATATGATTCTATTATCAAGAACAAGTCTTGGGAAGTTTTCTCAAGGCCAGAGGACAAGTCAGTGGTAGGTTCTAGGTGGATCTACAAGGTGAAGCAAGTAGTTGATGGGAGTGTCGAGAAAATCAAGGCCAAATTTGTGGCCAAGGGGTTCTCTCATATGGAGGGAATTGATTACGAGGAGACCTTTTCTCCATTAGCAAGTACTATTCAATCATATCAATTTTATCACTTTGAGTGCAGATGGGATGGAAGATACATCAGATGGATGTCAAGAGAACTTTCCTCAATGGAGTGATTGAGGAAAAGGTGTACATAGACGAGCCGAAAGGATTTGAGACCTTCAATAGAGATTTGCATGTGTGCAGACTCAAGCGAGCACTGTTGAGTAAAATAATTTGTATTAAATTACTAACATAAATTATAAATCCGGGATCCCTAGGATTTGTGAGACATACATGCACAATATATGCTAGGGATCAGTTTATGGAAACTAAAAATTAACCTAATCACACCATTCCTATATTAACTTGAAAATATATTCTACCTTCAGGAATTAAAGTTTAAACTACTTGCATAATTGAATTCTAATCTATGACTGGTGTATGACCGAATGCTCAGATTTGGTCCAATTGGAAAATGGAAAAACCACCTTCTTGTGACGTCTTTAGTGAGCACAAGATTACACAGCTAATTGGAAATTTAATCTAAGAAAGAAATAAATACTAATATATGAAAACAAATAAATCTTAATCTATGAAAGAAAATAAATCTCACACATTGTAGGTGGCCAATCCAGAAGTATGAGAGATGGCAAGTTGAGAGGATCCCAATGCAAACATTACCAAAACAAGGTGAACATCACTCATGAGCATGGTGCCAAATCTAAATTTTATTCAAAACATAATTAGTCTTAACTTGAAACCTGAGTATCTCTCCAACTTTACACATGCCTTTGAAAAGAGAAGGCTCTCCTATTTATACAAATTCTTAAGCAACCTCCTCATTAATGAGGATCCTTCTTCTTCTAGTTTGATCCATAATATTCTCAATCAATTTTCTAATCATAGTCCACATATCCCTCCTTGAAATATCCTTCATATCATGAAGATAAATTCGAATTTGATCTTTGGGAGCCACATAAGAGGGTATTGGAAGCTTCCAATGAACCTACACGTCACAAAACTCTTTCCACTTTCAATGTATAAGCATATGCATATTATTTCCTAACTTTTGATCACAAATTCACTTAAAAAAACTGGAAATTAATAATGTTTGGAAAACACAATGGTAACCCAAATGATGATGAAAGTGAGATGAATGTAGTGACATGGTAGTGAAATGAAGGTGAAATGGAGGTGATATAAGGATATGATGTTGAAAGTGGATGTGTTTTTAAGGACATTTCTGAGACCCAACATACCCCCCAACTGAAGTTATTGCATGTCCTCATGCAACCTATTACATTGATTCATTTAAGCTTTGTCTTGCTTTTGAATGAGCTTTGGCTTGTATCAATTCTCCTTTAACTTTGCATTATCATGGCATTTGATAACTTCATTATTTTTTCAAAGTTCTCTTTGTAATACATTGGATTGCAACATTCATATTTATGGTTGGTTCTTGTGTGACAACCAAAATTGATTTTTTTTATGGTTGGTTCTTGTGTGACAACTAAAATTGATGAGTATTGGTTCTTCTATAACAATAATTTGTTTATTCTTTTTTGCATCCAAATATATTGAAAACATTGAGAATATATTTTTTCAATTATCCATAAGCTCATCAATTTGATGATTTGAAAAACATATAATCTTTTTGAATCTTAATGCAATAGTAGTTTTATGTTGGTTATATGAAAGTGATGTGGCATAAGATGTAAATATATGGAGTGATATCCCTTCCCCTTGACTGATGGTTTTTGCAATTTTATGAAGTGAGAAAAGGAATATTGTGGAGCGTTTTTCCAAAAATTATAACTTTAGCATTTTAAGGAATTGCATGATAAAAAGTTAGAAAAGAACATACCTTTACTTTATGAAATGGATAAGCTAAGCATATGTAGCTACTGCAAAAATATAATCTGATGCTTCTTTAATTGGTCGTACAAATGGTGGATGTGGTTGTGAAAGTGCGTCTTTATTGCTGCTACTGAATTTGTTGAATCTGCTATATATGCTACATATGCTACAAATGCTGAATAATGATGGATCTGATAGTCTTCATCTTGTTATCACACATTGGCACAATTCTTATCTATGTGAATGAATTTGTTGATGTTGAACATAGTAAGAAATTTTTGAATTAGTGGCCATTAATGTATGCCACTAATCAACACGAGACCTCTCACCATTGATGTAAATGAGAGTCAAGATGCCTAAGCACATTTTGCAAGGTACGAATGAATTTTTCTGATGTCGAGTCACCTAAAAGATCTATCAAATGAGGGACATTTATGTATTCCCATTATTTGTCGGCAAGAGAACTTGCCATTAAGGCATGCAAGCCTTAGGGTACTTTTTGAAAAGATTTTTAAAACTCAAAAAGGTCTATAGATATATAGTTTTCTTTGAAGCAAGATGAACATGAAAAGGAAAATGTTAATCAGCTTGTAAGTGAGTTGATTGCTTTTATTCATGAGTTAGGGGTGTATGGATGTGAATGAATGTGAATGGATAGTGAACGTTAATGAAGAATGAATAAGAATGGAAAAATGTGAAGGGAAATGAGGTGAATGTTTTTATTACGAAGCATGGATGTAATGGAGACAATGGCATCTGAAAGGTTTGCAAGTGCTGGATTTGATTTGCATTAGAATATGCTCATGCAATGATGTTTCTTCTTTTTTGTTGATTCTCTTCTTGTAAAATAAATTTGGTTTTTGAGAGAGACAATATTTGCTTGTAGTCATCTATCCTTCCTCCTAGAACTTGCAAAATAAAACTAATACTTCTTCTGCAATGGAATGTAAGACTATCAAAAGAGATAGGTGATCAATCTCTCTAGTTATTGTTGGAAATACTGGGGGGGGTGGGGTGAATCAATATTCCTTTCGATTAGAGCATTTGTTAATCTTCAATTATTATCAGTGTTTGTACAATTATAGCAGTAAACAAGAGGAACACAAATGCACATAGTTTTTAAGGTGGAAACCCACTCCGAGACAAAAACCACCTAATGATTTTCTAATAATTCTTTAATATTCAACTCCAATTGAAAATAAAGCTCCAACTTCCTAGAATCTAGAAAAGTATTCTTCTCCAGCTCCCACTGGATGGATGCTCCAACGCCCGAGATTATTCAGTAGTCAACTTAATGGATGCCCCAACACCCAATGAGCTACAACTCACCCTAGCACCACCCTAGCACCCTATAGAAGAATAAAAGAAGAATGGACTCTTGTACCAGGGAAAATGGTCCACTTTACAATGATATAGAATGATGTAGAAGAGGAAGATACACTAGACCATAACCCCAACTTTGACACAACCACCTAAGGATGATCTTAGACCACCCAACACTACCTCTTCAACTCTTGGCTTATAGACACTAGTACAATTTGTACAATAATGTATTTACAATGACTTAGTACAATAATACCTTTACAATGATTGTATGCAGTGCTACCCACTTGAAGACTTCATATGATGAACTTCTTACTGCTATTATGCACCCTGGTTACTGCTCTTGTCATGCTACCCTTTGCTGCACCTTGCTTTGCTTTTCTGCCCTAGAAATTTTGGTCCTTTGTAGCCCTTGACAACACATGATCTAGCTTTTTTTTTCCTTCTAGGAGCTTGATATTGAATCTGGTGTATCTCTATTATTTCAGATCCAAAATATGTGATTTTCGGTCCTGTAGTATTCCTCTGAGTTTTCTTTCCAATTCCACAATTTTGACCCAATTTGGATTCTTCAAGGGAGATTTATGCCCAATCTCTCACAATGCCCTAATTATGGACTATTTCAGCAGAGCGAACTTGTACGGAATTCCACGTGTCACTGTTTCTTCATTCGGCTCTGAAATTGATAGAGAGAAAACTTAAGTTTGTAAACTATTTGCCACTTATTACGAAATTCCAATCCAATACTCAGAGAGAGAGTTATGACGATTTTCCCAAGGTCACTTCTTTGAGATGAATTTTAGGAGCCTGCAAAAACGCTGACTTCCAAAGATCATATCTACACAAATATTGTGCACCTTGATCTGAAATTTTCACAGCAGCTTCCTCGGGATTTTGGCTTCGCCTCATAAAAAAATTAGTTTCTGAACCTTCGTAGAAAAAAATTTAGAGCGAAAATTCCATGATGACCTGTTTTAGATGGTGAAATCCCTTACATGAGGAGGATATGAGGATCACAATTTATATAAATGCTTAAGTTGAGAGGGGCTTCAACAAGTAAACGTGGGAGAGTTTTTAGGAGCTTAAAAAAATATTAATTATGACTTTTCAATGACCCATGCCACAACCCCATGGGGTTTTAGCCCACTAACTGGGGGTACAAACTTCAAACATGAATATCTCTCAAACCGTGAAGAATTACATGTCTTGCCATATATCAATGGAAACATCTCGACAAGTAGAAACCATCAGAAATAATTATTAACCCGGAATATATTAATTTGGTAGGTCAAAATTCCCATGCAATATTGGGGCAGCCCCTGGTGCTGCTTGGGTTGACATCAATGACAACCTATGATCAACAATTATGACATTTATACGAAAAAATGAGATCTGGTACTAATAAAAGAAGTTGACGAAGGAAAACCAAAAAAAATTATATATGTTTCTAAACTAGTGCCTCAAGCTACCTGTTGTGTTTTATTTTTAGAGATTTCTTCATTTTTTACTATTTAAAACTCTGACGATAGCTTTATCATTGTGTATATCTCATTGAGATCTTTCCAACAATGCCAGAATCATCAAAATCCAATATCGTATGAGAAAGTTAGGCTGATTTGAAATTTTGGTGAAACAGTGAAGTTCTCAGCTGCATAATTGATGTTTAGCTACAGAATTGCGCAGTTTATGTAGCTAAAATATTGAACGAAAAGTTAAGTCTACATAAATATGCATGTAATCAATCTGATTTTTAAATTCAATACCTCCTCCGGAAAAAAAACGAGCAAATACCCTACTTATTTCATTGATGCAATTTTTATTTTATTTTTATTTTTAATTTTTTTAAATATATTATTTATTTATTTTTTAATACAAATATTTTCTATAAAATAAAATGTGAAAAATCAAGAGCGTGGATTTTCCAATACTTCCCATAACACCAAATTATAGGCATGATTTTTTTTTTGAAAAATAAAAAAGCATTCGAATAATCTCCCTGAAAAATATGAGAACGTGGCTCAATGTTGAGGTGAAACGTTTTCATGTGTGAAATAAAGAAAATTAAACTGTGGCTGGCAGTGTTAGATGCAAACACATAAGGCAGGCATATGGTTCGTCACTTCTTAGAAGAAAGTTCCTGATGATTACCTATTTCAACAATTCTACCATCTTGAATGACGACAATGTAATCCACATTTCGAATTGTTGCAAACGATGAGCAACAACCAATGTTGTCCTTCGACACAACAATCTCTTCAAATATTTTTGAATCCATGGTCAAGAATTGAAAAAAAATAGAACTTAATGCTTCTCCACCTTTGAGGAAATCTGGTGTAAGCCTTAGTGTTTCAGGAACAAAATTAGCCGTGATTACGAGAACTACAAAGGCTTTGATCACGTTGGAGAATATTGAGGTTCCAATTAGAAAGCCAGATAACTGGCCACGTTTCAGGCTTTGTGTTTGAGGTAACTCTAGCTCTTGGTCAAAAACACTGAGGATTTTGTCCTCTGCATTGAAGGCCGCTACAATTTGTATGTTGCTAACTGCTTCACCTGCCACCATGCTTGCACTTGCATGTGATTTTGCTGTGTCTCGTACAAATCCTTTGAGAGACGGTTGCTGCACAAAATTTGCAAAGACAAGAAGAGGGAACGTTTCCAGAATTAACAGAGCCATTCACCATTCCACAATAAAAGCTAAAAATAATGAAGTCATGTTCTGTAAAATAACTGAGATTATTTCCACGATTGCATATTTGACATTTGTTGCATCCGCTGCAAAATGAAAAGTTACATGCCATGTGGATGAATAGCTATTATATTTACATTGATAGTAAGAGATTTGACGGCTGTATAAATCTCCTTCTCTACCAACAAAACCTATAACTATCTCTGGATTAATTTAAAACCATTTTTCTTCTTCACGTAGTCTGCTAAATGGAGCTCAAGGGATTCCGAATAGCTCCCAAATAGTTAGAAATATGAGGAAACCATTTTTGGGTTACTTAATTCACCCTGTTCCGTAAAAAAAACCATGTTTTGTTTTTTTCAGATTCACTTCCATTTGTTCAGAAAATGCGTTTAAAGACGATGTGTCGAGACTGCTACGTTTTCTGGAAATGCTCTTCTGGTAACCCACGTGTAATGTTTTATTTCAATTTGAATTCATCTTCTTATATCTTGCAAATAACATGGATCAGGATAGCTTTAATGTGGCTTGCGTTCTCATGAGTATATGCTTGATTCAAAGCCAATGTTTTCGTATTTTTTTGCTTTTAAACCAGAAGAAATGTGTGTGTGCACGACAAATATTTTCCAGGTTTTTATGTATTTCTTGCTTCAAAGAAATTTTCTCTACCATATCTATATTCCTGAATTCTACAACTCCCGTGATTAGAGACATAGTTTTCTAAACAGAGGAGGCGGAATACTATTGATGGGTTAAGGAAAATGCAACAACACAGATTGTCGCACCCACCAGTATGGATCAACAAGAAGCTATGGCTGAAAAGAAAGAAACGACATTGCTTGATTTTTATATTGAAACGTGGAAGTGAAAAGCATTGAGGTGAAGAGCTAATGGATGAATTTACAGATTGATGCAAATTTAAGACCAAAGCCAACAATGGTTGCGCAGTCAAGTTTTATTTGCAGGTTGATTGGAAGGCCGAAACCCAATTAGCATACAAAACATTGGATTAGAGATTGCAAGTTACGTTTAAGATGTTTAAATATTTTTTACAACTACTTGTTTGGAGTCTTAATCTCATTTTATTTTATGCATTGGGCTTTTTCATAATGTTGGGCAACATGGCATTTTTTATTATATGGGTGTGGCTTTGTTTTTATAATTGTTTTATGTGTTTTGTTAATTGTATTTTGTTTTATTTATTTTTTTAATTTGTTTTTATATTAAAATGTTTTAGTTTAAATATATATATATATATATATATATATATATATATATATATATATATATATATATATATATATATACATTATATATATATATATATATATATATATATATATATATATATATATATATATATATATGTTACAATTTTAAAAATTTAAAAATATATACATACATATTTTAATTTAAACAAAACAATTTATTAAAATCATTATCATTTTTATCTTTTAATTTTCTTTATTAAAAGGAATTTATTAATAAAGAAAATGGAATTTGATATGTTTTAATTATTATTATTATTATTTTTTAAACATAAAATTATTTTTCTAATCCTTCAGATCACACAAAGCGCAGGAGGAGAGCATACTCGAGATTTTTATTTTATTAGCATACTGAAGATTTTATTAGTCGATTTTTAAAATTTTTTTTTTGCATGTAGAAAATAAAAATGAAAATGATTGATCTCATACCTAAAATTATCGCTTCTGATCGTTGCTTGTGCTCCTTGTTCTAAATATTTTGTTTTATTGCAAATTTTTCCTGCCAAGGGTTAGTAAATGAGTGGTTATTACTGCACCACAAAACATCAAATTTATCCTAAAAATTACAAAAACTTATTTTTATTTGTTAATCCTATTCTACTAAAGAAATGGAATATTCACTTAAGTATAAGTGAATTTCCAATGCATCCATTTACGCAACAAGATCATGAGTAAACTCATATCCAAGTTTGAAAAATAAATCCTCGTAAATTATTGGATATAATCATGAAAATTTGTTGTTGCAATTGGATTTTTATTGTGTTTTTATTTTTTAGTGAATAGGGTTTTTTTTATGTTATTTCTATATTTTCTATTTGCAAATGCAAATAAACTTGAATGAAAAATGCCTAAAAATAAAATAAAATAAAATAAAATTGCACAAAAGCTTAATTTTAAAAATTGCATGAAAAAAATGAAATTGTTAGGTAAAATGAAAAATTAATCTAATAATGAAAAACTGAAATTGCGAAAGTGGAATTGAAACTAAGATAACAGATGAAATGATATTCTAAACTAACACTAATCCCTATGTATGCCTCCCCGACAACGACGCCAAAATGTTGAGTAAAATAATTTGTATTAGATTACTAACATAAATTATCAATCTGGGATTCGTAGGACATGTGAGACATACACACACAATATATGCTAGGGATAAATTTATGGAAACTAAAAATTAACCTAATCACACCATTCCTATATTAACTTGAAAATATATTCTACCTTCAAGAATTAGAATTTAATCTACTTGCATAATTGAATTATAATCTACAACTGGTGTATGACCGAATGCTCAGATCTGGTCCAATTGGAAAATGACAAAACCACCTTCTTGCGACGTCTTTAGCGAGAACAAAATTACACAACCAATTGGAAATTTAATCTAAGAAAGCAATAAATCTTAATCTATGAAAGAAAATAAATCTTAATCTATGAAAGCAAATAAATCTCACACATTGTAGGTGGCCAATCGAAAAGTATGAGAGATGGCAAGTCGAGAGCCTCCCAATGCAAGCATTACCAAAACAAGGTGAACATCACTCATGAGCATTGTGCCAAATCTGAATTTTATTCAAAACATAAGTAATCTTAACTTCACACCTGAGTATCTCTCCAACTTTACACATGCCTTTGAAAGGAGAAGGCTCTCCCATTTATACAAATTCCTAAGCAACCTCCTCATTAATGAGGATCCTTCTTCTTCTCCTTTGATCCATAATATTCTCAACCAATTTGCTAATCATAGGCCACATATCCCTCCTTCAAATATTCTTCATATCATAAAGATAAATTCGAATTTGATCTTTGGGAGCCACATAAGAGGGCCTTGGAAGCTTCCAATGAACCTACACATGTCACAAAACTATTTCCATTTTAAGGTATAAGCATATGCATATTATTTCCTAACTTTTGATCACAAATTCACTTAAAAACACTAGAAATTAATAATGTTTGGAAAACACAAGGGTAACCCAAATGATGATGAAAGTGAGATAAATGTAGTGACATGGTAGTGAAATGGAGGTGAAATGGAGGTGATATAATGGATATGATGGTGAAAGTGGATGTCTTTTTAAGGACATTTCTAAGACCCAACAAGCGCTGTATGGATTGAAATAAGCACTTCATGCTTGGTACACCAGGATTGACAACTATTTCATCGAGTTGTGCTTCACAAAAAGTGAAGCAGATGAAAACCTTTACCATATCATTGTTGAAAGTAAATTATTGATTATAGTATTATATGTCGATGATTTAATTCTAATAGGTGACGAGAAGCTGAAAAAATCTTGCAAAGAGGATTTGGAAAGAGAATTTGAAATTAAAGACATGTGGCTCATGCATTATTTCCTTGGCTTGGAAATTTGGCAAGGATATGGGGAATTGTTTGTCTCTTAGGGAAAGTATTCCAATGAGATACTGAATAATTTTGATATGGAGAGAAGAAAACCCATGGAGAATCTTCTAGTAGGGAATTGGAGGAAGGGATATGCTACTCTAGGTGAAGTGGTAGAGGCTACCATTTACAAGCAACTTGTGGGTTCACTTATGTACTTGGTGAGCACAAGACCATACATGTGTTATGTAATTAACCAAATTAGTAAAGAAATGGTTAAGAAAACCAAACTCTATTGGAAGGAAGCTAAACATGTGTTGAGATAACTCAGAGGCACCACTAAGTTTGGTCTTTGGTACATGCATAGAAAGGGAGTGAAGCTACAAGGCTTCACAGATGCAATTTTGGCAGGGGTCCATCAGACATGAAGAGCACATTAGGAGGAATATTTAGTATTGGGTCAGCAACAATTTCTTGGTACAACAAGAAGTAGAGATCAGTTGCACTTAGTTCAGTAGAAGTAGAGTACATGGATGCTAGTCAAGCAACTTGTGAGGCTATCTGGATGAGGAAGATCCTTGTTGGGTTATTTTTTCAGCAGATGGATACTACAATGTTTTACTGTGACAATCAAAGTTGTATCAAACTCTTTGTGAATATTTTTTTTCATGACCGGTCCAAGCATATTGACATCCGGTATCACCATCTCAGAGATTATGTGAAAAGCCTAGATCATGTTGCTAAAGTACATTCCTATAGAGGAACGTGATGAAAATATATTAACTAAGGCATTGTAAAGAGGAAAATTCAAGCTCCATAGAGGCGGGATTGGGGTATCAGATAATCCCTTTCTTGTTGACAGGGAGTGTTGAAAATGGAAACAAGGAAATCCTAATTTAATTTTCCCTTGAATTAAATTAAGAGAAAAATGTAATTCCACATCACAAGACAACTTGTACAGGTTAACTAAGTTAGTTTGAATTATTTGGTTCATTTAATTTGAGTTGAGGGCCTAACTTAAGTCATGTAGAGTGTCTCCTAATTTTTAGGAGCCCTAATTCAGTTTGTTTTGAGTTGTAATTAATTAATTCAGTTAAAGTCAGTTAAACTAGTTCCAACTGTTGGAGGAACTAGTGGGAGGTCTAGTAGTGGGGTGTGTACTCAATGATCAACTAGTTAACTGATAAATCAGTCATAAATAAGTCATGCATGTGTGATCTATGAGTTACCTAGTTGATATTGGAGTTCAAGGGAATTGTACTATCAATTTTATAATCATCCAAATTGTACAAGTGATGTATGCAGTTAGAGGAAGGCATATGATGGATTGCTTAGTTATGGATGGGGAATTTCCTAATTAATAGGGGGATAATTCCCAAGGAAATAGCGCAATGAAATAGGGATTTGGGAAAGCAAAATTTTTTTTAAGTGTTGGCCAAGGATTGTCTAGGAAGCATTGAGATAGATAGAGATAGTGTAGAGGTTGCTCGGGCTTGAGAAAAACATTGTAATCTTGTCATATTTTTTTTGACTAATGCAATATACATATAGGAGGTATTTTTAGTTGTGGCTTTCCCTAGGAAATCAGTGTGTAATGTGTTGATTGAATTCTTTCTCCGGTAGGCTTCGTGATTTCGCGACCGTTTAATTGTTTCCACAATTAGTAAAGTAGATTCAAGTCTATTATTCTAGTAAATTACAATTAGAAATTTGAATATACAGGGAATTTCTACACCAACAAGTGGCCAATAAGTAGCATGAAAAAAATGATTAAAAAACAACAAAATTAGATCAATTATCTTGAAATCATATTACAACAACAATAGTCTCCAATTGAGGTTGAATATCAATAAAGAACTGCTTCAATATTTCAACAACACCATGGCCACTTAAAAAATCGTGAAGAAAAGTTAAAATTGGAAATCCAACATGTAAAATAGGTTTCATTCAACTTGATAACATAAATAGATTTCCAAATAAATCAATTAAAATCACAGGTTAAGGAGCTACAAGTTAAAATCTTGGATGCCAATATTTAAAAAAAAGAGGCATTAAATGCCAATGAGTAGCTAAAACAAGCCTAGGAAGACTTTTATTAGATATTGAAGCATATTCAGGTTCATCATAATACTTTGAAACAATTTTCCATGTATATTTCATGTAAATTGGCAAAGTATAGCCAAGTGTAGAGTGATTTCAAAAGGTTAATATCATGCTAGTCAAGACACAAGTCAACTCATTATCTTTTTAGCGCATATGAAAATGATGAGAGGAAGATTCAAATTGCTTTGAAAATTTGGGAACAAAGGCTTATGATTCCCGTAATTTAGTTGTTGATGCGCTCAAGGATTGTTGTATTATGATAGACACTGCTATGGACCTAATCATTCAATTTGACATGCCTAGTGTTCAATTTCTAGGAGAGGCAGTGATAGAGGGTTCATGCATTTCCAATGTCCATAATCAAAGGAAATACATAGAAAATAACATCATATATTTTTACCGATTCACAATACAATCCATTAGTAAAATTTTAGTATATCCTGAAACCTACATTGAATTTATTAATAACATTTCCTTGAGATTATAAGGAGATCTATTCAACGTGGAGGGTAAAGTTTATGACTACGAGATCAATTTGGATACTTCAACCCCACAGTTAATCTCTCAAATTATGGGTATGCTTTCTCAATGGAAGCAATACGTGGAAGATATAGACAAAGAAAAAGAAACAAAATTGGAGGATATATATGAAGTTATTTAGCTGTTTTTATTTTATTAGAATAACAATTATCTTTTAATTTATTTCTTTAGCATAAGTAGGGGAGAAACTTTGAGTAGTTATTTTTGAGAATGCATTTATATAGACCACTTTTTAAAGAGAAGGGTTCCCCTTTTTTTCAAAAACAACATTGTTGTCTAGACTTCATTTATGAGAAATTTAGAGCCCATTATTGATTTTAATCTTCTATTGTTGGAGAGTTGCGTACGGTACTATTATTCATTCATTTGCCTTGTTCACACATTTGAGAATAGTTACTTATTGTTTCAACTTATTCTTAATGTATATGAGCCGGTCTATTTTTTTCATTGTTGTTAAATGTTAGATTTTATTTATTATATTGATTCATAGTTGAACTAGTGGATAACATTACTACGTGAATGCTAGAGTGAAGTAATTTTTCCATTTAACTATTTATTTGGATGATTTATTTACTATTGTTGCTTTTAAAGATTTTTTGAAATCGATGAACCATTTCTCTTTTTAAACCACTGTTTTCCATATTTCACATACCATTAAATTAACCTCTCGAGACAGGATAACATATAATAGATTAAATTATTTACTTTCTGCAAATATACTAGAAATGCATTTACAATTTACAAAATGTTTTCCATGAAATATCCAAACAAGGATCAATCCCCTTAGTGGAAACATGACCCACAGGTTGGTGAGGATCACCATCCAAATGTGTATAGGTCTATTTTGGGATCTTGATCAAACAATTTTTCCTATTTTTTCCAAGACATTTCTAGGCATCGAATGTTAGAAATTGTAGCAAGAAAAGTCTCAATTTTGACTTGTGTCTAGGTTAATTTGAGTAATTCAATTTTCCACATCAGCAAGATGACTTGGATTTTAGTTAACTAGAGTGACATGGTCTTGTCTCCTAGTTAGATGAGTAAATTCGAGTTTTTAGGTTAAGAGTAGTGTTGTGCATGTATTTATTGCTAAGATTTAGCAATCTACTTGAGTTATTGTTAGTTGAACTCAATTAACTGAGCTCCAGTCATTAGTTGAGTCAGTTGAAGGTCAGTTGAGTGGTTAAGACTATTTCTAACTCACTGATCTCTCAATTAACTGGTCAATCAACCAAAAATAGATACAATCATGCATGGAATTCAAATTGCCTAGTTGAGGTGGAGGAAAAGGCATGTTTCTATTTATATTTGTATATTGTTGAGTATACAATGATTTTGCACTATCAGCCGAATCATTCCTTGGGAATTGCACAAGAAACTAGGAGGAAATTCCTATCTTTCAGGGGCTAATTCCTCCAGTATTGCACAAGGAAATAGAAGGAAGGTCAAGGCTTGAATTGGCTAAGTGTTGGCCAGAGCAGGCCAGGAAGTAGGAGAACAGGATTGCAGTGCAGGGTGTGCTTCAGATTTGAAGCAAGACATTCTAATTGTTTCTCTTTTTATCTGAATTAATGCAAAGAAACGAAGGGGTTTTCCCTAGTTGGGTTCCCTCGTAAATTATCGTGTTCTTGTGGTTTTTATGTTTGCATGTCATTGTATGTGTTTCTAAATTGTGATTTCCATTTTGAAGAATAGTAGAGTAAATTTTTAATCTCTTGTTTTTAGTTCAAATTCATCAGTAGTTGCAAATTTCTATTAATTTCTACATCAACACATAGAAAAGAGAGTAGAGAAACCTCACCTTATAGTTGGGTTTTCTCTCATATAGGTTTCCCAGAGTAAATATTGTGTTTATTTATGGATGGGTTGCATGTATTTTTCCACTCTAATTTTTTTGCATTTTATATATTTCATGCATTTATGCGTTAAAAAAAATTAAATAATCTGAGATCTAAAAGAAATTAACCTTTACAGTAAATATTTTAGTATTTTATTAGATATGTTGTGACAAACTATTCCAATGGAATATCCATGGTAATTTGTGGATCATCTACCCCTAGGATCCTACCATGGACTAAAATATTCATTTGTTACCTCGTGATGGAGGATTTTGGTTGGTTATTGTAGATTTGATTTTAGAATTCTAGAACTAGGGTGATGGATCAATTCTTTCATTTAAGTTTGTGATGAAAAATTCTCTGGAACATCTTGTTTTTATTCTCCTAAATAACTTATGGGCATAAGGAAAAGAGAATAATTAGTAAAGGATGAATTTTGGACCCTTTAGTGTGTGAGCGATTGTATGTACAAGTGTTTATGAAAAAATATGTGTGTGAGCAAAATTGGATCATGTGGTTCATTATTTTAAAGCTTTAGATGTATCTCAACCTTGTGAAACAGAAGCATGTGCACATGTATGGGTGCATTACTTTCCAAATGATTAAATCAGTAAGTGTGTTTTTGCAATTTGCAAGGGAGATGAAGAAGCCTACACACATTTTTGGTCTACCAAGGTCACTTGATGTGCAAGGTAGAAAAAATTCCATGAGAACAAGCTTGCTTCTAGTCCTAAGAATAAAAATAATCAATGATAAAATTATAACTACAAATTCATGTGCTTTTAAGTATCCATGCATTTGGAAAGGAAAATAAACTTGGTTCTTTTTAACACCCTACAAAGCTAGGTTGTCTAGCTAAGTTGTGAGAATGAATTTGAAAACTAGACTTTATAGGATACACAATGCAGGAAATTCAAACCTATCATATGAATAAAAGGAAATGAAAAAATCGAAAATAAAATTGTAGGAAAAGAAGATTCATACATGTCTATAGGTAGATAATCACATAAATCTCATGAGTAAGTAATGTGTCATCCACGTAATTTGCATGATTGTTTCTTTGACATTCACTCATATCCTTTGCACAATGAGAAAAAAAATCCTGGTCATATAAAGAGATGAAGCAATGGTTTGAGGTTGTCAATAAGTTAGTTTGATCACTTGTGAGATAGATAATGTGAGAAAATAAGCCCCAAAAAACCAATAAAGGAGTACCATGGTTGAGAAAATTGATGAGGTCCCAATATTAGGAATAAAATCATAGAGCAATAAAATAAAATAAAATACAGAAATAAAATATATAATGAAAAAATAGAAAGGAGAAACCAATATGCATGGTTAATTTGATTTGGAATATGTCCATGGAGGAATAAAGTGTAATTTATTTTATTCCATCTAACAAAATGAAAGGATATTACATGCAACACATTGACTACAACCTCCTCTTCTCTCTCTCTCTCTCTCAATCTTATCTCTCTTAGTTAGAATGCTTTCTCAATAATACACACACAAAATTAAATTTTCTCATAAAAGAGGTTTTCCTTCTAGTGAAAATAACCCTAAAATAACATCTATCATAAGAATTGTGAACTAATGATTAAAGGTCCATATTGACTATTGAAATAAAATATTTTACAAGGCATGTTTTCCAAAAATTTCTCTTTGGGGTTGCTGCCCTTGAACCCACACTGGGTCATTCTAAAGAATTAACGACACACCCCTAGGTGATCCAGGTGGATGTTGGTGGCCACCCACCTATTCCTCTTGGACCCCCACCATTGTCTCTTTCAGTGTTTCAGTTTCCTTAATTGTAGCACAATTTACTATCTTTGGCAGTTTTTTGGGTCAAGAAATTCTAGAGTCGTTTTGAGGCCCTAAACGATGTTTTTTGGGAAAACCAGGGAAAACATGAATAAATATTAGATTTTTTTACACTTTAAAGTTGTATTATTTAGATATATCTTTCTAACGAGGTATTGTGCGAGTCAAACGGAGATCGTATGCCAAAGTTACGACCTCGAGAAGTTGATGTACCAATTTACCCAAACGAGGCCCATAGTTTTGGCGCTTCATCTCCTAGGGTTAGGTTTTTAGATGTTTAGGGTTTTCCATTATTTCTCAATAATAAATAGGCCTTTGAGCCTCATTTCAACACATTTTAGAGGCATTTATCCACCACATCTATCTTAAATATAAGCTACCATCGACCAAGCTAGTTTATTTCCATTATGTTTGTAAGCGTATTTTAGTATTTGATATAAATGAAATGACGTGTTATTTCTGCTGCATATATATAGTTATGGTTATATATGTAATTTTTTGCATTCCTGTTTAAGTTCAGATCAATGATATTAGAGCGGTTTGCTCTTTCTCGATTTTTCTTTGCATGTCCGTAACGAGGTTGGGATATAAGGAGTTAGGGCTCGAATTGGTCAAACCTTTGCAAGACCAACCTCGAAAACCCCGATGACCTCCCATGGTAGAAGATAAAAAAGACGAAGGGGGCAAGAGATCCTTTAAAAATCTTGCTCGAAGAAGCCCTTGAGCGACAAAGGAATGCGATGATGGACAAATTTTCCTAGATCCTTCAGTGGCTACCCAAAGGTGACACATATCCTTCTAACTGCCACTCTGGAAGTGCCACACCCTTGTGGAACAAGTTAAATTCGAAATCTCCATATTTGAAGGTCATATAGATGTGGATTTCGTAGATAAATGGTTAAATCTACTATAAAAAAAAATTTCTGTTCATGATTTTTCAAGCCGGGAAAAATTACTTTTGCACTTCTCAAAGCCACCCCCCACATCAAGGACTAGTGGGAAACCTATTGTGAGAAGAAGGAAAAAATTACACCCTCAATATTTTCAGCTGCACTCACTTGGAATTCATTCCAGGACTCCATTAAGGAGCAGTACTACCCTGTTAGGAGATATGATGATAAATACATAAAATGGACCACACCGCGGCAGGGAAGGGACCAAGATGTGCTTGAGTTTACCAACGTTTTTCATACCCTTCACACGAATTTGGGTATGAAGGATTCTAAGAGGCATTTGGTACTCAATTATTGTGACTATCTACATAGGTACATCCAGGACGAGATGGAGTTCTTGGACATTTCCTCGCTCGCCACGTCGTATCGATACGATGTCAATATTGAGCATTAGTTTAAACAGAAAAAGTGAGAATTTGGATCTGTGAATCCGAATCTAGGGAAAGGCACCCCCAAACCGCAGAGCAAAGAAAAAATTCAAGGCGGGGTGACCCACAATAACCCACCGAAGCCACAAGTAAAGAAAAACACCATGAAGATGAAGAAGGACATGAGAAAGTGGCATGAGTTACATCAAAATATCCACTCACAACAAAAGTGAGTGTCGAGCCAAGCAGTCACTGGTGGCCGAGATAAAGGCTTTTGAATCAGATGCATGTTTAGACTCTGAGTCAAAACCCAACAAGGGGAATGAAAAAGGGAAGCATATCATTGATGTAGAGTCCTGTGCCACTGTGGCTACCACCAAGACCCAAAATATTGAGCCTGAAGATCCAAAGGAGGGGGAACACTTCTTCCACTCCCATATGTGGGTGAAGGGTTCTATGTTGGAGTTTGTTATCGACAACAGGAGCCAAAATAACCTCATTTTAGTAGAGGTCGTGAATCCGCTAGGCCTACCAACTATAACACATCCTCAGCCGCACACCATCGAGTGGCTTCACTAAGGACGAGATATCCGCATCATCTAATAGTGTCACCTTCCCTACAACATCAAGCCATTCATGGATGAGGTATTATGTGATGTTGCTCTTCTTGAAGTTTGTGATGTATTATTAAGACAACCATACTTGAGGAAGTGACATGATGTTTATGAGTTTAGACCTCGCTCTGTTATTATTTATTTGGGTAATAAGTTATATAGGATACCTAAGGCAACCCCGCTTACCGCCATCTCTTTGATCTCTGCTAAGAAATGCAGTAAGATTATCTCCCAGACTAGAAATTTTGTTTTCTTTCCGATTCACTCTCAAAGTAGGGGGAATATTGTAGCCACATCCATTGCCCCAAGGAAGGGTTCCTCCACACAACAGAAGCAGGTGGATACAGTCATGGAATAATACAGGGAAATCTTATCCTCACCCACAAAGGTACCATTTCACTGTCAGGTCAAGCATTCGATCGATATCTCCTAGGGCACCTCTACTCAACGAGCTGATATATCACCGTTCTATTCTATAAAATGAAGAGATCAAGCAACAAATCTAGGAGTTGCTGCAAAAAGGACACATCCGACCAAGTTCCGCGCCTTGTGGGAGCACGATTGTACTTGTACAAAAGAAGGATGGGACCTGGAGGCTATGCATTGATAACTAAAAAAAATCACTGTCAGGAATAGGTATCCAATCCCATGGATTGATGACCTTCTGGACCAACTAAAGTGGGCTAAGTATTTCAGTAAGATCGATCTAAAGTTTGGCTATCACCAGGTTCTAATAGAGCTCACAGATGTATGGAAGACCACCTTCAAATCCAAGGAAGACATTTTTGAATGGTTGGTTATTCCCTTCGGGTTGAAAAATTCCCCTGCTAATTTTATGAGGCTAATGGATGAAATCTTGTGACCCTTCACCAACTCATTCATGGTTGTTTATCTAGACGACATCCTCATCTTCAACAAGAGTTGGGAAGAACACTTGCAACACATTCAACATGTCCTTCAAACCCTTCGGAAACAAAACATATGTCAAAACTTGGTGAAATACAACTTTGGCATGAGTTGGGTTCGATATCTGGGTTACATCATAAATGAGCATGACGTGCATGTGGATCCGACTAAGATCCAATTCATTTGGGATTGGTCAGTGCCAACCACTCTAAAAGAGCTTTGTGGTTTTTTGGTCCTTGCAAATTTTTATCAGAGGTTCGTGTTGGGATCATACCATATCACTTAGCCTTTGAGTTAGATTACTAAGGGCGGGGAAAAAACAAAGTTTTCCTGGTCTGAATCCCAACATAAGGCGTTCGTTGAGTTGAAGCACCGCCTCTGCTTTGCACCAGTGCTCACACTTCCAGACTTGCAACAACCTGTTAGGTCGTTATAATACTAGTGTAGCCCCTTATTGTTGTTGTTAGTGTAGCCCCCTTACTTTTATTGTTGTGCCCATGTAGTCCCCATATTGCTATTATTGTGCCCCATAGAAGCCCACTATTGTTAATGTTGTGCCCTTACATTATTATTGTTATTTCAAACTCTGATTATATTGTGACCCCTTAGACTCCTATATATAGAAAGGATTTTTTTCCATTTGAATCATCCAATAATTTTTCATTTATGTAATGTAAAGGAGATTCCCCCCTACAAGTGGATACTTTTTAAGTTTTTGATCTATCATTTCTTCTATTTTGTGAATTGGTTGCATAAAAATTGGTATCAGAGCTTTAGATTTGAGGGTTTTGCTTCTTTAAATAGGTCATCTTGAATTTTCTCTATAAATTTTTTCTACGAAGCTTCAGAATTTGAAATTGAAACAAAGTGGATTCAAAATACTGATGAACCTCGTGCACAATTCAGATCTTGGATCACTTTATTTTCAGAGATATGATTTGAGGAAGTTAGGGTTTTTGCAGGCTCCATAATTTCATCTCAAACAAGTAACCGAGGGAAAATCGTGACTTTAACATTTAGGCATCATATTTGAATTCTGTAAAAATTGGTCAAAATTACAGGAACTGTAGTTTCTTGTGAATCAATTTCAGGGATGAAGGTCGAAAAAATGACACATGGCATTCCACACAAGTTCAATCTACTGAACCATTTGATAATTAGGTCATTGTGGGAGATTAGACAAAACTTTATCTTGAAGAATCCAAATTAGGTCTGACTTGTGGCATTGGAAAGAAGACTGAGAGGATACTATAGGAGATAATTTAAAATATTGGGGATTCAAAATCACAAAGATACATCAGGTTCAATATCGAGCTCCTCAAAAGCAAGAAAAATGTGTGTATTATTTTTTAAAGTAACATAACTTTTGTTTGAAAAATCAGTTTGAAGTGAATCCAAGGGAATATTGAAGCATTGATATCAGTATTGGGTTATAAAATGCCTCCCAAAAATATTTACACACCCATTAATCCCTCATAAATATCTACTATGACACATGAAGAGGAAGAATTGCAACATGATATATCCAAATTATGAGACCAAGTGCAACAAATTTCAATCTCACAAATAGTAACAAAAAATGAAATGGAAGCTAATATAGATGGTATGGAATCTAATATAGATGTTATTTAAGCTAAGATAGATCAAACATAATTAAAAATGGAATATTTTACGGATGGATTAAAATCATACATGGAAGGTTTAAATGATGGTTTAAAAGCAAACATGGAAGGTTTAAAGGAAGGCCTGACAAAGTTGCTACAAGAAATGATTCCTAATGGAGAAGAGGTATTAGATGAAACTCATGATGAGAATAAATTTTTTTTAATCATGATTTCATAGCCTCTAATGTTGGATTAAAGACCCACCATATTCCAAATATTGATATGAGGAAGTTTCATGGCAAAGATTTGGTAACATGGATACTACAGATGCAACAATACTTTGATCTCCATAATGTGCAATACACACAAAAGGCACGCATTGCAACTTTATATTTAGAGCTCAATCAGTTTGTATGGTATCAATGATTTTTTTATCGTAAAAAACTTGTCACTTGGTCAATTTTTACGGAGGAAATGAGAGCACATTATGAGGATACAAAGAGCAACACCTTCTTTAGCCAATTGATAAATATCAAACAAAAGGGTTCAATGGCGTAGCACATCGAGGACTTCCAAAAATTGAATATAACGGTAAATGATATTCCAGAGGAACATAGAATTGATGTATTCATCGGGACTTTAAATGATAACATTCAACATGAGGTTCATCTTTGGGAACCTGATTCATTGAATAAGGCATTCAGGTTGGAAAGAAGAATTGAAAGAAAAATTATGGCGACAAGGAAGCCTACCACTCACAACTATAAATATGGAAGTGTTTCTACTCCTAGCATTCCCCAACCTACAAGGTTTACCCCATAACAATTGGAAGAAAAAAGAGAAAAATGGTTTTGTTACAATTGTGATAGCCAAAACACTAAAGGTCATAAGTGTGTTGAGAAGAAATTATTTTACACAAATTGTGAGGAGGAGGAAGAAAAGGAATAAGAAACTTCAAAAGAAAAGGATATACGCTAGGAATGAATTAAAACTCCTAGATCACCTTAAGGACGTGGAATAAAAAAAACAAAACCAATCTGACCTTTCTTAGAATATGCAGGATCCCTAGGGGCTTACCAACCACTCTACGTTCCAAACCGCTGAATTAGCTTGTTTTTTGACTGAATTAGAGCCCTAGTCACACCCTTGAAAATTATTCTATGCGACTTAAAACCTACAGTCGCATGCATAACATGGGAATCCATGCTAATGCAGAATTTTTTAGGCATTTCTATGCCAACGACCCTAGATTCCGAGCCACTTTTTTAGGTCCAGGACTCATGCCTATGTCTGGAACTTTATGAAACCTCCAAAATTGACAAATAACAAGACAGAAAGGCCTCTAATGCAAAAATCGAACAAGGAATTTACCTAAAAAGGCCTAGCCATGACAGGAATTCCATCAAAAATATCATGAACATGTAATCTACAGGTCATATAAACACATCTAAGCATTAGGATTTCATACTTATCTAAGAATGGTCAAGAAGGTTTTATGCCTTCTCATAGTAGTTATAAAATCATCTATTAGGTCATGCATCCATTAAAATTTAATTTACTAAAAAATTATGACGAGATTCATAACTCAAGTTTGCCATAAATTGTTGGCTTAAAGGTTCTTGACTTAGGTTCAGAGTGTTCTGCGCAACCAACAAAACCCTCCAACTACTGGCCCTTTTGGTAGTGATCTGCTTGCGCAGACCAAAGTCTCACTCGAAGCGGTATGGGGGGTGTTGGAACCAAGTTTCTGCACCTTGAGGGAGAAATATGATGTGCATCTAACCCTTCCAATCTGATCTAAGTACTACTGTTCTGCGGAACTACCTTTTAACCCGATTCAGATCTAACTTTAATAAAACCCTTAACATAGAAGCAGACTTGTGCAAACACAAAGATCTATTTTATCCAGATATTATTTCATAGAAACCCTTAACAAAAACAAATACAGATCTTGCATAATTATATAATCAACTCAGACAAATATGCATCAATAATGTAAACTGCAAAAAATCTATAAGTAACTCAATACATCAACACATGCACAGATATCATGCAAGTAAACAATACTTTCACCAAAAACCCTCTTTATTAGTAGACCTTCAATGATTACAATTATGTCTCATGTGAACATTACTGTATAGTAATTGAACACAAAATAGGACTTAGGTCTCCACAAACACAGCCACAAGAGCCTATCTCTACTCAGAATTATCACAAAAATTGCCCAAAATCACATAAATAGATCATTCAACCGTTCATGCTTGATTCATTATTCTACTTGACTCTTACATGAATTTTTATAAAAATTAGACACACTAAACCATGGAATCAAACCATGGTTTGAGCCCCATGTTTTACCCTTTTACCTACTTCAAAAAGAAGGAGATTTGACCTGCCCCAAATCCCCTTAACCTGCACATTGTGCTTTAACAAAATAGACAAAATAGACTCAACTTTGACCCTAGGTGACCCTAGCCCAATAAGACCCCAACACAAACTTGAGACTCATCCTTGAGTCACTCTGGTCTTGATTCTTGTATCTTCTCTTTACTTGCTTGGATGGTATCTTGGATAGGCTGGATGGACTTGGTACTCTACATGGCAATGCTCTGCGCTTCTTCAACTAAATTCTCTCTGGTCGACCCCTCCACTGCTAGGATGATGCTGCATTGAGTCTTACGGTGTCCCTTAAGCGCACCTTCAATGTTTTGTGATAGCTTCAGTGCTTCATTAGCCCAAGGTTTGTTCCTTTCTTGCACGAGTTTCTCCTTGCGGTGCAACGAATCCATCTCATCCTTAATGTTTCTTCCCTCCTGAAATTAGGCTAATCCCTGAGCCGGAACTAAGGTCTTTGTAGCGATCCGAATCTCATCAAAATAATGTTGTTTGTCATGAATGTTTGTCCTCAACTACTGAAGTACTGGGTCTTCTTGGATGGATGACCATATTCCCATGGCGTCTTCAAATAGAGTACTGCATTCATTCACTATGGTAGTAATGATTTGATGGCTTCCTGAATGAATGCAGCTCTCTGTGCCTGAACCTCTAGTGGTGTCTTTGGTTGTAGCTTCATTTGTAGGTTTGTAATCTTCTGCTCCAAATCGACGCGAATTGTCATGATCTTTGTTTTTGAAGCTTTTAGTGCGGTGGTAAGAGTCTCGAGCTTGATGGTGGCCACAACATTAGTAGATATTGGTGAATATAGAATCTCAGAGCATACCCTGTTAACAAGTGTCTCCATTTGTGTGCGTTGACTCTCTGCATCCTCTCGTGCTTGTTCAACTATCTTCTGGCCCTGATATAATACTTCATCTCGTCTTTGTTCTTCTCTAGTAGGGCGGAATGCACAATACTATCGATACTGTAATTTGTATGTGATCATTGAGTGCATTAAGTGCAACTAGCCAATGGGAAGTGTAGCCAAGATAATTCCAATATTGGTGGCACACTGTCTTGGATGAGAAGAATGAAGTGCTATGACTAGAGCCTCAAATACTCAGCTCTCAGTAGTTGATTCGGTGACTGAGGTGCCAACTGAAATCACGCTCGCTTGATTCACACTCTCTTGCTTCACATTCGTTGGGGGATTCAGATTAATGATGACATCAATGTTGGCTGGATAAACCATCTGTCCTTGTTGTTAGAAAATATGTCCCAGTAAGATACCAAAGGGGACGCAAAATATACACTTCTTCAAGTTCATAGAAATATGGTACCGTCGACAAGTGTCTAGCATCAAACATTGGCTGGAAACATGTTTCTTCAAGAGCCCAAAAACAATCCAATCATCAAAATATACTTCTAATAACTTGTGGATTTAGTCTTTGAAAGCAGAAACTACTATGCATGAAAATATGGCTAGAACATTCTTCAATCCAAATGGCATCATAATATATTGAAATGAACCCCATTCCGTCGCAAAGGTGGTCTTGCTCCAGTCTTCACGTGCAATCCTTATTTGATGATATCCTCAAAATCCATCTATAAATGAATGGGCTTCCTGCCCTCCAACATTGTCCAACACCTCATCTAAGAATGGGGTCAGAAAAGGATCATGAACATAGGCATCATTCAATTTGCGCAAGTCAACACAGATTGTTATTTCATATTTTTATTTTTATTTTCTTAGACTACCATGGGACTCACCCAATGTGCTTCTACTGGTTCAATAATTACTGCAAAAACCATCTTTTCCAGTTCTTCCTTAACCTTTTTCTTATACTTTGGGTTCAATTAGTAAGGGCATTGCTTAACAAGCCTAACATCTGGTTTCAAAGTGATCCTCATCACACCAAGATCTCCAATGATCCATTTTAGCTTAGAAAACTTTGTTGGAAACAACTCTTGATACTCGGTGAGAAGCTTTGCAATCTTACCCACTGTATCTTCATCCCAATAATCTCTTATATTGGAAAACTTAGGCAACTCTTCTATCCCAATAATAACTTTCCTAGTTTTATCAGGTTCAATAACATCTGGTAGTGCAATCCTAAGACCAGCAACTGTACACTGACCCTCGAACTCGGGAATGTTAACTTGGATCCTCCTCGTTGTCTTCAACGGTCACATTTTTACATGCAACTGCAACCTCTAATTGGAAATTACATTAAGTTGAGGCCCATACTACTGATTTCTTTGGCATATCAAAGATAACATATCGAATCTCTCATAATGCCTCATCAATGCTCTGGAACCCATTTTCAAAGATGAAATTCAAAATGAAGCTTTCTTTCAACACAATCCATTCAACAGTACCATGTCGCAACTTAGTTTCCAAGTACTAGTTCATGGGTACCCTATCTAATATATGGATGAATATGTGAACCTATTCTGGTTTCGGTTATTATCCCCAAACTGCAGTCCAATTAACTAAATGAGTGCAGATATCTTCTATGCCTGAGTATGTTCCTTTCATTCGAGTGAGGGGGCCACCAAATCACGGTCGCAACATTCGATGGAAATCCTTCCAAGTAGCAATATTCTCTTTGTGAGTGCCTCACCAACGTGCTAGGGTTGAGCGCAGAGCTAGATCAAGCGTGCATAACCATTTTTCCTCTGGAACATCCCTTTCAATTGCATCTAACAATATATTGACATCTCTTATACCATAATAATGGTGCAGTTCACTTACCTCAAAAGATATACAACACAGAGATTTGGTAACCCGATTACAACATATGGATACTTCATGTAAGTGGTTTGCTAGTTTTCCAATTCTTCATCTAAGTTTGACAAGCACAAACTATCCTTCTCCCAACTAAGTGAGCCATCTATTGTGGGGTTGATCCAATCTCCGTCCCTCATATTCATTTTTTACACATGATCAACATCATCCTCGACATAGTCATCATGCACCAGCTCTATGTATCTTTCTCCTTCTGCTGGATCTAGAGGGACCATAACCCTTATCCCATTGCTTTCAAATACCATGCTCCTACGCTTGAGGTAAATAATAGCATCCATGTCGAAAGCCCAATCTAAGCCTAGAAGCGCAGGATATGGGTATGCATCATTAATAATCTCGATGAATTCAAAGTCAGCAAACACCTTAACTTCTTCAATGCCAACTAATACCCTAGGGAGTCTTCCCATTGGGATAATCTTCTTCTAGTTAGCCATGTGTAGTTGAATTGTGGAACATTCAAGCTTAGGCTCTCCCATTCTTTTCCATGTTTGCATAGGTATTACATTTTCATCAAACCCCATATCCATAATGAATTGATTCATCTCAAAGTATCCTATATGAGTGGTCAAGCGCATTTCCTGCCCATTCCTTCTCTTCATTTTGTAGATTTTGTTGACAAAATTTTGTTCCTTCTGGGGTTGTCCCTTCCGGGGTTTTTCCTTCCTAGCGCAGTTATCAATTAGTGTTTGTAGATTTTCAAACACCTTATTATTGCATATAAGATTAATAAAATCATGTAGGAACATTTTTAGCTCAGTTGGATCGGTCACCTCTGTAATATCAACAAGTTTAATCACTGCTTTTGATTTCAACGCACTAGGGTCCATCAAATTCTTCTTTGCTTCATTAAAAGTATCATTTTCCCTTGTAAGTTAAATCCTTCCTTCTTTTTAGGAGCTTTCTGAACCTAAACATCCGTAGTAGGTTTCTTACCTTCATCTTTTCCTTCACCCAATGTTACACCACTTACGGTCACAATAATAACACTAGTCTCTTCATCGCGTGACATTGACCTCATCATCTGAATGTCTCATTTAGGTGTCACAATATTATTGTAATATTCCCAAATGGGGAATGCAATAATAGAATGCAGAATGATATAAAACTAACACAGTCAATATTTTATAAGGCAGGAAGCCAATATGGAGGCATTCCATTTGTCATTACAACATCAAAATACATGTTAAAAGTGGCCCATAAGATGCATGACAGGAAAATACAAGTCTCCAATGACAGAAATCCCTCAAAATGAGGTGCTACAACTATATATTAAGACATAAAAAGCCTTACAACGTTATTTATTGGCTCTGCAACAGCTGTAGATTACACATCAGATCTAGTGCAAGTATGTGGACAAAAATTTAGATCTATAGCAGATCCATACACTATACAGGCTCCTATAACAATTCCCCTTGGGGTTTTCAGCAAAATACCAAGTAAAAGATGTAGATTTGAGATCTAAGACTGTATATCTATGGAAATATTTAGATATGGAAAGTGGATCTGATCTGATATAAAAAATAAAATGATCTCCTCCAAAATATCTCCAAAGTGAAGGGCATATCCCCAACACCTAGAAAATCACTCTCCAATTGGTGAGCTGAAACACCCTGTAAATATACCTATAGAAATAACACAGATCTAGATCTATACTGCGCTGTAGCGATCAATATATAGTTGGCCTATAGCCGAGATATGAAAATGATTCTCAATCTTCAATATATTCCTCCCAATGAAGTAGAACCCTCCTCCACTTAAAAGAAGCATTGAAATGGACTAAATTTGAAAGATCTAATCTCCACTTGTTGCAGCTTGAAAAAATAGTCAAAACCTCAACAAGATCTACGCTGTAGTTGAAAGAAGTAGCTTGGCCCTAAGCCAAATAGTGGAAAATGCAATAGAAACTCTCCCAAGAGCTACTCAATGGGAAGAGCTGGGATTCCCGACCAGGAACACCCAATGATAACAACATTATTCTCAACTAAAGAGAAAGAGAATGAGATATGTCTAAATAGAACATATAATCAGAAAAATATCATATCATCAACAAACTTCTAATGCTGCCATCCCCTTCCTTTTATAGGACAAGATATTTCAAAACCCTAAACCACCTCCAATGAGATTGCTTCTTTCACACAAGACACCTCCATCTAAAACTGCGTTGTGCCTTATTGATGGCTACTCCTCCATGACAGTGCTGTAGATTTGGTCAAGGTTGACCCAGTCAAATTTTTTTGGCCCCTGTCCACACCTTAGGGTACTTTATTAGGCTGAAAAATATGATCCACTTTCACATGAGAAGTGGTTTTATTCACCAAAAAAGGGTTTTATGGGTTCTCCCACCCACTTATTCACCTATCTATGTGTTAATTTTTTTTTTAATATTCCCATTAGTTGTAGGATAATGTAGGAATATTGTAGTTCTCCCCTCCAAAATGTTGCTTATCCTCAAGCAACTACAAGGACATTGAAAAATTTCTAATGGATATGTCTCCTCCCAAGAATACAAGTTTGCCTTTGGTGAATAAACCAAATAGCTTTTATCATGAAGAAGGGGGAGATATATGGAAAGAGTTATATGTTTTCCATTGGCCTCCTTAAGGCATGAGAGATGATAATTGTTAGGTGCTTCAACCCCAATGAGAAACTTCAATCTCCATGCTATCATCCAAACAAAGTGATCCATGCTTGGTAGCTCATAGAAAAAATCACCAATCCCCTGCTTATGCAATGTGTAGGGCTTGCATGACTAAAAATGAGAGGTATTATTGTTCAACTTAAGCTGTATCTCCCTCCATTTATGATAAATTTGGAGCTACTGATCTTGGGTTGCAATAATATAGTCCTCATGAGGCCAAAAGGTACTTGGAACCTTATGATCCCACTCATTGGTTCTAGGAAGCCTCCATGCCCAATCATCCATGCATATAGTGAATAGAATGTCATCACCATATGGGATGTAAAATAAATATGGACTAAGTGTCATATGACATCTTGGATGGTGACAATATTCCCTCCATTGAGACCAATGATGTTATTCTTCTTGCTGTCTCAAAACATGATATAATAAGTGGCCATCCAACCACCTTCTTTTTTCCATAAGCTTCTCAAAATCTTGAAAATAATAGAGGATATTAGGTGTTGGGTGAATATGATCCAAGCAACACATGTCTTGCCAAAAATTCTCCCATGTGAGAGGATTCTCCCAAAGACATAAGTCAAACATATGGCCCCATGCATAAGGAAACAAGTGATGTAATATGGTAGCCATATCATGTCCCATCCTCTTCTTGAAGCATGAATGAATGTGGGAAGTTTCATTCCTAATGGACACATCCAACCAATGTGTCATCCCTCCCATCATGTCTCCAATAAAATTGAGATCAACATCATCACGTGGGATCAAAATTAGTGATACATAAATAATCAAATGCAATGATGGAGGTGGATCATAGTCCCACAAGTGGAACCAACATAGTAGATCTCTTGACTGCAACAAATAGTGATATGGTAAGTGATTTCCCCACCACTTACTTGCTGCCCAAGTAATCTCACCATGGCTAAAGGTGTGATATATATTTGGTGCTTTTTGAATGCACCCACAATGATATGATATCTTCCTTTGTCTTCTAAGGGAGTGGTCATGTTAAAAAATGTTTGTGGCCCAAAGTTGGCCATGAAGTTTGTATGGAATAACACTCCTCTTAGGAGCTATGGCCTACATATACATGGTAAAATAATACAAGTAATAATCAAATGAATCATGAGATACAAAAGCATATTCTTTACCAAAATTTCTCCACATACAAATGGAGTGGTGCATATATTTATCTCTTCTCTTTCTTAAAGAGGAAAGAGGTGGCTGAATTGAATCCTCCATAGAGTCATGTATCTTCCCCATCTCCACATGGTTCATGAATCTTTGAAAATGATGAAATAACTCCTCTTCAAAGTCTTCCCAAGTGTAGAACTCCATGATAGTGTTGAAAGCCTTCATAGAATAAATATGGATGAAAAGAATTCTTCTTGTGCTCTTTGTAGCAAATTCTCCTTGAGCTTGGAAGATCTAGATAAGAAGATCCTACCACGATGATAGATGACTTCATCTTGGACTGAATAGCCCTCCTCTTGTAGCTGGTCATCAAGTATCATGCATGTGAAAAGATCCTTTGAATAATCCACCAATAGCTGGGATTTCCAATATGGACCTAAGCTTCCCAATAATGACAGTGCTGTAGAATTCTGAATTGAAGTAGCTATCACATCATCACTCTCCTCTTTGACATGCTTAATGAAAAAGCCACACGTTGGAGTAATGTAACTCCACCTTTTTTGCCTCTCTTGCAGCTGATCTTGATTAAGACAAGATTGAAGTAAATGGAATTCAACCTCCCTTTGAAAGGTCTCTTCCTTCCAAAAATTCCATAGTTTAGCCCATGCATGCAAGAATGTTAATACCCTCTTGTCATATTCAGAAATATTCCTCATGTGTGGAAGTATCATTTGCTGCTCCAAGACCATGGATTGGCCATTTGACAATATTATCATGTCATCATATATTTCTGAATCATTTTCTAGCGCAGATAACTGAGTGGGATATGGCAATGTCCAACTCAGAGAATTGATCGTCTCTCCTTGGAACCCCTCAAAGGTTATCACCATTGTGGTAGCTTCTCCCAAGGCTCCTTCCTTAGCCAAATATGTCACTACTGCACCAAGTTGAGAGAAAAATTTATTCATCTTCCAATCAGGGGGTCTCCCTGGTGGAATACCTCCATGCAAAGAGACATCAAAATCTGAAGTAGACTGTATAAATGAGTGGACTGATTTGTCCCTCCTTTTGCTGCATAAATCAGTCTCCTTCTTATGAATATAAACCCCTTGAAACAAACAAGGGTGCATGTTCTTCATCCTTAGATGTTGATCCATCCTTTATCCTCCTTGGATCAAGGTGTTACTGCCCAATATTACTGTCACATGATGCTCCTTGGGAACCCTTTGTAGATATGCAAAAATTCTTCTCTTGAAGCAATAACTTCATACCCATCCCCATGTGGTGATGGTAATTCTTTTGAAGTGACATCACTGTTATTGCCTTCATGCTCTTTCTCCTCATCAATATTTGAGAATACCTCATCATCAATGAGAGACCTTAGATATTGGTCTTCCCGTTAAAGAGGACTCTTCATGTCTTCATTTTGAGAAGAAATCTCTTCATGTAATGGGGATCTTTCCCTTGGTAAGGTATCACACAAGTTTTTATCCCCTTCAATAGAAATCTGAAGTGGATTTGGCATAACAGATCTTTCCAACTCATGCAAGGGTTTTGAATGTTCATGCTTTGCTAGCTCAATCAAAGATGCTTAAGTTTGTTTTGCATCAAATCTCTTCACTAATCTCTTAGTGAATCTTGCATAAGTAGATATATTTACATTCTTTAATGAAAAGGATTTAAAAAAACACCAAGCATAAGATTTACCTTTAAGATGCAGTGCTGCTATCCTAAGGGCTTCCTTTTCTAA
This sequence comes from Pinus albicaulis, assembly GCA_034641835.2. Taxonomy (NCBI): domain Eukaryota; kingdom Viridiplantae; phylum Streptophyta; class Pinopsida; order Pinales; family Pinaceae; genus Pinus; species Pinus albicaulis. Next base: position 1,152,975,779 of record CM076575.1, on the reverse strand, counting down.
AACTTGATGTAGATGAAAATATGAGTCTGGCTGATCTATCCAATCCTTGGCTATGCACGTGGAGGATCCATCAAATTTTGGTAGAAAGAATCTACCTCTTCTGATTCTGTTGTGCTTGCTAGATCTTATTTCCTCATTGAGTTTGTAGAACCCTTGGAAGTTCAAGTGCTCCTTGAATCTCCAAGATTGAGATTCATACTCCTGAAGATAATCACTCAAAGTCTCCTCCTTTGGTGCATCTTCTTTCTCCATCTCTCTTGCAGTAAATCTGGTCATAGTATGACGTTGTGGATTTGATTGTGTGGCTGAGTTCTTACACATATAATATGAAGAGCTAGGGTTTTATTCATGTGAAAATATTCTTGAGGGACCTTCATGTCTTTCCCTCCTCATTCCCTTGATTTCTGTTTTAAGCTCATGCATAGTTTGGAGAAGAAGTCTTGAGATCTCCTTCCCTTTCTTTCCTCCAGATAAAGGGGTTTTACCCTTGCATTCTACCTCATCAGTGTAATAAAATATTATGTGTATTCTCTTTTGATACCACCTCTCTCTATTAGTAAGAGGCTCTCATTTTCCAGAAGACATATTGGCTCTTTAGAAAGCACAGGCTGTGTCAAGATGATGCTCTGATACCATTGTAATATTCCCAAATGGGGAATGCAAAAATATAATGCAGAATGATATAAAAATAACATAGTTAATATTTTATAAGGTATGAGGCAAATATGGAGGCCTTCCAATTGTCATTACAACAACAAAATACATGTTAAAAGTGGCCCATAAGATGCATGATAGGAAAATACAAGTCTCCAATGGAAGAAATCCCTCAAAATGAGGTGCTGCAACCATATATTAAGACAGAAAAAGCCTTAAAACATTATTTATTAGCTCCGAAACAACTGTAGATTACACATCAGATCTAGAGAAAGTATGTGGACAAAAAGTTAGATCTATAGCAGATCCATACACTATACAAGCTCCTCTAACAATTCCCCTTAGGGCTTTCAGCAAAATACCGAGTACAAGATGTAGATCTGAGATATAAGACTGGAGATCTATGGAAATATTTAGATCTAGAAAGTGGATCTGATTTGATATAAAAAATAAAATGATCTCCTCCAAAATATCTCCAAAATGAAGGGCAGATCCCCAACACTTAGAAAATCACTCTCCAATTGGTGAGCTGAAACACCCTGCAAATATACCTACACAAATAATGCAGATCTGGATCTATGCTACACTATAGGGATCAATATATAGTTGTCCTGTAGCCAAGATATGAAAATGATGCTCAAAGTCTTCAATACAATCATCCCAATGAAGTAGAACCCTCCTCCACTGAAAAGAAGCACTGAAATGGACTAGATCTGAAAGATCTGTTCTCCACTTGCTGTAGCTTGAAAAAATAGTTAAACCCTCAACATAATCTGTGCTGTATTTGAAAGAATTAGCTTGACCCTAAGCCAAATAGTGGACAATGCAATACAAACTCTCCCAAGAGCTACTCAATGGGAAGAGGTGGGATTCCCGACCAGGAACACCCAATGATAAACAACATTATTCTCAGCTAAAGAGCAAGAGAATGAGATATGTCTAAACAGACCATATACTCAGAAAAATATCATATCATCAACAACCTTCTAATGCTACCATCCCCTTCCTTTTATAAGAAAAGAGCTTGCAAAACCCTAAACCACCTCCTATGAGATTGCTTCTTTCACACAAGACACCTCCATCTAAAACTGCGCTGTGCCTTATTGATGGCCACTCCTCCATGAAAATGCCATAGATTTGGTCAAGGTTGACCCAGTAAAAATGTTTTAGCCCCTGTCCACACCTTAGAGTACTTTATTAGGCTAAAAATATGATCCACTTTCACATGAGAAGTGGTTTTATTCACCAAAAAGGGGTTTTATGGGTTCTCCCACCCACTTATTCACCTATCTATGTGTTAAAACAAAGTTTTAATATTCCCATTAGTTGTAGGCTAATGTAGGAATATTACACTTCTTCTCCTGCATCTTCATAAACAACACAGGGAAATCTTCGATTACATGGTCAAACTGTCGACAATACCTACAAAACCATTGTGTTGGGTTTGTGAAGTCACTTGCGAAGTCGTTGAGTTCTCCATAATTATAATAGATTTTCTGAGCTCTTCCTCGACCATATCCTCCTCCTCTTCCACTCCCTTGGCCCTAAAATAATCCGTGCCTAAAGGGTGACACAAGTGAATCTGGACCTCTATTTTCTGATTGCATCTTGTAGATCATAGTTTGGTTATTAGGTTAAAATTGTGACAATGTGTTAGGTCCCTATATTACTAGTGTAGTCCCTTATTATGGTTAATATAGCACCCTTATTGTTATTTTTGTACCCTTGTAACCTCCATATTGTTATTATTGTGCCCTTACATTATTATTGCTAGGTCAGCTAGGATTATATTGTGACTCCATGGACTCCTACATATAGAAGGAGGTTTTATCATTTGTATCATCCAATAATTGTTCATTTATGTAATGTAAAGGAGGTTTCCCCCTCAAATTGGCTTATTTCTAAGGCATTGATATCCATTTTCTTCTATTTTTGGAGCTGGTTTCATAACATTTGGTATCAGAGCTTTGGATTCTAGGGTTTCGCTACTCCAAATAGGTCATCGTGGAATTTTCGCTATAACTTGTTTATACGAAGGTTCAGAAGCTGAATTTTTTATCACATGAAGTTGAAATCCTGAGGAAATTCGTGTAAAATTTCAGATCTTGGTTTGCAATATTTTCGGATATATGATTTGTGGAAGTTAGGGTTTTTTCAAGCTCCCAAATTTCATCTCAAAGAGGTGACCTTGGGAAAATCATCATAACTCTCTCTCAGGTAATCAGATTGGAATTCTGTAAAAAGTGACTAAAAGTACACAAAATTTCGTTTCCTGTGTATCAATTTTAGAGCCAAAGGAGGAAAAAAATGACACGTGGCACACCGTACAAGTTCGCTCTACTGAACCAGTCCATAATTAGGTCATTGTGGGAGATTGGGCACAACATTGCCTTGAAGCATCCAAAGCATGTCACACCTATGGCACTGGAAAGAAGATTTAGAGGGATAATACAGGACCAAATTTTAGATATTTAAGATTCAAAATCACAAAGATAATTCAGTTTCAATATCGAGCTCCTCAAAAGAAAGAAAAAGGTGTGTATTTTTTTTTTCAAATTGCATAAGTCATGTTTGAAAAATTAGTTTGAAGTGATTCCAAGGGCATATTGAAGCATAGATATCAGTATTGGGTTCTAAAATTCCCCCTAAAAATAATTTAACACCCATTAAGCCCTCAAAATACTGTACTATGACTCATGAAGATGAAGAAGTGCAACATGATATATCAAAATTACAAGAGCAAGTGCACCAAATTTTGCTCTCGCAAAGAGCAACAAAAAATGAAATGGAAGTTTTGAAGAAAAGCGTAGAAGCTAAGATGGATGGTTTGAATAAGGGCATGGAATCTAATATGGATGGTTTAAAGAATGGCATGGAAGCTAAGATCGATGGTATAGAGGAAAAAATTAAAGACAACATGGAAGACATGAAGAATGATCTAAAAGCATACATGGAAGGTTTGACAAAGTTGATATAAGAAATGATTACTAATGGCGAAAATATAGTAGAGGATACTCATGATGAAAAAAAAAAAAAAACTTAATCTTCATTTCATAAAATCTAATGTGGGATTGAAGACCCACCATATTCCAAAGATCGATATGAGGAAGTTTGATGTCAAGGATCCCGTAGCATGGGTACTATAGACGGAAAAATATTTTGATTTCAATAATGTGCAAAACACACAAAAGGTAAGCATTGCAACTTTATATTTAGAAAAAAATACATTTGTATGATATCGATGGCTTTGCTCCCATAAAAAAATTGTCACGTGGTCAATTTTTATGGAGGAAATGATAACACATTATGAGGATACAAAGAGCAACACTTTCTTTAGCCAATTGATAAATATCAAACAAAAGGGTTAAGTGGTGGAGCACATTGAGGACTTCCAAAAATTGAATATAAGGGTAAATGATATTACAGAGGAACACATGATTGATGTCTTCATGGGGACTTTAAAGGATAACATCCAACATGAGGTTCACCTTTGGGAACCTGATTCACTAGAGAAGACATTTAGTTTGGCAAGAAAAATTGAATGTAAAATTATGGCGACAAGGAAGCATACCAGTCACATCTATAAATATGAAAGTGTTGCTACTCCTAGACTTCCAAAACCTACAAGTTTGCACCACAAAAATTGGAAGAAAAAAGAGCAAAACAGCTTTGCTACAGTTGTGATAGCAAATACACTAAAGGTCATAAGTGTGCTGAGAAGAAATTATTTTACATAGATTGCGAAGAGGAGGAAGAAAATGAAAAATAAACTTAAAAAGAAGAGGACATACACCGAGAATCAGCCCTAGAGAAAAAAGAAATGGGTCCAACCATATCGTGTAATGCATTGGCAGGAATTACCACTCCTCAAACTCTAAAGATAGAAGGGCATATCAAGAAGAAAAAGGTAATATTAGTGATTTATTCGAGTAGTACCCATAATTTATTCATTATAAGGTTGCCAAGGAATTTAATTGCTTCCTATACCTAGCACCATAATGTAAAGTGATGGTTTCAAATGGAGGAACTATAAATTGCTCCAAAAAATGCCATAATATCAAGCTAACCATGGGGGAATATGTATTGAATAGCCCAATGTTTTCCATTCCAATGGGAGGTTTTGATGCTGTACTAGGAGTGCAATGGTTACAATCTCTGGGAAATATAATAAGCTTTAATGTCATGACAAAGCTTCTAAAGAAAGAACAAACAGGTGTAATTGCACAGTTATTCTCACTAGAAGTTCCAACATCAAAATCATCTATTTCTCCAAATCTCCAAAAGGCCTTGGACAATCATTCCAAGGTGTTTGAAACTCCTAAAGGAATCCCACCTATTTGTGATCATGATCATGCTATTCATTTGATTCCAGGAATTTTTCCTCCAAACATCAGGCCTTACAGATATCCTTATGTCCAAAAGAGTGAAATTGAACGTATGATTGCAGAAATGTTAGAGGCTGGTATAATTCAACCTATTCAAATTTATTTCTCTGCTCCAGTAGTATTGATGCACAAGAAGGATGGATCATGGTGCATGTGTCTGGATTATAGGGAGCTAAATAAGCTCACTATTAAAGATAATTTTCCCATTCCTGTGATTGATGAATTATTGGATGAATTACACGGAGCAATTTATTTTACCAAGTTGGATCTTCATTCAAGATATCATCAAATTAGAATGAAGGCTAAAGATATTCCGAAAACAACATTTCGAACTCATGAGGGTCATTATGAATTTTTGGTAATGCCTTTTGGCCTTACCAATGCACCTTCTACATTTTCAAACCCTTACTTAGAAAAATTGCGTTAGTATTTTTTGATGATATACTAATCTACAACAGGTCTCTGAAGGATCACGTTCAACATGTTGACAGGGTGCTCAAACTATTGGAGGTGAAACAATTATATGCAAAAACCTCCAAATGTTTCTTTGGAGTACAAGAGGTGGAATATATGGGTCATATTGTATCTCACGAGGGTGTTAAGGTAGACCCTAACAAAATTAAAGCCATTAAGGAATGGAAAGTCCCAAAAACCATAAAGTAGTTGCGAGGATTTCTCGGTTTAAAAGGGTATTATCGCAAGTTTGTTAAGAATTATGGGAGAATAGTAGCACCTATAACAATATTATTGAAGAAAGATGCATTTTCATGGACTCTTGAAGCAACTAAGGCTTTTGAACATCTTAAAGAGGCCATGTGCCTAGCACCAGTCTTACCTATGCCAGACTTCAAAAAAAACCTTTATTGTGGAATGTGATGCCTCAGGAAATGGAATTGGTGTTGTGTTAATGCAAGAAGGAATACCCATTTCTTTTGAAAGTAATCCAATCAAAGGAAAGTATTTACGGAAAGCTATTTATGAGAAGGAAATGTTGGCAATACTACATGCACTAAAGAAATGGTGACCTTACCTAATGGGAAGACACTTCAAGGTAAAAATTGACCATGATAGTCTTAAACACTTTTTGGAACAAATGCTATATTCAGAAGAGAAGAAAAAATGGGTCACAAAGATGTTGGGTTATGAATTTGAAATCATCTACAAAAAAGGGAAGCTAAATGTTGTTGCAGATGCACTCTCAAGAAAGGATGAAGAGGTGGAAGCATTTCTTTGTGCCATTTCTATTATCCAACCAGATTGGATAACCGAAGAAAGGGATGAATGGAATAAGGACGAAGAAGTGTGGAAAATCATTCAAAAGTTGCAGCAAGATCCTAGTACATCTAATACATTTAGTTGGAAAAATGATTCCTTATGGTACAAAGATCGCTTATATATTTGCAAGAATTCCCAACTAAAACAAAAGATTCTTTTGGAATTGCACACTTCTCCTTTAGGAGGACACTCGGGATTTTTAAAAACTTACCACAGGGTGAAGAAAGTTTTTTTTTTAAAAATCTGGTATTCAAAGGTTTGTGGCGGAATGTTTGGTTTAGTAGCAAAATAAATTTGAGAGAATTAAGACCCCAGGTCTTCTACAACGTTTATCCATTCCAAGTCAACGTTGGGAGGATATTTCAATGGAGTTTATCACAGGTTTACCTAAGTCTGAAGGAAGGAGTGTCAACATGGTGGTAGTTGATAGACTTACCAAGTATGCACACTTTTGTGCATTATCTCATCCATTTAAAGCAAGCCGTGCAGTTGCTACTGCATTTATGGAAACAATTCAAAAGCTACATGGAAACCCAAAGATCATTGTAAGCGACAAAGATCTCATTTCTACTGGAATTTTTTGGATGAAATTATTTTCTTGTTTGGGTACTCAATTAGCTCATATATCATATTATCATCCTCAATCTGATGGTCAAACTAAGATGGTGAAAAAATGTTTGGAAGGATATCTTCGTTTTTTTGTATCTAATAAAAAAACACAATGGGTCAAGTGGTTACCTCTGGTTGAATGGTGGTATAACACTTCCTTCCACACTGCAGCAAAAATGACCCTATTTATGGAATTTTATGGATATCATCCACCATCCATCACATCATCTTTAAGAGAAAATTCGAAGGTTCAAGCAGTGGAAGATCACATCGAGCATCAAAAAGAAGTTCTCCAACTCTTAAAGGATAACCTGAATTTGGCACAAAATCGAATGAAACAACAGGAAGATAAACATCGCAGCGAGAGAAGTTTTGATGTAGGAGACTGGGTATTTTTACGACTACAACCATACAAACAAATGTCCTCTTACAAGCTAACAAGATAATAAAATTATATATAAAGTAATATATGGCTCCATAAACAGGTTGCAAAAGATTGGCACTAAGTGGCATAAAAATTAGAGCTTTCCTCGTTTTCACGAAAGTGCAATCATTTTTCCACATATGTTTCATGCTTAAAAAAGGTTATAGGTGACAAAATTCTAGTTCAAACAATATTGCCAGAACTTGATGAGGAAGGAAAAATCATATTGGAACCTGAAGCAATCACGGAAACAAGAACTCGACAACTACGAAATTGATCAATTTCAGAGTATCTCATAAAGTGGAAGAACTTACCCACTAAAGATTCTACATGGGAGGATGAGAATTTTATACAAAAGCATCTAAAGCTACTCAAGCGTTGATGGAAATACTTTTTTTAAGGAGAGGGGCATGTTAGGTCCATATATTACTAGTGTAGTCCATTATTGTGGTTAGTATATCCCCCTTATTTTTATTGTTGTACCCTTGTAACCCCCATATTGTTATTATTGTGCCCTTACATTATTATTGTTAGGTCAGCTAGGATTATATTGTGACCCAATGGAATCCTATATATAGAAGGAGGTTTTTTCATTTGTATCATCCAAGAATTTTTCATTTATGTAATGTAAAGGAGGTTTCCCCCTCGAAATGGTTTATTTCTAAGGCGTTGATCTCACTTTTATTCTATTTTTGGAGCTGGTTTCATAACACAATGCTTCTTATCATGGCCTATAGATCGACAAAAGTTGTAGTGGAGTTGCTTGTTAGTTGGAATATATTTGTGCAACCTAGGAAATAGTTTGTAGGGTGTTGTCTGACTACTTGACATATTGTGCACCATATTGGAGGTTAACACCTGGTCGTGCTCCAACCCTTGGATTAGGTTTCATTGGACTCAGTCCTCCAACTGCCAGATAATCACCAAATACGAGGCATTTCTCCTTGTAGTGTCCTTCAGCTTTGCAACACACGTCCTTCCCATTCTCCTTCCGCAAGATTTGCATTTATAAGTATAGGGTATCCAATTGAATCTGAATATGATGAACCCCATCCTGCACATTTTGAACTAGAGAAGTCTTCAACTTATCACTATTTCCACATCTTCGGCCTGGGACGCCATCTTCAGCTGAGATATAGGTAGGGGAAGATGTGGTAATAACATGGTAATGAACCATTATTTATGATGATCATCACTAATAGTGAAGCCGCCATCTCTGATGATACGTTTTAACCACTTATCAGCTTCCCATACAGTCTCATTCACTTCTTGATGAATATCCTTTAATTCGGTGACACATTGAGCATATTACTTTGGATTCCATAATTTTCCTTCAATGCATCATTAATATTATATATTGTTGCATTTGGGTTATCTGCTACATAAATCATGTACTAGTCCAATGCACGTTCCTGGAATGCAGTAGCGAGATGCGATTTATTAATATCATCATCATTAATACGCTTTTCCTTCCAAACAGCCTCTGCGACGAACCAAAATTGTTCATTTCCTTCATTCCCGACACCCTTAAAAGTCTGCATCTTAAAAGATTTAGACATATCGAATGCTGGTGGTGGAGGTGGAGGTGGAGGTGGAGGTGGAGTGGGATGGAGTGGAGTGTGAGGCATATTTGGGAGTTGGGTGGATGGGATATAAAGCGTACTTGTAGTCCTTTCTTCAAACTGTGTTGATTCACTAGAACTACTTGTTTCAGACTCTTCGTCACTGTCAGATTTTCCTTTGAGGGGACTGTAGACAAAATCTTCATCCGGGTCTACGTTATAAATTTTACCACTATGCGTAGAGTTGGGTTGACCTCTTCTGAACATTCACTCAATATGCTTGCATTAAGTACCCTTTTCACATAAGATATTTTTAACCACAAATTTAAAGAGTGCAAGAAATTACCTCGAGGACCTTTGAAAAACCTTCTCTCAGATTCAGAATATGACACAAAGGCGTTAATAGAAAATTCAATGAAAAATCCACCTAGAATGATGTTGATCCAGTAATCTACTACATAGGTGATCTTATTGTTGGATTTTTCCAATTTCTGAAATAACTGAGGAGTCCACTTGGTGACTATGTCATCCTTCACATAGGTCTAAAACTCAGCAAGCCAAGATAACCACTCGTGCAGTTATGTTGCAAAGGACGCAAAGAAAATTTCATGTTTCTCTATGTAAATAAATCTTTGTTCCCACTCTTCAGTAGATAATCACAGAATATGGTTCTCTTGGATCGAAAAATTGTGCACCTTTATATCCAACCAATCTTGTAATTTAGGCTTAGTCAAATGCCACAACACAAAATATCCCTCAAATATATCCTGGTATCAACAAAAAAACCATTTGTTGGCTTAAGGGGTCCTGACCCAGGTTTAAAGTGTTTTGCGTAACCAACAAGACCCTACAACTACTAGCCCTTTCGGCATTGATCTACGTGCACATAACAAATTCTCACCCGAAGCAATATGCAGGAGTGCTGGAACCAGGATTCCGCACCCAGAGGGAGAAATATGTTGGGGATCTAACCCTTCCAATCTGATTTAACTACTAATGTTATGTGCAAGTTCCTTTTAACCCAATTCTGATCTAACTTTCATAAAACCGTTACCAGAAACAGATACAAATCTTGCGCAATTATATAATCAACTCAGAAAAATATGCATCAATAATGTAAACTGCAAGATATCTATAAGTAACTCAATACAACAACACATACAAAGATATCATGCATGTAAACAATACTTTTGCAAAATCTCCTCTTTATTAGAAGATCTTCAATGATTACAATTTTGTCTCCTGTGCACACATCCACAAAGTCCTCAGACATAGCCCAGGACTTAGGTCTCTGCACACACAACCACAGAAGCCTATCTATACTCATACTTATCACAAAAATTGCCCAAAATCACATAAACAGATCATTAATTCATTCATGCTTTATTCATTATTCAACTTGGCACTTACATACCTTTTTATACAACTTAGACGTGCTAAAAACATGGAATCAAACCATCGGTTGAGCCCCATGTTTTACCTTTTACCTGTTACAAAAAGAAGAATATTTTACCCGCCCCAAAGCCCCTTGACCTATGCGCTGCGTTTTAACAAAATAGACACAATTGACTCAAATTTTACCCTAGGGGATCCTAACCCAACATAAACAATGCTTATAAATTGTTACACAGCATTTTGTCACCGTCCCTGCAATCCCTCGTCTCGTACATTGGAGGAGTATTCCTGTGACCTATGAACAGTAAAATGTCCTAAAAACACCTTGATGGCATCCTTTTGCATAAGGGAAAGAATTATCCTCAATAAAATTTCCTCTGAAAAACCCTAAAAACCCATGTTTTGGCATTGGTGCGGGTAGCTAGTTCATCCCTCGTGCCAATGGGGAAAATACACACTAGTGGGCGCGCTAGCTGGCGCTCTGTCCCTGTGTCATGTCCGCGCCAAGCCTATTAAGGAATTTTTTTTAACAATAGAAGGCATAAGTTTGATTCTAACAACTTCAGAACGAATCATCAAAAAGAGGTTGGGCTATTTGGCTCCGGATCTCCTTGATTAAGAAGTGGTTTTCCACCTCTCATGGAACCTTCCTAAGAGATAGGAATCTTCCCCATGATTATAGAGATCCTAACCTCTCCTTCTCCTCCTATAAAATCCTGCCCTCTCCATTTGAAAACTAGCTAAAATTTTGGGAAGGAAATTATAGCTGAGTGACAATCAAGAGAAAAGCTAAGGAGAACCCTATGAGAGAGAGAGTTTTGTCAAATCCCTGACGAGCTTTGTGAGACACGTCCCGCTGGAATCCTGTCGAAGGAAGATCACGACGTCAGAGCACCGGTTGTAATCATTCTCTCGTATCTTAATATACATGACTCTGCTATTGGTTCCATGATTGTGTTTGTCCATTATACAATGCAATTTCATTCGTTCCTCTCTGACTGATCGATAGTTATAAAGTGTGAAATATTACGTTTCATGTTGTCTCTTTTCTTTGTATGTGTACAGGTATCTGGATGCAGCGAGCTCACAGATCGTGACCTGTCTAGCTAGGAACAGAAGCGCCACTTCTTCTTCGACAACAACAGCGAAGGAATCATGGTAAGTGATCTATCGTGATTCTATCTTTTGTAACTAGGAATCAGTAGCCTTGCGTGTTTCAATTATTGCTAGACCCAATCTAGGGCTAGTGGGATCACCTCTGTCTGCAGAGGGGATTTAACTCCACAACATAAATAACTAAATCCAACAAATCAACATTGATAGAACACCCATTATAATCACATAATAACAAGAACATTTATACATAATACACAAGAGGAAAATAGCTCTTATTAACATATGAAAAATGAAATTGGTCAGGGACTTCCATGTACCACCTAACCATGGATTAGTATGAACCAAATCTTTCTTTAAACCAATCACCCTTGTGTCATATTCCAAGAGTGAATGTAGGACTTTCAACAAAACTAACAAGAGATTCCTCAGGCTTTACTGCAATCCATCAAGGGAATCCTAGGTCCAAGCCCTCATCTATAAATATAGGATGTACCACAATCCCGCCAAGGTATTACTAGGCCCAAAAAACAAACATACACTACCATGATTTACTGCAACACCACCATATATTTCTTAAAGGATCACTAGGCCCTAAAAAAACATGGATTCCTCCAAATATCTCCACCTAAACCATGAGAAGTTTTTCCATCTCCACCTCTAGGCTTTAATGTGTATCCGGTCATTACTGGTCAATGTATTCCTAAGCCCAACGAGGCTCCACCCTCTAGGATTTATCATATATCCCACCATTCACTGGTCGAGGATTCCTAGGCCTAACAAAGGTATTCACAACGAGGCTTTATCATGTATCTCACCATTACCGGTCAAGATATTCCATAGACCACTCCACTTAGTTTCGAAACCATTCGAAAAACAAACTCAATAAAGTAAGGGAAACCCCATCATACCATGGCTATTGAGAAATGGCAAGGCAAGGTTAATAACCATTGTCACACCTAGAAAAACCTATGCCAATGACAACAAGAGAACCAAATTCAAACATGCATGTACCATGCATGCCAAAACTAGCAAGGAAATCATACATACAACTAAATACCTGTAACTAATATCGTTGTAGCAGCATGATCCAACTCTTCCTTGCTTGATATTTTCTTCCCTATGCCTTCTTTATCTTTCCTTTGCTTTCCTTGATCTAATGCTAGAGTGCTTCGGGAATGCTCTAAGTTTGCATGAGTGAGAGAGAGAGAGAAGGGAGAGAGAGAGATCCAAAAACTGAATTGAAAAAATATAACACTATAAAAAGATGTGAATTGATCCTTAGAAGCTTTTTTATCAATGAGGCCTCTAATTTCTTCAATTTTCCATTATCCTTCATTTTCCTCCCCAGATACAACCTGTGACCTTTCACCTTCCTTTCCTCCTAATTTATGTTATTTTCATAAATAAATGCCAAATAATGCCACTTTTCCTTTCCAAATAATTTTCAAATTTCCCTTAGCCATAATAAACCAAATGGATACCCACACTAGGAAATTTTCCCCAAAAATAACCTTTGAATACATGTCCCATGACCTTGGTCTTATTTATCCTTTATTAACTTTATTACATTTATTTTAAACTCGGGGATGTTACAGACCCCTCCCCCTTAGAGGAACATTTTCATTGGTGTTCAATGACTCCTACAACCAGTAAAACTGCTGAAAAACCAAAACACACTATTTATGGAGCTTTATAACTTAGCTTGTTGTAGTGTTTACAATGAAAAACCTGTTGAAAAAAAAACCAACATGAAAAACATAAAAACATGACACCCATACCGCTTATTGGAAATTTATAACACAACTCATGGCAGTATTTACATCCATATACATATGTACATATACCAAAACTCCTTTTCCTCAACCGAAAAATAATGAAGGATACATAACCCGCATCTGATCAACCATCTCCCATGTAGCTTCATTGGGCCCAAAGTGATTCCACTACACTTTAACCTACTCGGTTCTAGAGCATGAGCATCTTTCTATACAAAATACACTGAGGTTCCATACATAACTCTCCTTTTGGTTCCACCTACAATACAAACCAATCAATAACATGATCAACATATTTCACATATATTTTAAGCAATGAAACATGGGAAAAATCATGGACTTTCACTATCAGAGGAAGTTCATGTATGTAGGCCACTGGTCCAATCCTCTCAAGGATCTCGAAAGGCATGCAATACTGAGGTGCTAACTTTGCACATGACCCAATCCTCAAGGAACTCTTCTTCTGATTGATGCACAAGTACACATACTCCCCAACTTGAAACTACTTAAATTCCATGTGCTGATCTGGATAACTCTTTTTTCTATCCTATGTTGCATTTATATTATGTTTTATAATGCACATTTCTTGTTCCATCTATGCCAACATATAAGGTCCTATCAAGACCTTATTCACTAGATCATTCCAACTGATGGGAGTGTTACAAATCCACCAATAGAGTGCCTCAAATAGACTCATCCTTAGTGACTCTTGATACCCATTGTTGTAAGCAAACTCAACCAAAGTTAGATACTCTTCCCACTTCGAATTTTGATGCATAACATAAATTCCCAACATGTCCTCCAAAATCCGATTGACCCTCTCCGTTAATCCATCTACCTATGGACGATAAGTTCTGCTAAAGGACAACTTTGTACCCAAACCTGAACAATAGCTCTTTCTAGAACCTAAAAGTAAATTTAGCATCCATGTATGACATAATCATCTTCAGTACACCATGTAACCTCGCTATATCTCCGATGAATACTTGTGATACGTCACTAGTTGAATATGTAGACTTCACTGGAATGAAGTGTGCTACCTTCGTAAACCTGTCCACCACAACCATGATGGAATCTTGATGTCTAGTTGTCCTTGGAAAACCTGTAATGAAATCCATAGAAATTACCTCCCATTTCCACTTTGGAATCGCAATCGGTTGTAGTAAACCACCTGGATTATTACACTCTCCTTTTATCTATTGGCAATCCACATGTCTAGCCACAAATTCTGCCACTTCCTTTTTCAAATTTTGAAAATAGTAGAAATTCTTCAAATTTTTGAATGTTTTCTGGTATCCTAGGTGACATGAATATGGATTAGCATGAAATTCCCTCAAGAAAATATTCTTGAGCTCATTTTTGTCTAGCACATAGATCTTATCCCTAAATATGACCAACCCATATGATGTGAGATGATAGTCCACATCCTGATCACCTTTACCCTCTTATAACCTTTTCATAATCTCCCTATACCTATCATACTGTTTTCCTTCTTGTAAGATCCAATCCTTTAAATCTATCCCATAAGAACTCATAATTGTTATA